>BROE01000005.1:3608281-3644546 GCA_036571765.1 Plecoglossus altivelis | reverse complement strand
TGTGCAGTTCGATGCAGCCATCAGCGAGGATTCGGCCCGGCGAGCTAACTGCTGCCTGGACAGAATCGTTTCTCAGGGAGTCAAAGTCCTGAATGACAGACTGTACGAACACATCAGGGTGAGGGTGTACACACACATACACACACACAATCACACACACACTGCACACACACACATACACACACACACTGCATACACACACACACACACACACTGCATACACACACACACTGCATACACACACACATACACACACACACACATACACACACACTGCATACACACACACACACACTGCATACACACACTGCATACATACTGTATACATACACACTGCATACACACACATACACTGCATGCACACACACTGCATACACACACTGCATACACACTGTATACATACACACTGCATACATGCACACACACTGGATACACACACTGCATACGCTGCATACACACACACTGCATACACACACACTGCATACACACACACACTGCATACACACACACACTGCATACACACACTATAGTCTCCCTTGAGACAGGAGAAAACACGTGAATTCATAAACAGCATTTCCAAGTACAACAACATGTACACTTGTCACATCCTCCAAAAAACACTTCACAAACACGCACACCCTTTCTCTCTCTCTATCTCTCTCTCTCTCTCTCTTACACCCGTCCCCTCTCTCTCTCTCTCTCTCTCTCTCACTCTCTCACTCTCTCTCTCTCTCTCTCTCTCTCTCTCTCTCTTACACACACACACACACACCCTTAAGCGTCCGCTTGTCTGCATTGTGTCCCAGAATATAAAGCACATCTTATCAGCACTGGCCTCATGGTATGTCCTCAGAGTTCTCAGAGAGGTTTACACACATTCTGACACACACACACACACACACAGTCTCTCATACACACACACACACACAGTCTCTCATACACACACACACACACAACACCAACACACAGTCTCTGCATAACACAACCACACACACACACACACACGACACAGTCTCTCATACACATCACAACACACACACAGTCTCTCATACACACACACATACTGTACATACACATATATATACATTCATACACACACACAACACACACACACAGTCTCTCATACACACACATACACACACAGTCTCTCATACACACACACACACACAAACACAGTCTCTCATACACACACACACACTTTTTCTAATACACACACAGTCTCTCATACACACACTCTCTCTCTCTTTTTTTCTGTCTGTCTGTCTTTCTCATACACACACACACACACACAACACAGTCTGTCATACACACACACATACACACAGAGTCGTCTTCAATACACACACACACACTAACAGTCACACCGTCTAAAATAGACTGTGATGTGACTAACCCTGGGTTGGCAGAAGGCCACCATGTTGTTGGCATCTGGGCCCATCCGCTCTGTCTCACTATCAGACGCAAAGACAGGCAGGGCTATTCCTGGTGCGGATTTTTACTGGTGTGTGTGCTTGTGTGTTTTGTGTGTAAGGAAGACCCGTCATGTGGAGATGTGTGTGTGTGTGGTGTGTCGTGTGTTTGTGTGTGTCTCACGGTACAGGTTGTGTGTGCAGACTGATAGTCTGTCTGTGTGTTGTGTATTGTGGTGTGTGTGTGTACCGATTGTGTTTAACTGCGGTGTGCGGTTTTATGTAGGGAGAGAATGCTTGAATTATGCTGTGAGGTGTTGGATGAAGAAGAACTGTACGTGTGTGTGTGTTATGCTTAAGACTGTGTGCTGTGGTGTTTGTGTGTGGTGTGTTGTGTGTGTTGGGGATTGTGATGTGAGACTGTGTGCGGCGGTGTGTGTGTGTGTGTGTGTTGTGTGTGTGTGATGTGTGTGTGTGAGGCATCTGTCCTGACAGCTCTGGAGTTTATTCTGATGTAGTCTCCTGGTAGGAAGTCTACATCTTTAGAATTCTGGGTACGAATGAGCAACACTTCCTGTTAGGAAGAACGCCAGTCCCTCGTTGCCCATCAGCTCCTTCTCCCTTACCGCCTCTTCCTCTTCCCTTCTCTCCTCTTCTCCTCCCTTCCTCTGCTCTTCCCTTCTCTCCTCTTCCCTCCTCCTTTCCGCTCTCTTCCCTTCTCTCCGCTCTCTTCCCTCATTTCCTTTAATGTTCTCTTCCCTTCTCTCCTCTGTCCTCCTCTGCCCTTCGTCTCTTTTCTCTTCCTCTCTTCGCTCCCTCTTCTTTTCATCTCCGCGTCTCGTCACTCTCTCTTCTTTTCCTCAACCTTGGAAGGATTATCTTTTTTTCTCCGCTTCGGTTCTTCCCATCCTCTCAATTTTATTCAAGTCCTCTAATTTCTCCCACACCTAATTTTTTGGATTCAACAACAGCCATAAAGGTTCTCCCTGTCTTGTCTCCACTCAAGGTTATAGGCTTCTCCCCCATCTCTGCCTCTTTCCCCATCTCTCTCTTATCCCTCCTTTCTCTCTCTTCCCCTTCTCTCCCGCCTTTTCTCTCTCCCCCTTCTCTCTCTGCCTTCTCTTTCTCCCCCTCTCTCTCTCCCTTTCTCTCTCTCCCCTTCTCTCTCTCCCCCTTCTCTCTCTCCCCTACCCTCTCTCCCATTCTCTCTCCCATTCTCTCTCCCCCTTCTCTCTCCCCCTTCTCTCTCTCCCCCTTCTCTCTCTCCCCTACTCTCCCCCTTCTCTCCCCCTCTCTCTTCCTCCATGTTCAGCCTTTCTTTGACAAGCTGGTGAAGCGGAGATGGTTGACCAACACAGAAGCGTTTGAGCAGATCGAGGCAGAAATCAAGGAACACTTTAAGAAGTTCCGCAGGATGGATGGGGCCCCTTACCAGGTAACATAGTCACTCAGGCATCCGCTTCAGCCCCGCCTCAGCCCCGGCCCCCCCTCCAGGCCCCAGCCCGGCCCCGTAGCTCCAGCCCCCCCACTACAGTCCCCGGTCTCCCCTGGCCCCTGCCCTGGCCCCCAGCCCTCCAGCCCACAGATATACTCTCTCCATCATCCTTCCAGACTTTCCTTCCTGGTATTTCAACTTCCTCTCTGCTATCTTAGACATTCCTGTGCCACATGCTATGACGCACTTCAAAGTGTTTCTGTGACAACCCGCAATATGTTTTGTTCTTCCTCGAATTCTCCACGTTTTTTAGATTGATTGTTGGATTTATCAGTTGGTGTGCATTTGTTTAAGACTCCCTCTTCTCCCTCCTGCAGCTGTTGGTGGGCGAGGTACACAGACGGGTGCTGATGGAGTACCTCCGCTCCATCATGAGAGGCAGAATCATCTGCACTTCCCTCAAGATGAGGAAGAGGCTGGCTGGACGTCTGAGGGATGAAGCAAAGCAGATGAAGACTCTCTTCAACGACCTGGTGAGACATTCTAGAACCTCTGCTGCATGCTTGGACATTCTAGAACGTCTTCTGCATGCTTGGACTTTCTAGAACCTCTGCTGCATGCTTGGACATTCTAGAACCTCTGCTGCATGCTTGGACATTCTAGAAGGTCTCCCTCATCCTGGCTGGACAGTGCCATGAACTTGCTCTCCCCCTCCTCCCCCTCCTCCCCCAGGAGTCTCCCTCCTCCTGGCTGGACAGTGCCGTCCCCCGCCTGTCAGAGATCATCCTCCTTGAGGACACGCCGTCCATCCAGATGGAAGTTGCCGTGCTGGTCAGGGAGTTCCCCGACATACGGTGAGGAAAACACACGTGCACACACACACACACATGGGCACTCTCATTGACACACACACACATGGGCACTCTCATTGACACACACACACATGGGCACTCTCATTGACACACACATGCACACACACATGGGCACTCTTATTGACACACACACACACAAGCACACACACATGGGCACTCTCATTGACACACACACACACACATGCACACACACATGGGCACTCTCATTGACACACACACACGTGCGCACACACATGGGCACTCTCATTGACACACACACACGTGCGCACACACATGGGCACTCTCATTGACACACACACACACATGGGCACTCTCATTGACACACACACACACATGCACACACATGCCTATACACATATCTACACACTCATACACACACACACATACGCACACTGACAAACATTTACACGTGTAAAACTGGGTTCCTTTCAGTCGAAACAGCCCCTGAGTAGTATCCTTTAACTGACCCAAACTTGGGTGGAAAAACAAAGATGAAGGATAGAAGACTGGGGAAAGTAGAACAGACCGTTTCCTTGTTTTGATGGGAAGTTTTGGTCATTACTGTTAGACACACATGAAAGGCACCGCATGCCTGTGAGTGTGTGTGTGTGTGTGTGTATGAGTGTGTGTGTGTGTGTGTGAATGTGTATGTATATGTCACACTTTGTGTGTGTGTGTCGTGAGTGGTGTGTGTATATGTACAGTATGTGTATGTGTATGTGTGTGAGTGCGTGTATATGTATGTGTGTGTGTTTGAGTGTGTGTGTGTGTGAGTGTTTTGTGTGTGTGTGTGTGTGTGTGTTGTGTGAGTGAGTGTTTGTGTGTGTGTAGTGCCGTGTGTAAGTGTATGTGTGTGAGTTTTTGGGTGGTAACATGTATGTGTTAAATGTGAGTGTATGTGTGTGGAGTGGTTTGTGTGTGGTAGCGGGGTTAACGGGCCTGGGGGCCCCTGGGGGGCCGGGGAGGGGGCAGGGGGGCCAGGGCCCCTGACGACCCCCTCAGGTAAACAGGCAGGGCCAGGGGGAAAGGAGAGAGGGGTCTAGTGGAGGGGGAGGGGATGGTTGACCTCTAACTTAGAGTGTTCTTTGGAACACAGCCCAAAATTAGAACGTCTTTTAGAACAGTTTCTTCCCACAGCATCATGCTGGACACCTCCACGTGTGATCTAATCTCCATGCTGTGTATTGTTAGCTGTTTATAGTCCAGACCTGGGGAAGGCTGGTGGCTGACCTGTATGGCTCTTTCCACAGGAGAGAAACACGCTCAGGTTTCAGAGGCCAGGGCTATGGGGACCCGGGGCCCAATCAGGAACACTATTACGCTGGTTCCTGTCGTGTAACAGTAGTCGAATGCGCTGGCGCGTCCACAGGGGTTGTATACGGTAATAGATGGGCACACGGAGTTCTGGAAAGTTTGTGCCCGTGAACAAGAGGCCGGACGGTGATTCATAACTCTAGTGAAAAGCTAAATAAAGAATTCTTCGCTGTGTTTGTTTTCAGTTCCTTTGGGTGACTGGCAGTGAAGTTTAAACATTAGCAGGAATCCTGTCTGTTTACATCAGCCAGTGAGTAGCAGACGAGGAGCAGACAGGCAGAGGCGAACAGGGCAGACAGAGGCAGGGGCAGGGCAGCGGGTCAGGGACAGGCAGAGCGCAGGGCGAGTGCAGGCAGGGCAGGCAGTGGAAGGAGCGAGGACAGACAGAGCGGACAGACAGGACAGGACAGAGACAGGAAGGGACAGCAGGAAAAGACCAAGGCAGGCAGGCGAGGAAGAAGGACAGAGACAGCAGCCGACAGGCAGGCAGGCAGGCAGGCAGGGCAGGCAAGGCAGTACCCGAGCAGGCAGGGGCAAGGCGGTGGCAAGAGCTGGGCAGGCAGGGGTACGGCAGGCAGGCAAAAAGGCAAAGCCCAGGCAGATTATACCTCATTGATCTGGAGGGAAATGTAGCCATCCGACTTGATCTAAATGCAGAAGAAGAGAACACCAACTCTCCGTTTCCACTTCCTGTCTCCGCAGGAAGAAGCACATCTCGGCCGTGCTGAACATCCGGGGGATGACCCGGCAGGCAGAGCGGCAGGAGATCCTGAACATCGTCAAGGACATCGAGAACAGCGAGACGCTGACGCGGATGTCCCGAGACCGTGCCCTGTTTTCCGAGGTCCCCGTCACCTCTGAGGTGCACTGCCTCAACCTGGGCCTCAGCCGCTTGGCTCTCTCCGCCTCCTCGTGCTTCTCCAGCCTCCGCCCACGCCGCAAGAGACACGCCCCCGTCGCTGAGGCGCCAGATGACGTGCTCTAACCTGGATCCCGTTTAGCTCCTCCTCTTCCTCCTCCTCTTCCTCCTCTTCCTCCTTCCCTCCTGGCCGGCACTGTTCTTTAGCTCTTTACGTTGTCATTTAAGCCCAGGACTAGCGTGATAGCTACTATAAGATCACTGACAGGACTAGCGTGATAGCTACTATAAGATCACTGACTGGACTAGCGTGATAGCTACTATAAGCTCACTGACAGGACTAGCGTGATAGCTACTATAAGCTCACTGACTGGACTAGCGTGATAGCTACTAGACGTTCACTGACTGGACTAGCATGATGGCTACTAGACGTTCACTGACTGGACTAGCGTGATAGTCATTAGAAGCTTGATGACAGGACTAGCATGATAGCTACAAGCAGTTCACTGACTGGACTAGCATGATAGGTAATAGACGTTCACTGACTGGACTAGCGTGATAGTCATTAGAAGCTCAATGACAGGACTAGCGTGATAGCCATTAGAAGCTAAATGACAGGACTAGCGTGATAGCTACAAGCAGTTCACTGACTGGACTAGCATGATAGCTACTAGACGTTCACTGACTGGACTAGCGTGATAGCTACAAGCAGTTCACTGACTGGACTAGCATGATAGCTACTAGACGTTCACTGACTGGACTAGCGTGATAGCTACAAGCAGTTCACTGACTGGACTAGCATGATGGCTACTAGACGTTCACTGACTGGACTAGCGTGATAGCTACAAGCAGTTCACTGACTGGACTAGCATGATAGCTACTAGACGTTCACTGACTGGACTAGCGTGATAGCTACAAGCAGTTCACTGACTGGACTAGCATGATAGCTACTAGACGTTCACTGACAGGACTAGCGTGATAGCTACAAGCAGTTCACTGACTGGACTAGCATGATAGCTACAAGCAGTTCACTGACTGGACTAGCGTGATAGCTACAAGCAGTTCACTGACTGGACTAGCATGATAGCTACAAGCAGTTCACTGACTGGACTAGCGTGATAGCTACAAGCAGTTCACTGACTGGACTAGCATGATAGCTACTAGACGTTCACTGACAGGACTAGCGTGATAGCCATTAGAAGCTAAATGACAGGACTAGCGTGATAGCTACAAGCAGTTCACTGACTGGACTAGCATGATAGCCATTAGAAGCTCACTGAGACATGGAGGGGGAGGAGAAGGACTTGGATTCTGACTCCCGAGGGAGCGTTTTGATGAACAACTAGACCTGCCCAACAGCCAATCACAACAGAGCACGTCAGGATCAGGAAGAGGAACGACAGACGAGTGAGAAAGGGGGGAAAGTGTGAGCTTGACCCTGGTTGTTCCATCAGCCATCCAACCTCCTCCAAGGGGCAGCTTCTTATAAGTAATGGATTGACTGAGACAGGTTTCACTCAGTGGGACCTGATACCCTCTGTCGTCTGCGATTGGGCGAAGCATTTGCGCTAGTCCTCGCGCGCTGTCTCCTAATGAGAAACAGGAAGCTGCCAGACTGGCTTGGCCGCATCTATGAACTCCTTTCCGCAGAGCTGCATCGCATTTACGGTTCCACAGTCACATCCATAGACGTTGCTTGGATAACCAATCACATGACCATGTCTATCGTTTAATCACATGTGCTGACGATGTTGTACACAATGAGTGAAACTGTATTCTAAATTGTTGTAGTTGCACATGATTTGAAAAACAGCTTTATCGATGGTACTTTAATTCCGTTTTGATTTTCTGTAATCTCTACCTTGATCCGTCCTTTGTTATATTTAAAATGTTGATGCGAGAAAACATAATAGTTTTTATTGACATGATGGGAGACAGGGGCATCGGAAACCTTCAGACGGACGTTAGGATGGAGTGGATGAAATTATGACCATCTATTTATCTATCAACTAATAAACATATTTATTGCAGTGGAGAAGGGAACTCTTAGGCCAACGCTTATGAATGTATAATATATACAGGATTCATCATTTCAAATGAGGGTTATCTCTCCTTTATTGTTGCTAAACCCTCAAAGGATTATTGATCATATCGTTTATCGTGATATTTTTTTCGTAATTTCGGGTATTTGTCATTTGTGATTAATTTGACATTCTCAAACTGTTTGATTCGATCGAATATGGATGAATACTGCACTTTTGATTGCCAGAGCGAATCTTGTATTAAAAATTGTATTGGATGAACCAACCGTGTTTTAAGATATAAAATTAACCAGATTTACAAACCCCGTGTGACATTTGTGGTCTCTGATTCATAGACTCCAGTCGAAGTCTGAACCGTGGAATCATCTCATTAGAATAGATTAAAGCAGAAGCGTGATAGGATTTTCAGGTCTTTATGAATGCCAGAGAAATAAATAGATCTAGGGAACATTGTGTATTGTCGCCGTTATTGACATGTAAACAAACCGTGGCAATTTACTTTTAAAATAGGCTCGCGTAATACACATGAATAATTGACGTTTGCCTGGGTCTGTTCGTCATGTTCTGTAGCCTACATCACCTAAATCTTTAGTCACTGCGACAATACTTTAAACTTTTTTGACTAAAAATAGACTCAAAGTTCTAATGAAAGCGCCCTTTCCAGACACATGGATAGGTTGTCCATTGAAATGTTTGATAGCGACCGCTAGGGGCAGTCACAGGCGTAACTCTCTCTGTTGTCAACATTCAACTACTTCCTGTGTGAAGAAACTACTTCCGCTATTAGTTTGTTTAAATTGGAACTGTTGCAGCTGAAGGAATAAACGGGGTTGTAGTGTAATGACAGTTGTAAATAAGTAGTGTACGCGCCAGTAAAACCTGCTGGTATTATGAAGATGACGAAAGAAATCAAAACGTTTCTTCTCGATACTTTCAAGTCTCAAGCAACGTCGATTATGGCGGTAGTTACTGAAGCGATTTTAGTGGAACTGAACGTCGTCTCACAAAATCCAAACTGGCCGGTAAGAATGAGAACACGACTATACTTTTATAGTGTATAGAGTTGTAGAAATGATGTATTGAAACATCAAGCAATTATTAATTTGTATGTTTTTTGATTGTTACGTGAAATACGTGGCATTGTACTATTTAAGTTGAATCGGCTGTTGTTTTGTCGTGTCTGATTTTCTCCTTAGGGACAGTTTCCCACTATCATGAACTTCATGGTGGAGGAAGCTATCCGCAAATTATGCCGTTTGTTTTTGGAACTTATCGTTTACCCCGGTAACATTCTGAACGCCAGATTGTCCAACGTGGAAAAGGAGCTGCGTGTTAGACACAAGAAGGTGACAGAGGCGGACGGAGAACAAGAATCTCTGCATTCAAACGTTGCGAGAAATAACGGTTAGACTGCTTGCTATAGCGCCCATCCACATGCTGTATATTTGTCTAAACAGCGTCGAGTCCTTAACTTTGTCAAACTTAAATGTCGGCTTGTGTTTTGCTTGCAGAGCAAGACTCCACAATACCAGAAGAGGGTTGTCAAACAAACCAACCTAGTTCGACTCTCTGCTCTGGACGTGGGGTAACGAAGAGGGGATTGCACACTAAACACTGTGTGAAACAGAAAAGGAAGTTGAGCACAGCGCTTACCCTAAACCTGCAGACCCATGCAAGTGAGCTGAACCCAGAGGTTGATGTTATCTCAAGTCCTGGAAATGGTACGAGATCTTTTCAATGAGTCATTCTACAGTTTCCTACTAATCCACCTCACAAGCCAAGTAGTTATGTGCCCTATACATTCATCCCATATCTCATTTTAAATTCTCCAGTCAGACATTTTTTGTGGCAACACGTGTAGGCATGTAAATGATCAAATCAGTCTTGTCAAACGATTGAAGACCTGTCTCTAAGTCTTGTGTTTGCTCAATCTTCTTTCTCTTTTGTCTTGTATCCACACAAGATGGACCCCTGGTGGAGGATGTCTGTTGGGAGTCCTTGGATACTGCAGAGGCCAGGCCTGTCAGCGAAGCCAGCCCCTCCAGAGAGACCTTCCTGGGCCTTGAGCACCAGGCAGACACCCCCTCTGAGAGGGCATCGCCCGGCTCTGCCCCAGATCGCATCGTCCCGACCTCAGCGGAGAACGGCGAGCGCCCGGACCAGAAGGACGCTCGTTTTCCCGCCCAGGTGAAACACGTTAAATGCGACATCTGCGACAGGAAGTTCCGTTTCTACAGCGACTTGAAGAAACATGTGCGGCGTTTTCACTCGGAGGAGCAGCCGTATGTCTGCGGGCAGTGCGGGAAAACGTTCAAGTTCTCCGGTTCCCTCGCTAACCACATGCGCATGCAGCACGCCGTGCATCCCAGCTGCAGCGCGTTCGGGAAGACCTTTGCTACGTTACAACGGCTGAAATCTCACCAGCTCATGCACGCGTCCGGGAAACTGTTCACCTGTCCCATCTGCCGAAAGGGTTTTGCCCAGAAGCACTACCTGGAAGATCACCTGACCATTCACACAGGTGAGAGACCCTACATCTGCAGCACCTGTGGGAAGAGCTTCCGGAATACCTTCCACCTGAAGTGCCACGAACGGATACACAGTGACGAGCGTCCGTTTCCATGCTCGGACTGCGGCAAGGCTTTCCGTACCAAGCAAGGCCTTCACAAGCACAGGCTGGTCCACACTGGAGAGAAACCACACCAGTGCCAGACCTGCGGAGTCTGTTTCTCCTACTCGGGGAACCTCGCCAGACACTTGGTGATCCACACAGGCGAGAAACCCTACGGTTGTAAGCAGTGTGAGAAAGTCTACACTCAGTCAACTGCCCTCAGAGAACACATGGCGTCGGTTCACAGCGATTCCAGAGACTTCATGTGTGACGCTTGCGGGAAGAAATTCTCCTTCAACTTCCAGCTTCTGAGGCACAAGCGGACGGCTCACAGCGATCAGAAGAAAACCTTCAGCTGCAAAGTGTGCATGAGGACTTTGAGTTCTCTGGCGAACCTGAGAAGACACGAAGACAACCACAGCCCAGGACCCCGAGAGCACGGCTGCTGTTTCTGCAGGAAAGCCTTCGCTACCAAGTACGTCCTGAGCCGCCACTATCAGACGTTCCACGCGGCGGATCTGCCTTACGAATGCAAGGCTTGCGACAAACGCTTCCTCTCGAAGTTCTCCTACGAGTACCACCTGAAGCGCCACGCGGGCTCCGGGCTCTTCTCCTGCGACGTCTGCGATAAGACGTTTGTGCTGAAGTCTGACATGGAGTCGCACAGACGCACGCACACCGGAGAGAAACCGTTCGAGTGCGCGACCTGCGGGATGACGTTCCGGGTCGGGGGGAACCTGCGCAGGCACGCCAGGGTGCATTCGGGAGAGAAGCGCTACAGCTGCGAGGTGTGCGGGAAGAAGTTCACCCAACCTAATAATGTCAAGTCCCACATGCAGACCCACACGGGGGAGCGGCCATATTCTTGTGACACATGTGGAAAAGGCTTTTCTGACGGGAGACATTTCAGGAGACACATTTGTAAGGGTACGATTCCGAAATCTTTAGCCAACTCTGGAACTCAGACAGTAAAAAAGAGCTAGCAAATGTGTGTCTGACAGATCTGTCTTCATGTTTGTTTGTTTGTTTGTTTGTGTGTGTGTGTGTGTGTGTTTGTTTGTGTTTATACCACTGCTGATGTTATAAGGTAGCAGGTTTTGCACTTGTGGTATCTCGCTGCTAATTTTGCCTTGACTGTGACTAGTTTGTTTACTAAATTGAAAGTCTATAAGCATTGTTCAGGGATGGTTTCTGACTGATACTTTTCATTTGTATTGTCTTGCACAAAGTTAGTCTTTAGTTAATAAACCCCTGTTCGATACCGTGAAAGGTTCTCTCGGTTTGTACTTGAAATCCATAAAGATATCTAGCTTTTATTTTGAAATAGCAGAATAACCGGAAGTTGAAGATGTAACCGGTAGAAGCTAATGGAAATGCTTCAAACGAGATGACCTACTTCGGCTTGTATGTTACGCTCGTATCGGAATAATTCTTTCGTTCAAGGATGATCAGATCAATGAATGGTAAATATAAAGAAAATGTCTCTCAGCGATACATTCCGAACGGAAACAATCTCGATATTGTCTATTTTCGTCGAGGGTGCACTTGTCGAAATAAGCCGAACCAGGAATGAGTCGAGTGGGGAATCGTGCGATGAAATATCTTGTATGCGAGAGGATCTCGCTGCTGTGAAAGATCACCCCCAGAAACAGGTGCGTCTGTTTTCTGTCAGATAGACTGTAAGACGGGTCACAGTGCCTGTTTGCTGTTCAACAAGTCGTTCCTTGAAAGTGTCCATTAAAAATAGCTCATTAGCCAGCGAGCGCATCTACAACTCCTTGATTTAACACAAGCGACACAGGTCTACTCTGTGTTTACCTCTTGTCAGTGCGGTTTCACTATAAATCTGTTAAGTTTTTACCATGTTTAAAAAAAATCTCACTTCGCCTTACCAGGCGTGTTTTCCGTCCATTATCCAGCTGTTGACGAAAGAGGTCATTCGTAAACTATGCAGACTATTCTCGGAGTGCTCCTCGGTCCTGCAACAGGAAAACGAGACTTTGAGGAAACGTCTCGAGCAGAACGGAATACCAGCCTCACCCGCGCACCTCAACCAGGTGGGTGAACGTGGATCGCGTTGTGCGGGCACAACCTCTCCTGCTTTCTTTTCCATTTATTTCATTGTGTTTCTTTAGGATGGGGCCAGCGTGGATCCGACAGATAAAATCGAGGCGAACTCGGAAGACACAGAACCAGCCAGCGAGGAAGGTAAAGGGATTTTATGTAGCCATGACAACGAGCGTGAGGCTGTTGTCCCGAGTTTTTTTTTAAGTTTTTTCCCTCCCGCCTAAATAACGTTTTTCTTCTCCAGATCACTGTGATGTTGGTAGTGCCCCTGAAGAGAGCCCGTCCCAACAGTCGACCCGACCCTCCCGAACTTCCACCACGCCGCCTTCACTAGCAGCACACGCTGCCGCAAACCACCAACCAGCCGGCGACTGTCCCTCAAAGGTTCCCGTGAGCCCCGAACCCCCCCGGAGCCCCCCTGAGAAGAGGCCCCCGAGTGCAGAGGCACCGGAGACCCAGGAAAAACAGATCTTCCGGAAAAACCTGCGAGCGAGACGCTCGTTTGCGTGCGAAGTCTGTGGGCGGAGCTACAGTCTGAGGAGCGTTCTGGAACACCACCGAAGGGTCCACACAGGACACAAGCCTCACTGCTGTCCTCACTGCGACAAGACCTTCGTTTACAAGGCGTCCCTCAGCAGACACGTCCGCCGCCACACCGAAGGCCGGCCGTTCGCCTGTCAGATCTGCCAGAAGCCGTTCAGCAGTGAGGAGTCCCTGCGGTCGCATGGGTTTGTCCACGCCGACGTCAAACCCTTCGGCTGCCACACCTGCGGCCAGGGCTTCACCACACGGAGCAGCCTGTCCGTGCATCAGAGAGTCCACTCTGGGGAGAAACCGTACGCCTGCCCCACCTGTGGGAAAAGCTTCTCCCAAGCCAGCTACCTCTCAGTTCACCGGCGAATCCACGCCGAGGACAAGCCGTTCGTGTGCACCCAGTGCGACAAGGGCTTCGTCACGCATCGGGCTCTCAAGTCCCACCAGGTCGTCCACACGGGCCTGAGGGCCTTCAAATGCGACGACTGCGACGCCCGCTTCGGCCACCTCACCAACCTGCGAAGGCACCGCCTCCTTCACACCGGCGCCAAGCCGCACGCCTGCCACCTGTGCGGGAAGCGTTTCCACCAGCGCAGCGTCCTCAAGGGGCACATGCAGGTGCACGGCGGCTCTCAACCCTTCATGTGCGACGTCTGCGGAAGGACGTTCGTCTACAACTGTGCGCTGAGGAAACACCAGCGCGTCCACGCCAAGGAGAGGGAGGACCGAGCCGTCCCAGGAGAGCTGCACGGCTGCGACACCTGCGGGAAAACCTTCAGCTCCGTGGGGAACCTGAAGGTGCACCAGGTGGTGCACACCGGCGCCAAACCCTTCGAGTGCTCCACCTGTGGCAGGAGATTCGCCCAGAAGGCCACTTGCGTCACTCACCAAAAGACCCACACGGGGGAAAAGGTTCACGCGTGCGGCGTGTGCGGTCGAACCTTCAGCTTACCCAACACTCTGAGGCTGCACGTGCGCACGCACACAGGCGAGAGGCCGTACGCGTGCGAGATGTGCGGCATGACGTTCACCATCAGCGGGAATCTGAAGAGGCACATGCTGGTGCACACGGGAGAGAGACCGTACAGCTGCGCCGTCTGTGGGAAGCAGTTCAGCCAGGCGCACAACGTCAAAGCCCACATGCTGGTGCACACCGGGGAGAAACCCCACTTCTGTGACAAGTGTGGGAAGAGCTTCGCCTACGCAAGGAACTTCAAAGAGCACAAGTGTGCACAAAGATGACATGAGATGTCGATAATAACTCTGTACAACTAGATTAGGATTCCATCTGTGTTTTCTTTTCCTAATACGGATAACTGGCTTGCAGTGGGAACAGAAAGATTGTTTGTTTTGGGATTGTGGTTTCAGCACGATTTTACGCTGAAATATTTGGTCGGAAATGTGTGGCACAGGTCCAGAGTTGTCAGCAATAAAAAATAAATAAAAAAACTATTTATATATAACATTTTCACCTTTGATACTTTTTAAAATCTGAATGCAGCACACGTATTTGGTCCACATTTAATATAAACGCGTCAAGACCGAACGGTGTCTTTAATTTGCAGGTGTTTCAGGAGTTTTTCCACGCAAACTTTTATTTTGAAGTACACAGGATCCGGAACGGTAAAAGGGTCACGTTGGGTCACATTTGGAGTCATTTCGCGACAGTCGATAGCACTGGCTTGTTGCTAAGCTAGCAAAGTAGCTGGCATAGCGCATACTACGTTGTAGTAGTGTTGAAATTAATCGTCCTGAGTCTAACAGGAAGACTGGATGTAAACATTGGCGAATATGTCCATTTTACAGGACCAGATTGGTTCTATTCTGGAGTCAATGGTCAAAGCCACTGTTGCAGAAATGAGCACAATTCTGGACGACTGTGTTGCATCTAGGTCTGAAGTGGAAACTGCAGACGACAACAAAAAGTGTCCAAAAGAAAAGGTATTAACGGCCTGGATACCGCTGTTACGATGCATGTAGAAGTCAAGAGAAATATCTACATTCTTTGAGCCCTCCCCATCTGTCTAGACAACCAGCTGATATCAACAACATAGAAATAGAGCAACTAGCGAAGGAGTAATTAAACCTTTTCCGGTTTGAGAAACGAACGTTTATCGTCATGTGATACATTCTCCTGTGTATGTCCTTGTTTTTCTTTTCGTGTAATTGAACAATTGAAGATGCGTGTTCTGAAATCAGTCCATCAATGGGAATAAATTAAAGGGACGCCATTTTGTAGTATCTATCTGTTGTGTGTCTAGGGCACATTCAAACTACGCTAGCGATTGGTTAAAAATATCCGAAGTTCATCAAATATCCCTCGGCGCCGTTTTATATTTTTCATCTTAATGAAGTGATTAGTGCATGATACATTTCATCCAATAATATGAACCAGCTTCTGTGATATGTTTCTGTCAACCTTTGCACTACCTCCTTTTCTCCTTCCTTCTCGTCTCCTTTGACCTTTTATCTGTCCTCCTTGTCTCCTTCCTCCTTGTCTCCTTCCTCCATGTCTCCTCCCTCCTTGTGTTCGTCCTCCTTATCTCCTTCGTCCTTTTCTCTTTCCTCCTTGTTTCCTTGTCTCCTCCTTCCTTGTCTCATCTCTCCTTGTCTCCCCCCTCCATGTCTCCTCCCTCCTTGCCCCCCCCTTGTCTCCTCCCTCCTTGTCTCCCTCCCTCCTCCTCCAGGTCACCCACCTCACCTCCTTCATGGAGCAGCTGGCCCAGGAGGTTCTGGAGAAGATCCTGCAGGTGTTCCATGAGTGCTCCGCTGTGCTGCGTCTGGAAGCCTCCCAGAGCGAGGAGGAGAAGGAGGAGCTGAGGGCGAGGCTGCAGGCCGTGGAGACGGAGCTACGGACCCTTCTAGAAGGCAGCGGCGGGAGGGAGGGCACCTCGGAGAACGGTCACCGCGGCGACGAAGCCGAGATCGGTCGCGGGGCACAGACGGGTGAGAGGTGGTGGTTGTTGGTTGTCGACCACGCTGGTCGTCACGGTGACCTTGCAGTAGGGACTTGCTTCAATTCCAGTCGTAACAATCGGTCACAGGACACAGACGGGTGAGAGGTGGTGGTTGTTGGTTGTCGACCACCCTGGTCGTCACGGTGACCTCGCAGGAGGAACTTGCTTCAATTCCAGTTGTAACAAGTTAGTTATGAGTTATGTAGATATTAGAAGCAGGTGTTTGAGATGAGTCTTGGTGTGCAACCCTGCAGTAGCTCTCTAGGAGCAGGGTCACTGTGAAGTGTCTGTCTATTAGCCACTTAGTTCAAGTTTGGTTCATGTTTGTGTCGCGTGATTGGAGAAGTGAACAAGACGTAGATCTTGTTCTGGATATAGATATTAATATCGCTGTGGTCTTTTTGGCTTTTAGTGCGCGTCGCAGACGATTCAGAAGTGAAACGATCCCCCATCATCCACCTGTGGAAAGGACGAGCGTACGAGGTACCTGTTCAATATGAGCCACCTGTTCAATATGAGCTACCTGTTCAATATGATCTACCTGTTCAATAAGAGCTACCTGTTCAATATGAGCTACCTGTTCAATATGATCTACCTGTTCAATAAGAGCTACCTGTTCAATATGAGCTACCTGTTCAATATGAGCTACCTGTTCAATATGAGCTACCTGTTCAATATGAGCCACCTGTTCAATATGAGCTACCTGTTCAATATGAGCTACCTGTTCAATATGAGCTACCTGTTCAATATGATCTACCTGTTCAATATGAGCCACCTGTTCAATATGAGCTACCTGTTCAATATGATCTACCTGTTCAATATGAGCTACCTGTTCAATATGATCTACCTGTTCAATATGAGCTACCTGTTCAATATGATCTACCTGTTCAATAAGAGCTACCTGTTCAATATGATCTACCTGTTCAATATGAGCTACCTGTTCAATATGACTACCTGTTCAATATGACTACCTGTTCAATATGACTACCTGTTCAATATGACTACCTGTTCAATATGAGCTACCTGTTCAATATGAGCTACCTGTTCAATATGAGCTACCTGTTCAATTTGAGCTACCTGTTCAATATGATCTACCTGTTCAATATGAGCCACCTGTTCAATATGAGCTACCTGTTCAATATGAGCTACCTGTTCAATATGATCTACCTGTTCAATATGATTTACCTGTTAAATATGAGCTACCTGTTAGACTCCTGGATCAGAGGCTGCACTTCAGACAGCAGTATCTTCTGTCCAGATGACAGAATATAAATGATGACCTGCACAGATCATCTGCACAGATAAATGTTCAGGATTGATTTTGATGTTGGGATGGGACAGTTTTGCTGGCAAAACCCGATATCGTCTTTGTCACGCTTTCAAAATAAAAGTTCCAAATGTACAGTGTTTGCAGAGTTAGGGTTAGCCTATACCCTGCAGTATAGGCTAATGTTTGGGTGGGACACACGCAGCATTTTTCCAATATTGAGAGGTACACTTCCCTGTTCCCCTGGTTCCTACGTCAATGTCCACAGTGCAGCTGTAAAACGCTCTCTTCCTGTCTCTCTCCATCTGTCTCTCTCCATCTGTCTCTCTCCATCTGTCTCTCTCCATCTGTCTCTCTCCATCTGTTTCTCTCCATCTGTCTCTCTCCATCTGTCTCTCTCCATATGTCTCTCCCAGCGCTCGTCCAGCGAGGACAGGATCCAGAGGGTCCTCATTACAGAGGACGGACTGGAGGGCTACCTCGACCACGTCACCCCTGACGACAGCCGCTTCCCCGAGCCCCGGGACCAGGAGGACAGTGACCCTGACTACCAGGTGGGGGGGCCAGGGAGACTAGAGGCCCCCGCCAGGCCCAGGAGGTTCTCCCGACTCCGGGTCGGCGGCGTCCGACGAGGCCGCCCCCGGAAGGAGAACCAGCCGCAGCTGAGCTGTAAGCACTGTAGGAAGACCTTCAGCAAGCTCCTGCAGCTCAAAGCGCACCAGGCCGTCCACGCTGCATCGGAGAAACCCTTCCTGTGTTCCCAGTGTGGGCGGGGCTTCTCCTTCAAGCGGAGCTTGGACTCTCACTTGCTGCTGCACACGGGCGAGCGCCCGCACATCTGTGACGTGTGCGGTAAAGGCTTCACCCTCAAGCAGCTGCTGAGGAACCACCAGCGGCTTCACGCCGGGCTGAGGCCCTTCCGCTGCGACCAGTGCGGTAAGACGTTCAACCGCGCCCACGGCCTGAAAATGCATCAGATCGTGCACACGGGTGAGCGCGCCTACGACTGCGATATCTGCGGCAAACGCTTCAGCATCCCCGGGAACCTTCACCGGCACCAGCGCATCCACACCGGCGAGAAGCCTTTCGGTTGCGACACGTGCGGGAAGAGCTTCAATCAGGCGGACACACTAAAAGCCCACCAGCGCATTCACACGGGGGAACGACCGTTCGGCTGCCAGACCTGCGGGAAGAGCTTCATCCAGCGCAGCGCCCTGAAGATGCACCAGCGTTCTCACTCGGGCGAGAAACCCTTCACCTGCGTGGCGTGCGGCGCCGGTCTCGCCTGCGTCAACTCCCTCCGGACTCACCTCCAGTCTCACGTGGCGGAGATGCCTTGCACGTGCTCAGTGTGCGGCGGGTCGCTGGCCTCGCTGGCCCTCCTGCGGTCCCACCAGGAGCAGCACACGGTAGAGAAGCCTCACACCTGCAGCCTCTGTGGGAAGGCCTTTAAATCCTCCAGCTACCTGAAGACTCACCTGAAGACGCACACGGGGGAACGACCTTTCACCTGCGAGACCTGCGGCCGCATGTTCACCCAGCAGAGCAGCCTGAAGACGCATCAGACCGTCCACACCGGCGAGAAGCCTTTTGGTTGCGACACGTGCGGGAAGCGTTTCAGCAACACGGGGAACCTGAACCGCCACCAGCGCATCCACACGGGAGAGAAGCCGTTCAGCTGCGAGCAGTGCGGTCGTAGCTTCAACCAGGGGAACAGTCTAAAGGCCCACCTTCAGATCCACACCGGAGAGAAGATGTTCATGTGCGACAAGTGCGGAAAGAGCTTCTCCTACTTGAGGAACCTAAAAGACCACAAGTGTCTTTACGTCTGAAAAGATAACTGAAGCAGACATGGGGGGAGGGGGAGAGATTTACGTCTGACAAGACAACTGAAGCAGACAAGGGGGAGGGCGGGAGATGAGAAGAGTGAGGCTGGAATGGACGCAGGCGTTGATCTGAGTCGTGTCTGTAGATGTCGTGTCTGTAGATGTCGTGTCTGTAGGAAGGATGAGGACCGTTTGGTCTGGATCTTTTCAGAGGTTTGCTGTTTTAGTTGCGACCGGAGCGGGTTTCTAACTGACGGATGCTGAGGCGAACACGGGTTTGGTTGTCAAGATGTTTTCATGACTTGCCTTTAGACATGCACTTGTTACACACACAGACACCTACAGTAGCAGCTATGGCGATCTACATCCTGAATTTTCATTGAAGGGTTAAAAAAAAATCCCCCACTGTCCTTGAAATCAAAGGTTTTCAACCTGTTGCCTTATGTAGTGTAGAAGGGTATTGGTGCTGGTAGATATATACTGCTACGATGAGCAGAGTCGAACTTATCGATTGAAGGTTAAAAAACTAACCTGTATTGTCTATGTTCTGTGTGATTGTGAAAGGTTGCTATTGAACGATAAAAAACGAATGAAACCAAAAGTGGTTTGTGTGTCTTTTATTATAATGGCATTTGGAACCTGTATGCTGATTGGTTCCTGTGGGACGTGACTACAGTGTGCGTCCTTAAAAAGACCTGAGAGGTTTATACTGTGTAACAAACAGCCTCTCACATTGTTAACTAACAAGATCCAGGGATTTCTTTCCTTCAGTCTTAAAGCTTCTGGCGTTAAAACAGACCTGCCCGTCTCCGCGACCACACTCATTGGGAAATCGATCGGCGACATCACTTCCTGCGACATCCCTTCCTGTGCCCTATACAGTGCTACCTGTCCCTGCTAGAGATCGTGGGATGGAAACCCACTTCCTGGTTCCAGCACAGCAGCCTGGGAAACCTGGGTGGGGTGATGAGGAACTCCCATATTCATTTCCCTTTATGATCCATGTTCCGATACAACAGGAAGTGCACTGTACCATGTGACAAGGAAATAATTATTCGCTGTGTTTTGACATGCAGAGAGATATCAGAGGGTGTTTGAGGACAGGAAGATGCGCCTTGCGTTGACATGGCAACGTCGTAGGTTTACGTTGGTCTCTATCAGCTACCGTGGAGTGGCTTGTTATCGTGGTGTTGGGCGATGCCTTATCAGGAGAGACTGTTCCTGTTCAGTTCAGTTGTTCAGTTGGCAAGCCAGAACGTCATGCTGTGTTTACAATCTAATCTCCCGTAAACTTGACAATACAAATCCTTCTTTTTGTTTTCCAAACTTCAGGTTCCATCAGGACAGCCAAGCCACCAAGGTCAGCCAATCAGATTGAAACATTTCTCACCGTGACAAGATCACTTCCTGGTCTCACAGTTTACCTCAGCATCCCACAATGCAGTGCGAGAGGTCAAGATGGGTCGCAACCTGACAACGGCCTTCCTGAGTTCCCGTGTCAAATCTCTGTTTAGACTGCAGGGGTGTTGAACTCAGGTCCGCGAGGGCCGCTGCCCTGAAGGTTTTCCATGTTTCCCTGCTCCAGCACTGCTGATTCTAATGAATGGGTTGTTATCAAGCTCTGTGGAAGCCTGGTAATGACCCTTCATTAGAATCAGGTGTGCTGGAGCAGGAAAACATCATCAACTTTCAGGACAGCGGCCCTCGAGGATCTGAGTTTGACACCCCTGGTTTAGACTTTGATCTTGGACCCCGTTAAGAGGTGAGTATGGGTGTGTCCACAACGGATAAACAAGGACCTCTAGTGGTTGACGAAAGAATTACAATCATTATTATGAACTAGTACCAGAATCAGAATCACTTTTATTCGCTATGCAAGATACACAAATACAGAATTTACTATGGCAGGAAGGAGCAAACATAGAACATATATGGAAAATAATAAAGGTAGATAAAAAATATAGTAAAAATATCAAATAAAATACAAATAAGATAAAAGTGAGATCAAAGTAAAAGTCTCCAACCCTGTTCCAGGAGAGCTACCATCCAACCCTGAGAGCTACCATCCAGACTGTTTTCCCTTCAACCTCATTTTAGCACATCTGATACCACTCATGACCTGAATGATGAGCTGAATGAGGCTACATTATGTGCAGTTGAAGTGAAAATCTACAGGATGTTGGCTCTCCATGACCGAAGTTGGTGACCTCTGAACTAGGGAGTATCATCATTCGTGTTGTTTTTAGTTGATATATGTTAACTAGTTTAATCACAGTCTTTGTACCAATTAAATGTTACAGTAGGCTGGTATAGTTTTTTTATTAAACACATACCAACTTTTGAATGAACTGCTATTTCCAACCAAATGAATCCTTTGAACGTAATCAAACATAGAGACATCATAAGAAATGTATGATTTTGATCCAAACAGATCCCACCTTTGCAATGCATTTACAGCTACACTAGATATAACTATTATAGATCTGCACGAAAGCAGTTGCAAGTCTGCAAACAAAAACCAGTTCTGAAAGTGTGTCATTAAAGAAGCAAGAAAAAACGACAAGATGCAGAAAACCACAAATGTTTGTCACCCTAAGCTGCAGGCGGTTGACACGGCAACAAGCAGGATCTGCAGAGGAAATGCTAATGTCAGACGGCGAACAGCGCTGTCAGCAGAACAGGCTTGGAGTCCGCGCAGGTGTGGAGAAAGTTCCTCCAGCAGGCCGGCGGGGAAGAAGCACCGGTTCCACGGGTTCCCGTCCAGGTGGACGACGGTTCCGTTCCCCAGGTGTGCCAGCGTTCCCACTTCCAGGGTCTCCAGGCGGTTGGACCGTAGGTGGACGTCCTGCAGGTGAGGAAGCCCCCAGAACACCTGGCGAGGGAGAAGCTCCAGACGGTTGTTATCCAAATCCAACTCGGTCAAGCTCCGCAGAGGTTCCAGAACCGCACCTTCCAGGCCTTCCAGACGGTTGTTCTGGAGCAGGAGCATGCGGAGGCGACCCTGGGAACGAAAGGCGAGAGCGGGGAGCTGGCGGAGGTTGTTGAAGCTCAGATGGAGCTCTTTCAGAGCGGACAGGTCCTGGAACACCTCCGGGCTCAGAGATGACAGACGGTTGTTGTCCAGATCCAGGATCTTCAGGCTGTTGAGTCCAGCGAATAGGCCTCTGGGAAGCTCATCTAACTGGTTGTCGTTGACAAAAAGCTCCTTCAGACTGGTTAGACCCCAGAACTGATCCGAGTGGAGGGAAGAGAGGAGGTTGTGGGAGACTTTCAGGATGGCGAGGCTGGACAGGTGACGGAGGAGAGACGCGGGGAGAGACCTGAGCTTGTTGTTATCCAGCTGCAGCTCTCTCAACTTTCTGTTTTTGTGGAAGAGGCTTCTGGGAAGCCGGCGCAGGGCGTTGTGGTCGAGGTAGAGTTTCCGTAGCGACCTGAGGGTGGAGAAGGACGCAGGTTCGAGGTCGGTGAGATGGTTGTTAGCTAGCTGGAGTTCCTTAAGGTTGGACAGACCCTCAAAAAGCCCTGAAGCTATGCTGGAGAGATTGTTGCTGTCCAGTTGCAGCTCGATCAACGCTGTTAGGTTCTGGAACAGTCCAACAGGAAGTGATGTCAGGGCATTGTGGTAAAGGTCTAATGTTTGTAGGCCTTCCAGGTTCTCAAACAGACCAGAGGGGAGTGACTGAAGGAAGTTGAAGCTCAGGTCCAGAAAGTTGAGCTGCGTCAGACCTGGAGATGGACATAGAAAGAAGGAGAGAGACTGATTCTGATGTTGATTTTACGATACATTTTTAAATTCAAAGCATCACGCAACAATGTTTATTCGCTAAATACTCTTTGTTCCTCAACAATTTTGTACAGTTCACAAACAAACAGACACCATCGTTCCTTAAAGAACTACCGATACGTTAATGCAAATAATCGGATGAACACGTGTCCTACCGGTGAAAGAGCCCTCAGACACGTTCTGGAGTCTGTTGCTGCTGATGTCCAGGAACCCCAGCTTTTGCAGCCGGTAGAAAGAACCTTCCAGAAGCGAAACGACTCTGTTCTTCTGGAGGTAGAGGCAGAAGAGCATCGGTACGTCCCTGAGCGCCTCGACAGGAACGTCCACCAGAGCGTTCCCGCTCAAGTCCAGGTGTGTGAGGTTCACCGCCCCAGCGAAGCAGCCTGCCCCCACCTCCGTCACCAAGTTACGAGACACCACCAGCTTGTCCATGGATCCGCTGTTCTGGAACACTCCGGCCTCCAGGTGGGTTATGGCGTTCCCGCTCAGGTGGAGCTCCCTGAGGCCCAAGGCCCCCTCCAAGGACCCCCGCTGAAGCCTGGAGATCCGGTTGATGTTGAGGAACAACACCGTCAAGAGGCCCAGCCCTCGGAGGGCACCGGAGGGGAGAGCGTCCATGTTGTTCTCACTCAGATCCAGCAAGGTCAAGGCCGGAAGGCCCCGAAGCTGCCCAGGAACCAGGGGACCCAGCTGGTTCCCTGAGAGGTAGAGTTTCTCCAGGCGGTTCATGTTGGGCCAGGTGTAAGCGGGAGACACGGAGACGTGGAGGCGGTTCTTGGTCAGGTCGAGGACCTGCAGGTCGTCCAAGCCGGAGGAAGGGAGAGCCTGGATGAGGTTGTGGGAGACGTAGAGTTGCTGGACGCCCTGGGGGAGATCAGGGATTGTCTCCAGCTTTTGGTCCTGACAGGCCACCGTAGAGTTAGACAAACACTTACAGGGCCAGGGGCAAGCCAGAGTGGGGGAGGAGGAGTTGGATGGAGAGGAGGAGGAAGGGGGGTGAGACATGGTGGGCACCAGGAGTGCTGAGGTTACCATGGTGAACAGCCTCAGCATCTTCAAATCTGGAGAAGGTTACGCAACATGAGGTGGAAATTGAATGTTGAATAGTTACACGAATAGCAAAAATAGCATATAATTCATATGACCAATTTCAAGTGAAATTTTACTCTTGAACCCAAGGATTAATATATTGGTTCTCTTGGTTTCTAATGAGTTATAGTTATTGATTTCAATGTGTTTTCATCTTTCAATTCTGATTAAGAAATGTTCTGATAACGGTAAATTCTCAATGAAAACGTGCAAGTAAATGGTGGCGTTGCTCGCAAAACATTCCTATGAACAGTCAAGAACTAAACGTCTTTTTAGTTTAGCATAAGTCGCTGAGATCTATACTTTTTATGTTAATGACATACAAATTGATAACCCATCATTTAAACAAGATTCTTTTCCAATCTCAACCTATTTCGATAAGATTTAGATTTGATCTTACCATAAAGGATGGGGTGAAGCGCGCCAGAACAGGGCTGTATATGTTGCAGAGTTAAGTGACGCGTTTATAACCTGCTGCTTCATCTTATAGATAATGCCTCGCACCGGATGTGGTGTGGTTTCCTAAATCTAACTCATCTTTCTCAGAATGTGACAACAACAAATGTGTCTGGATGGGTCAGAATAATCACTGTGCCGATTCAGCGTCATCTCCACAGATCCAGGAGATAAACGAAGTGTTTAATCCAGTAACGTACATAGAAAACCAACGCTAATTCTTAATCTCTGCATTCATTAGCTAAACTAACACGCGAAGAAAGGCTCTATATAGATATCGATCTATATTGTTGATGCCTAGAAAGCGACTCGTGTTTTCAGAGGGTGAAACTTCCGTTTGCACTACAAAATTGACTAGATTGGACGACTTTAGTTACATGCAGGCCTACTGTCTGTCATACTGCTATGTTAGGCCAGTCTTACAAACTGTTTATTCAGTGAAAGGCTACGTTATGAGATCTAATTTCAACAATAGGCTGAAGTGACATGATAGTGACTATCTATATAAGGGGGGGTCCGTGTACACGGACTAAACACACATTTACATTTGAAACGTTCACACACATTCATACGACTGAAAACTCTCTTCCACATAAATGCAACGTTCGCATAGACATGTGAAACGCATTCACATTCACACGTGAAATGTTCAATTAAACCTTTTTTTCTACCTTTTAAAACATGTTTTGCTTTTTTCGAAAATGACTTTTCAACCATTCAAAACACATTTTTAGAAACCTATAGTTGAACACTTTTTTTTAAACTTTTTTTTTTTTCGAAAATATTTTTCAAACCTTTCAAAACTTTGTTTTCACACGTGAAATGAAAAGGAGGAGAGAGAAGAAGGTAGAATAAGAAGCCTAACGAAAAAAATACGTTTCTTCTGCATATCTCTGATCACTTTCTCACCATAACACACATCTCAAGATCTGCTTTATTAGGCGGAAGTATATATCTGTTTGTAAGAGTATGCTGTGATGTGCCGGCTCACAAGGCATCTTGCGATTCAGACAGGAATACAAGGACTCCACTATAGTATGCCTGGGATCAAAGGGATTTTTTTAATATAAAAAGCTTAACGTAGGCTGATTGTCGTTTTTCTGAATCAATTGAAAAGATGAATTTCGACAAATGCTACGAAGCTTCTCATTGTTAACGTGTGTACATAGTTGCGCCCATTTCATTATCTTCCTTCTTATGTTTTTAATTTTCGGTCTCGAGATACTAACGGAGAGCCACTGCTACTTATGTGTTTTGTATTTAACCTGAGATGTAAAACCTCAGGATGACACGCGCTTGAGCATTTGGACACACACGAATACAGCCCGTAAAAAGCATGAGCTTTATCTCCATTGTTAGCCAGACCCAAGGATGTCAATAGGTGACGATTATCGGGCGATGGAAACTGCTATAGGTGGCTTCCGAAAGCTGAGACACACAAGTGCTCCTGTTCAGCTCAAACGGCAACTAACTTCATAATTTCTGGACCAAGTCATACAAGTTTTAGGCCTTAACAGGCTCGATCTGGGTGACTGGAGCAGCCTGCGCTGCCAGCACCAGATCGTCGAAAGCACATGTTCGCACGTGCTCATCGGTCTGTGTTTGTCTAAGCGTGCTCCGTCCGAGGCTTACAGGCTGGCGACTGAGGGATGCGCGTTATCGGAAGCATGTAATCAGGCTTGACTGGCTGGGCTGGTCTTCAGCAAGGTCGTGTGGTGTGACGGCTGGCTGGTGGGCTGGGCCTGAGGCTGAGTATCTCGGGCAATGATGGATGTGTCGTAGTCGTGATTCGGTATAGCCTTAGCCAGCGTTGGGTAGAACTGGTTCATGGCTGGCTGAGGTGGGTGTATGGCTGGTGGGGTGGGTTGTTATGGCTGGGTGAGGTGTATGGAACGTAGGCTGGGTGGGTGAGGTGTATGAGCTGGCTGGTCGTGGGTGGGTGTATGGCTGGGTGGGTGGGTGTATGGCTGGCTGGCTGTCTATGTGCCTGGCTGGCTGTCTGGCTGTCTAGCTGGCTGGCTGGCTGGGTGGGTGGGTGGGTGTATGGTCTGGCGTGGGTGGCGTAGTATGAGGGCTGGCTGGGTGGGTGTATGGCTGGCTGGGTGAGTGTATGGATGCTTAATAGAGAAAGGAACAGGGCAGGGTCACGATGAGTATCATGGTGACCATGACGACCCTCCAGACCTCATAATCCCATCCAGATTACAGATGAAAGCAGCGTGGGATACAGGCTGTGCTACTTGCTCCAAACAGCTGGCTTCTGACCGCAGACAGCACACCACATGAGCCAGGATCACACATGGCAGGGTTAGGTTAGGTTAGAGTAGGGTTATGACCAGACAGACAGACGGATGGACACAGACACACAAACAGATGGATGAACAGACATAGATAGATAGATAGATAGATAGACAGACAGACAGACAGACAGACAGACAGACAGACAGACAGACAGACGAATGGACAGGCAGGCAGGCAGGCAGGCAGGCAGATGAGACAGCGTGGGCCTCTGGAGCTGGATGTTTCCAGACAGGCTAGGTGTGTGTGTGTGTGTGTGTGTGTGTGTGTGTGTGTGTGTGTGTGTGTGTGTGTGCGTAGGAGTCCACTGAGTGCAATCTGCAGACCCAGGATGTTCAGAGCCTCTGGCCCAGCCAGGGTTTGGGAGTGAAGATCAATCTCTGACCTGTTCAGAGCACACACTGCATTAGTAATCAGATGTCTGTATGGACCTGGGTACTTCACACTCACACACACACACACTCAGAAACACACACACTCAGAAACACACCCTCAGAAACACACCCACCTCCTTCTGTGCTTTAGAGTGAAGACACAGGAGCAATTTCAGTGTTCAAGACTCTTCTACTATCTTCACCTTTTCTTTCTCTTCCCCTCACCCCTCCCCTCACCCCTCTCCTCCCTCTCACCCCTTCTCTCTTCTCATCTCCCCTCCCTCCTCCCTCTCACACACTCCATTAGGACTATTGAAAATTCCACATCAAGTGATTGGACTAAATGTTTTATTTACAAATGACTGGCTCGCTGGCAGTGTCTAAGTAGGTCCCGGTTGTTCTCCAATAATGAGTCACCACACTGGTTATAATCACTGCCTGAGTTGTTCCTGTTATTCTCTCTCTCTCTCTGTCTATCTCTCTCGGTCTATCTCTCCCTCTCTCTCTGTCTATCTCTCCCTCTCTCTGTCTATCTCTCCCTCTGTCTATCTCTCTCTCTCTCTTTGTCTCTCTCTCTCTTTGTCTCTCTCTCTCTCTCTGTCTATCTCTCTCTCTATCTATCTGTCTCTCTCTCTCTCTGTGTCTTTCCATCTCCAATTTTCACTCATTCCTCTGTCCCCCTCAGTCCAGGAACCAGGAGAGAATGCACAGCGGTGAACAGAGCTAGCCCCAGCATCTTTTAGCTAGCCACAGCATCTTTGAGCTAGCCACAGCATCTTTGAACTAGCCCCAGCATCTTTGAGCTAGCCACAGCATCTTTGAACTAGCCCTAGCATCTTTGAGCTAGCCACAGCATCTTTTAGCTAGCCCCAGCATCTTTGAGCTAGCCCCAGCATCTTTGAGCTAGCCCCAGCATCTTCGAGCTAGCCCCAACACCACTCAGTCGTTCGTGGGCATCTCCATGACCAAGTACCAGGGAAGCGAGAGCAGGATGAGGAGTTCCTGGCTCAGATCCACTCGTGCCAAGTTGATCCAGGTGAGCTAACTGTTTCAGGTAACACTTCACAGGTAGCATGACACTTTGCTGCGTCTGAATCAGGTAAGGGGGCTGAAGGAAAAATGGACGCTGAAATAAAAAAAATATTTTGAATAGTAGCTTCCAATATTTTTGGGCTTGTTTTTTTTGTAGCATCCAACTTTATTTAAACAGTAATGCTGTTCTGATGTTTGCAGTGATAATATTTGAGTAAGTCCAGGCATCAAGTTACAATCAATGTAACCTCAACTCAAAACATACGGCATATACGCTAATCTGCATTAATCAAACTTTAAAATATTCCCCTGGGAAGCACACAACTGATTGTTTTATATCTCATGGATGCTGGAATAGAGACGCTAATACAGTATTTAAACGAGACCAGAAGATAGCCTAGCGGCTAGCAGGGGTAACTGCGGCTACATGTGAATGAATGGAGGGATTGTCTCTTTAAGAGCATGGGGGAAGGGTGTGTGTGTGTGTGTGAGTGTGTCTCCGACACAGGCTACAGTAACCCTCCCTATTCTCTTGACGTCCTTTCCTCTGGTTCTTCTGTCATACATTTTTGGGGGATGCCGTTTAAGCCCAAACTGTTGTAATGAATCAGCTGAAAAGGCAATCGTTTGTTTGTTTTTTTAGTTCGCTGATAGTTGCTTAACGTGGACTTTGAAGAAACTGCCTTTGCCACGCTCGGGAGAGGGGAACCCGAGGAGAACGGTGGTGGAACAGTGGTCCGTCGATGCTTTATCCGCGATTCGGGTGCTCTACAGTCATTTCGTGGGCTGAGACTGTCTGTTTAAGTGTCTAGCCAAATATTCGTGGGTAGAAGACTTGGTCCGGAGCTCCACTTATTTTTAGGCAGAAGTAGTTCCTTTTACGAGCATCACCGACGTCTGCTAACCGGAATCAGAAATATTTGTCAACGACACGTCCACGGTTGGGGTGCGCGCGAGCTAGTCTACCTGACGATTTTTTTTTGTTTGTTTCCCAATTGTTTTCCTCGCGGTTCTGACATCGCTCGAGCTGATTATGGAACAGCGCCCCTTTTAGCTCTGAAGATACACCCATGAACGGTGTTGGAATCGCTTGGAAGGGATTGTTTGAATCATTTCATTTCATGTACACTGAAATGTTGCGATAGCGCAGGAGAAGATTGTTTGGGGGTTGTTTATTTTGTTTTTATTCCTTAAAAAAATGTTGTTCCGTCTGTGTCTCCTGTCGACAAGAGCTTAACATGAACAGGATGTAGCGAGGAGGATTGAAAACGACTTTCACACATACAATCTTTGCAGTTTACCTTCTCCGTGATCAGTACTGCCTTTTGAAAGTGAACATGAGAATTGTCTGAGAATCCAAGTCTGTCTGCTCTCAACCCCGGTTTAGCCGGTTGGATAAAAACGGGCATCGATTGCCTTGGAACACCGGCCGAAGCACCATAGCAGACGGCCAATGTCGACCGTTATCTTGTCAAGAATTCAATCTTGTAAATAATTTGAGAAAGCTAAAAAAAAAAAAGGCCAAATCAAGATTCACCGGGACTGAACGTAGAACTCAGGGACAATGTCTTCACGCTCCGCGGTACCGGGGAACGAGCGGAACTCTGACCATGTAAGCAATCTTTTTTTTTACTGTCTTTCACAAGCAGGCTGTTATTCTGCCCTTTTAAAACGCCCTGTGGCCTTGAGATCAAGCTGTCTTCTTAAACGAACTGTAGGCTATAGACGCAGTCAGGGAGGGCCACGCAGTAATCACGGCTATAAAACTAGGGTGTTACGGCCCACTGTAGGGACTAATCATCTAGACTGATGCCCTCCAGACGTTGATACCTACTGCGGGTACAATAATGTTGCTACATCATTTTCACGTCGCACATATTGTTCCGGTTAGCGAACGAATAGACAGGAAGGAGTGACCATCACCTCACCGGGCCCTGTGCGCACGCACCCGACTGTCCCTAGAAAACACACCGTCACCCCAAATCAATAACGGATACGTGCGATTTAAGTACATCCCGCTGATAATAGCGGGTCCCTTTAAACTCGAATCCTAATATGTGAGGGCGTGTCTGCTGTCAGTGAAGTAGGTCTATAGTTTTGTGCCGATTGTCATTGCTTGTCTAGACTTTTGGGGACTAATAACTAGAGGACAATTAGCGCTCGAGCTGCGCCTGATGTCATGCATGGCAGCAGAAGCTCCTCCCTTCGTCTCTTCCGTCAGCGCGCGGATGTTTTGGCCGCGGTCACTACACCCGTTTCCCTGCTATCTTCGCTTCGCTCGCATGACACTTGTCATCGTGTAACGAGCGAGTCCGCCCTTTCAGCCTGCCTCCCTATCGGTTTAACTAACAGTTAGGCGAGATAGTTATCTGTTTACCGCCATCGATCCGCACGCTCAGTACTACGTCATAGTGAAGATCCGCATTCTGATTGGGTGCGAGCAGTTCTGTTAAGGACTTGACGGTACCACGCCCAGTAGAACCCTATTTTAAGGGTTCGCCTCTCGATCTAACCAACATCAATGCGCAAATGTAACACAACCGTTAGAACTTGACAATCCTAGCTTTCTCACACAGGTTTCATTAAACGTGGGCGGAACTCCTTCACTCTGTCAGTTTTAAATTAAGATGATCATATGTGACGACCGTATCCTCAGTTATTAGAATGATCTATCTCACCCACATTGGAAAACAAGACTACTTGTGTAACGGATGTTCCCTGACAGTGACGCTAGCATCGTAGCAACACAGGAAGCCAGACAGCCCAGGGTCAGAGCAACCAGCCAGGCATCCATGTTGGCATTTGGTGTCGACGAAGACAGAAGCCAGGGAACGAACCCCTCGTTCTGTCACAAGCCGCTGCCGTTAGCAACCTCGCCATGGAAACCAGAAGAGGGGGGGCCTCTCGCTCCTTAAAACGCTGAGCAGGGCAGAGGAGTGTAGAGGGGGAGAGGAAAGTAGAGAAAGAGAGGAAGGGGGGAGAGGGGTGGTTTCGGACTGGAGATAGATGACACCTAGTCTCCAGCTTCCAGCCCCCAATCCCCAGGACCCCAGTCCCCTAGCCTCCAGTCCCCTAGCCTCCAGTCCCCTAGCCTCCAGTCCCCTAGCCCCCAGTCCCCTAGCCCCCAGTCCCTAGCCCCAGTCCTAGCCCCCCCTAGCCTCCAGCCCCCTAGCCTCCAGCCGCCAGTCCCCTAGTCTCCAGCCCTCTAGCCCCCAGTCCCCTAGCCTCCAGTCCCCTAGTCTCCAGCCCTCTAGCCCCCAGTACCCTAGCCCCAAGGCCCCTAGCCTCCAGTCCCCTAGCCTCCAGTCCCCTAGCCTCCAGCCCCCAGTCCCCTAGCCTCCAGTCCCCTTGTCTCCAGTCCCCAGCCCCTTAGCCCCCAGCCTATCACATTGCTCCGGGCCTGTGTCCAGGCAGGTCTTGTTGACAGCTGTAATTAAGTGATTGTAGATTGGATCATGTTCCTCTGGGTCTCACCACCTGGAAATACCTGGTGAGAGAGACCTTCACTGAGGCAGCCTGTGTGTTGCTTGTCTGTGTGTGTGTGTTGCTTGTCTGTGTGTGTGTGTTGGTTGTCTCTGTGTGTGTGTGTGTGTGTGTGTGGGGGGGCGAGTGTTGTTTGTCTGTGTGTGTGTTGGTTATTTGTGTGTATGTTGGTTGTCTGTGTGCGTGTGTGGGGGTGTTATTTGTCTGTGTGTGTGTGTTGTTATCTGTGTGTATGTTAAGGTTGTCTGGGTGTGGGGGTGTGGGGGCGTGTTGGTTGTCTGTGTGTGTGTGTGTGTGTATTGGTTATCTGTGTGTACGTTGGTTGTATGTGTGTGTGTGTGTGTGTGCAGAGAAGTGTCAGCATCCTGTATATTTCCGCTCAGACCCGCAACAGCTCGTTCCCCCCAAGCTTAAGCTCTGCAGGTTAATACAGCTCCACTCCTCTGAAACAGAGCCGTTTGAAATCCTTGTTCCCCCGCCTCAAATCCCTGATACCTCTCGACGTTCGACAGAAATCCAGCTTAATGTGTGTTATTAGAGCAGCAAAGAGACAGTTTATTATTCATCACTTAGCACCTTGTCCAGACACCTAATCTGGCATAAGTGGTGTGTGTTTGTTCTGTGGTGTCTGCAGCTACCAGTCTTCTCTCAGGACTCATGGCAGTCTGCAATAGCCAGTCTTCTCTCAGTACACATGGCAGTCTACAGTACACATGACAGTCTGCAGTAACCAGTCTTCTCTCAGTACACATGGCAGTCTACAGTACACATGACAGTCTGCAGTAGCCAGTCTTCTCTCAGTACTCATGGCAGTCTGCAGTAGCCAGTCTTCTCTCAGTACACATGACAGTCTGCAGTAGCCAGTCTTCTCTCAGTACACATGGCAGTCTGCAGTACCCAGCCACACTTTTGCTCTGATCTGCAGATCACATCTCTGCCAGCCAAAACACACACAGGCAGAAACTCACACAAATGCGCACACTAGAACATTAGATTACACTCACAAAGATACTAAGCCACACTATAACACTCACACACACCACAAATGCACTATAATACACATAACACATTATACCACAAACACACACATGGACAAACACTGCACAGCTGGCCATGGGGAGCCAGAACTCTGGGACTCACAGGCACAGAATGGACTCTCGGTTAGCACCCCAGTGCATGCTGGGAGTGGGTCCCCATCACCCCTCCCCCTCTCCACCGATTGGTTGACAGTCTTGGTGCTTCTCTCTCTCTCCTCAGTCTTCAGCAGCCTTTAACTTCATGCTGCCTGGATCCTTCCATGACCAGGGGTGTCTAGCCCTGCCTCTTGGAGAGATACCTCACTGTAGACCAGGGGTGTCTAGCCCTGCCTCTGGAGAGATACCTCACTGTAGACCAGGGATGTCTAGCCCTGCCCTGAAGAGATACCTGCTCACCCCCCAAATACCTCACTAGACCATGATCAGCCCTGCCCAGAAAACCTCAACTTAACCAGGTCCTAGCCCTGCCCGGGAAAACCCACCGGGAAACCAGCACCCCCCCTTGAAGAACCTCTCAACCGCCCCTTGAATATACCTGTGCTCAAGCTCTGCCCCTTGGAGAGATACCTCACTGTAGACCAGGGGTGTCTAGCCCTGCCCCTGGAGAGATACCTCACTGTAGACCAGGGGTGTCTAGCCCTGCCTCTTGGAGAGATACCTGCTTCAAGCTCTGCCCCTTGGAGAGATACCTCACTGTAGACCAGGGGTGTCTAGCCCTGCCCCTGGAGAGATACCCTCAACGAGACCAGGGTGTCTACCCCTGCCGTGAAAGCATACCTGCTTCAAGCTCGCCCTTGCGAAGAGATACCTTCACTGTAGACCAGGTGTCTAGCCCTTGCCCGCTGAGAGCATACCTCACTAGACACGGTCCAGCCCTGCCTAGAATACCCTCAACCGGCCCAAAACCTCAACGGGAACCATTCACCCCCCAGATACCCACGAACCACCAGCCCCCTAAATACCTGGCTCAACCTCCCTGGAAGAGACCCACGAACCATTCACCCTGCCCAAGGAATCCCTCAAGCCCCCTGAAAAACCTGGCCAAGCCCTCCCTGGAAAGAACCTCACTGAGACCAGGGGGGTCGAGCCCTCCCTCTTAGAGAGAATATCCCTGCTTCAAGCCTCGCCCTTGAGAGATACCTGCTTTCCAACTCTGCCCCTTGGAGAGCATACCCACGAAGACCAGGGTGTCTAGCCCTGCCCTTGGAGAGAACCTGCTCAAGCTCTGCCCCTTGGAAGAGATCACCTCTCAAGCTCTCCCTTAGAATACCCCTGCCAAGCTCTGCCCCTTGAAAGAATACCTCACTGTAGCCCAGGTGTCTAGCCTTGCCTCTTGGAGAGATACATGCTTCAAGCTCTCCCCTTGGAGAAGGTACCTCTCAACCGCCCTTGGAGAAACCCACAACCCAAACAGCCCTCCCTGAGAAACCTTCACGTAACCAGGGTAAGCCAAAGCCCTGAAGATACCTCAAGCCCGGCCGCCTTGAAGATTACCCACTGGAGGACCCGAGGGAGCAGCCCGGCCCCGGAAATACGGCCACGGTAAAACCAGACAGCCCCCAAAAACCCACGCCAACCGAAATACCCCAACCAAAACCACTACCACGCCAAGCATCCCTGGAACCAGGGAGCTCTAACCTTGTACCTGGAGAGATACAACCCTGAAGGAATTCGCTCCAACACAAATCTAGCACACCTGATTCAGAGAATGAGTTTGTTGGCCTGGTAGATTAGTGTTTAAATCAAATTCATTAAGTGTGGTAGGAGTCAAATAACTTACTGGTAGTAAGCCTTTGTTTGTTGCTCACTAGAGGCCTGAAAGGTGATAGAGGGCCTGTTGGCAGATGGTAGGCAGGCCTTGTGACCGGAACAGCCAGGGATATAATGTGACCCTCCACACAGCGAACACAAAAAAGCCCCTCGCATCGAACCCAGGACCCCTTACCTAGCTGTCGAAGTCCTGGGCAAGCCAATAACCCCCGCAACCCCCCCACCACGCAGAACAAAAGGAGAACCAAGGAAGGGGGACAGAAGCAGTGGGGGACAGAGAAGTGGGGGACAAAGAGAGTGGGGGACAGCAGCAGGGGGGGATAGAGAGAGAAGGGAACAGAGAGAGAGAAGCACTGAGAGTGGGACAGAGAGGGAGGACAGAGAGAGTGGGGGACAGAGAGAGAGGGGACCAGAGAGAGAGAGAGAGACTGGGACAGGGGGACAGAGAGGGGGGACAGACATAAGAAGAGAGAGAGAGAGAAGACTGAGAGTGGGTGACAGAGAGATGGGGATAGAGAGAAGAGAGAGAGAGAGAGAGGGAGGGTGAGAGTGAGGGAGGGTGAGGATGAGGTAGGGTGAGAGTGAGGGAGAGTGAGGTAGAGTGACTGAGAGTGAGGGAGAGAGACAAGAAGGAAGGTAAGAGGGAAGCAGTTAAATTCAACAAAACAACAACAAGAAAAACAAAAAAAACAAAACCAACACCCTGAAGCACCACCACTCAACTAACCTCATGTAACTCCACATCTGCCGCTCCACAGCCAGATACACCACTGCTAGAGAAGCCTGTTTATCTTCCTGTGTGGGCGGAGTTAACCTCTGACCTCCAGCATCCAACCATTCAGCCTATTGTGACACGGCAACCGTTCCGTCTTCGCTTCCTGTTTCTTCCCTGTTTTCATCGTGAACGCCAGCTTGGACGGGTGAAGGTTACCAGTATCTGTCTGTCCCGATGCGACCCGAGGGCGTTGTGACGCAGAGCGCCCCAAGTCGGGTGGGGGGGGTGGGGGGGCGAGGGGGGGCGTCATCGCCCACGTCGGAAGGGTCACTCTGAAGAGTCGCGAGCGAGAGGATAGAGAGAGCGAGTGGAAAAGGAGAGAGTAGAAAGAGAGAAGTAGAAAGGAAGGAGGCCGGCCGGCCAGCTGAGAGAGAGAGAGCAGAACAAACAAAGACCGAGCTGCCAGAAGATTCTCTCGCATGAGGAAGAAGTTCACTGACAGATTATGCAAACTTTCCGTCTAGTCACAGAGACAGAAGAGGGGAAGGATGTTCTAACACAGGGAGGGAGAGAGAGAGAAGGAAGGGGGAGTGAGTGAGCGAGGGAGGGAGGGGGAGAGGGAGGAGGAGTTAGAGGGAAGGAGGGAGAGAGAGAGAGAGAAGGGGGGAGAAAGGGAGAGTGAGGGAGGGGGGAGGAGTTAGAGGGAGGGAGGAAGGGGAGTGAGAGAGGGAGGTGGGGGGGTGAGACAAGGAGAGGGGATTCTGAAACTGTACAGTCCCCAACTGTCCCTGGATGCATCCACACAGTTCATCACAGGAAGAAGAGGTGAGGTTTGGAGGCCAGGGGGCGGGGCTTGTACATGTGTGTTTGCGAGGAGAGATGGGGGTGGTGGGAAAAGGCAGAATGTATACAACCCTGAGCCATCTTCAGCCTACACACACACACACACACACACACATACCTTCAAACACACCCCTATACACACACACACCTTCAAACACACCCCTACACACACCTTCAAACACACCCCTATA
>BROE01000005.1:3581916-3607400 GCA_036571765.1 Plecoglossus altivelis | reverse complement strand
GTGTACGTGTGTGTGTGTGTGTGTGTGTGTGTGTGTGTGTGTGTGTGTGTGCAAGACATGTGACCAGAAACAATGTATTTGACTATGTTCATTTCCTGTAGCAGTAAACCTCAGTCTGTGTGTCTCTCTCAGTGAACATGAGTGTTGTACTGTATCATTATAGGATTACTGTGGTTCACTGTCAGGTTACCATAGGATTTAGCATGACTAAGAGGTAATCGATTACCTCTGAGTTCTGTGTTACCCATCTGCCAAGCCCTGTTATCTGTGATCACATGGCGTGGTAGAAACACTGCTTCTCTCCAAGCATGAATCAGGAGTTCTGGAAGTGTGAAATGGCTGATACTCTATTAAACAGTGTGAAACAGAAAAACACTTAGCTAGTGCTTAAAGCCTTGGCTGGCTAGCTGACTGGCTGGTTAGTATGGCTGGCTGATTGATTTGCTGGCTAGCTGATTAATTGACTGGTTAGTTGGCCGACTAGCTGTTTGGCTAACTGATTAACTGACTGGCAGGCTGGTCGGTTGACTGTCTAGCTAACTAACTGACTGGCAGGCTGACTGGCTGGCAGGTTGGCTGTCTGATTAACTGACTGACTAACTGGTTGGTTGACTGTCTAGCTGAGAAGCGTCCTGATTGGTTGGTTGGTTGACTGTCTAGCTGAGAAGCTTCCTGATTGGTTGGTTGGTTGTCTAGCTGAGAAGCTTCCAGACTGGTTGGTTGGTTGTTTGGTTGACTGTCAAGCTGTGAAGCTTCCTGATTGGTTGATAGGTTGACTGTCTAGCTGAAAAGCTTCCTGATTGGTTGGTTGGTTGGTTGACTGTCTAGCTGAGAAGCTTCCTGATTGGTTAGTTGGTTGGTTGGTTGACTGTCTAGCTGAGAAGCTTCCTAACTGGTTGGTTGGTTGACTGTCTATCAGATAAGCTTCCTGATTGGTCGGTTGGTTGGTTGGTTGACTGTCTAGCTGAGAAGCTTCCTGATTGGTTGTGTTTGTAGGTATGCGCTGACTCAGCTCTTTTCTGTCTCTTCTGCATTTCTTATCGCGCGTGTTGCTCTTTTCTGTCAATTTCCCAGGTTATCTCTCCTGCCTTCAACGTTTCATTTGGCCAACAAAGTAAACCAAAGTATCGATTTGCATCAGTCCAAGAGACGATCTGTGTTGGAGTTTGAGCCATAGGCAGCTGAGGAGTGTGTGTGTGTGTGTGTGGAGATGGAGTTATAGAGATGGAGTTATACAGATGGGGTTATAGAGATGGAGTTATAGAGATGGAGTTATAGTGATGTAGTTATAGAGATGTAGTTATAGAGATGTGGTTATACAGATGTGGTTATAGAGATGGGGTTATAGAGATGTAGTTATAGAGATGGAGTTATAGTGATGGGGTTGTAGAGATGGGGTTGTAGAGATGGGGTTATAGAGATGGAGTTATAGAGATGGAGCTATAGAGATGGAGTTATAGTGATGTAGTTATAGAGATGTAGTTATAGAGATGTGGTTATAGAGATGTAGTTATAGAGATGGGGTTATAGAGATGTAGTTATAGAGATGTGGTTATAGAGATGGGGTTATAGAGATGTAGTTATAGAGATGTGGTTGTACAGATGTGGTTATAGAGATGGGGTTATAGAGATGTAGTTATAGAGATGTGGTTATACAGATGTGGTTATAGAGATGGGGTTATAGAGATGGAGTTATAGAGATGGAGTTATAGTGATGTGGTTATAGAGATGGGGTTATAGAGATGTAGTTATAGAGATGTGGTTATACAGATGTGGTTATAGAGATGGGGTTATAGAGATGTAGTTATAGAGATGTGGTTATACAGATGTGGTTATAGAGATGTGGTTATACAGATGTGGTTATAGAGATGTGGTTATACAGATGTGGTTATAGAGATGTGGTTATACAGATGTGGTTATAGAGATGTGGTTATACAGATGGGGTTATAGTGATGTAGTTATAGAGATGTAGTTATAGAGATGTAGTTATAGAGATGTAGTTATAGAGATGTGGTTATACAGATGTGGTTATAGAGATGGGGTTATAGAGATGGAGTTATAGAGATGTAGTTATAGAGGTGGAGTTATAGTGATGTGGTTATAGAGATGGGGTTATAGAGATGGAGTTATAGAGATGGAGTTATAGAGATGGAGTTATAGTGATGGGGTTGTAGAGATGGGGTTATAGAGATGGAGTTATAGAGATGGAGTTATAGAGATGTAGTTATAGAGATGGGGTTATAGAGATGGAGTTATAGAGATGGAGTTATAGAGATGTGGTTATAGAGATGGGGTTATAGAGATGTAGTTATAGAGATGTGGTTATACAGATGTGGTTATAGAGATGGGGTTATAGAGATGTAGTTATAGAGATGTGGTTATACAGATGTGGTTATAGAGATGTGGTTGTACAGATGTGGTTATAGAGATGGGGTTATAGAGATGTAGTTATAGAGATGTCCCGACGTAAGTGAAACATTCAATGACAATCTCCATTGGCAAAGTTTAGTCAAAGACTAGACTAAATCAATGTCTGGGAAACTGGGGCCTAGAGTGGTAGAGAGGGACAGAGTGATAGGAAGAGAGGAAAAGAGGGAGGGAAGAAGAGACGAGGTGAGGAGAGAGAGACGGAGAGACAGAGAGTGAGGCAGGAAGAGAGAGGGCAGGGAAGGAGCGAGGAGAGAGAGAGATGACAGAAGTACAGGAAAGAGAAACGAGAGGGGAGAAGAGGGAGCGGAGAGAGAGGGAGGAAGGGAAGAGAGGAGCGAGGAAGGAGAGAAGAGACAGAAGGAGCAGGGAGAGAGAGAGAGAGAGAGAGAGAGAGACGAAGAGAGAGAGAGGCGAGGAGAGAGAGCGAGCGAGGGAGGGTTAGAGGGGAAAGAGAGGTAGGAGGGAGAGGGAGATCAGAGAGTTATGGTTGATGCTGGAAGCAAAAGAAAGGGCCTGAGAAGGCATTGCTTTCTCACAGTGGATACCACTATGTCCTCATCGCTTAAGCCACACCACCACAACACACACACCCATGGCAAAACAATACCACAGCACAACACACACACACCACAAGCACAACACACACACATACCACGCATGCACATACCTTTCCCACCAGGCCAGTCTCCCAGTCACACGCCTAAGCTGTTTTCTAACTGCTGTTGTCCTGTTCAGGGAGCAGCTTGCAGTAGTCTGGGTTTGGGACGGTTGTCTCAGCTGAGTCACGTCTTTTCAACACTCTTTCCAGTCAGGGTATTACACCACACTCGTGTGTGTGTTTTTGTGTGCACATGTGTGTGTTGTGTGTTGTGCCTTTGTAACACATTTGTGTGTGTGGTGTGGGGCGCTCGCTACTGCTCCAGTTCTGCTGGAATGAAAGCCCCCCCACCACCAACCCACACACACGACTAAACACACACACCACCCATCCTGCTCCCACCAGTCCCTGCTGAATACACTTGCTTGCTAAGCAGGCAGGGAGGGCGAAGATCGATGGGCTGCTCTCCTTGAAAGGGGAATATGCATGGGAGGGAGGGAAAGAGCGAAGGGGAGAAGAAAGAGGAGAGGGAGGGAGAAGAGGAGAGGGGAGGGAAGAAGGGGGAGGGAGGGAGAAGGAGAGGGGGAGGAAAAGAGAAAAGAGAGAGCAAGAAAAGGGAGAGAAAAGGAGAAAGAAAGAGAGAGGGGGAGGAGAGTGGATGGGAGGAAGAAGAGAGAAGGGAGGGAGGAGAGGAGAGGGGAAGGGAGAAGGGGAGGGAGGGAGGAAGAAGGGGAGAGGGGGAGGAGGAAGTGGAAAAGGGGAGAGGAGAGGGGAGAAAAGTAGAAGCGTGAGGAAGAAAGTGAGAGGAGAGGGGAGAAGATTGGAGAGGAGAGTAGAGCAAGAGAAGAGGAGGAGAGGGAGGGAAAGTCATGAAGGGAGGGTCGGGAGAGAGGTGGAGTATAAGGGGGTTCCACAAAGGTTGGCTGAATGAGAGAAGGATGACAATGTGAGACAAAAGAGAGGTCTGGTGGGGGGAGGGTACGAGAGGGAAAGAGGAGAGGGGAGGAAATCTAGGAGACCAGATTTGTGAGGGTGGTGGGTGGAGAGGTAGGGTGAATAGGGGTAGGGGGTTTATGGAAGGGGGAGAGAGAGATCAGTGGGAGGGGGGTGACCAAGGGCTTGTCCCTCCTGGGGGATGCTGGGAAGGAGCGAGTGCCACGCCCTGTCCCCGGGGAAGAGGAGGAAACACGAGAGGAGGAGAGTAAAGCTAAGGGAGGGAGAGCATGGAGAGAGAGAGCATGGGGAGAGGGGAGGCAGAGAGGGGAGAGGGAAGGGAGAGGAAGACTAGAGGAGAGAGCAGGGGAGAGGAGACAAGAGGGGAGAGGTAGTGGGGGGAGAGAGGGACTAGAGGGGAGAGAGCAGTGGAGGGAGACGGGAGGACAGAGAGGGAGAGAGTAGTGGGGGAGAGAGAACTGAGAGGAGAGAGGCAGGGGGAGAGAGACTGAGAGGGAGAGAGGCAGTGGGGGAGAGGAGGACAGACGAGAGAAGGTTAGTGGGGAGCAGGAAGACTGAAGGAAGAGGCAGTGGGGGAGAGGAGACAAAGGAGAAGGTATGGGGGGGAGTATGGAGACTGAGAGGGAAGAGGCAGTGGAGGAGAGAGAAGGACTGAGAGAGAGAGAGGCAGTGGGGGATTGAAAAGGGAGAGAAAAAGAGAAATAGAGAGAAAAAGAGAGAGGAGACAGAGAGGAAGAGCATGGAGGAGAGAAAAGAAGAGAGGAGACATCTGCCAAGACAGGTCTGATCCCAAACCACATGCTCTGCTACACCTGATAGGATGAGCCAGGGTCATGACTCTGTGTGTGTGTGTGTGTGTGTGTGTGTGGTGTGTGATGTGTGTGTGGATGTGTGTGAAGAGGTGTGTGTTGTGTGTTGTGTGTGTGCGCATGTTTTATGGAAGGCCAGACCTTGTGATCAGTGTGTGCTAGATGAACTATAAAAACGACCTCGTTATCGTACAGTCAGAGACCACAATTGTGTGGTAGAGGAGGAGGAGAGATAGGGAGAGGGAGAGATGAGGAGAAGGAGCAGGACCGGGGGAGAGAGAGAAGAAGGGAGAGAAAGAGAGAGAGAGAGAAGAGAGAGAGGAGAAAGAGAGAGGAAAAAGGAGAACACAGAAGTCTCTCTCTCTCATCCTTCATTCTTCTGACAGACTCGTAAGGCTGTGAGAGTAGAACTTCACACCATGGTACAAAATACACCTGTGTTGTGGTCTGCTGCTCAGGGGGCGGGGTCATGCGACAGGTGTAGTTGTGATGGCCACGCCCCTTTGAATGCAGGGTCTCAATCAACTGAGTCAACATCTCCACACTCTGACCGGGGCCCGGGTTCAAATCCCGCTCCCTTCATCCCAATCATACCCTGGCCATGCTCTCATGCTGTGTCATCACACCTAACGCAAAGAGAACTCTGCACGCAGCCACATATCAAGTCGACGCAAAGCCGCGAATTCTCACGAATGACGAGTCATCGCTATTCACGTCTGTCACGTCTTTCGCTCGGACAGAAACTTTGGAAGTGGAGCGAGCGTGAAGCTGTTGGCGAGGATGTGACAGTGTTGCTCTGCGCCCTCTGTCAACTGTATCTCCTAAGGAGGAGGAGGAGGGAGAGAGAGGGAGGGAGGGGAGGTCTCACTGAGCGGATCCTCACAAGGTTTCTAACATGTTTTCCTAGGAGAGGGGCTAGGACGGGGGGATAGCGGAGTTTACGGGGGAGGGACGGGGAGAGAGGAGTAACGGTGACGGGGAGAGGATGGGGAGCGAGGGAGGATGGGAGGGAGGAGGACGCGAGGGAAAGGACGGTAGGGGAGGAGGGACGGGAGGGAGGAGCGGAGAAGGAGGGGAGGACGGACGAGAGGAGGGAGGACGGGAACGGGGAGGGAGGAGGGGCAGCACAACAGTCTTGTTGTTCCGATCATAACAAAGAACCTTGTAGAGGTCTAGAAGATGTCTGCGACTGTGTGATCTGAATCTTTGGACGGAAATACAACCGTGTCAAAGGTCAAGTTTAGTCCGTTGACATGATTTTAACGTTGATCATTTCTCTATTTCTCTCCGTCATCTCATCCTCTCTTTCTTCTCTCTCTGTCTCTCTATTTCTCTCTCTCTCGGTTTCCCAGCATACCTCTCTCTCGGCCAGCCGTTCGGAGAAGGGCACCGGTTGGTCGAGTCGGTCGCTGGGGGCGCGGTGTCGGAACTCCATCGCCTCGTGTTCCGATGAGCTGCCTCACATCGGGAACTACCGTCTGTTGAAGACCATCGGGAAGGGAAACTTCGCTAAGGTCAAACTGGCTCGACACATCCTGACCGGCCGCGAGGTGAGAGGTCGACTGATCTGGAGCGGAATGAATCTGAACCATTCTGGAGCTGGTAGAATCTGAACTGTTCTGGAGCAGATTGAATCTGAAACATTGTAGAGCAGGTAGAGTCAGAACCATTCTTGAGCGGATTGAATCAGAACAAATCTGGAGCAGGTAGAATCAGAACAAATCTGGAGCAGATTGAATCAGAACCATTCTGGAGGAGATTGAATCAGAACAAATCTGGAGCAGGTAGAATCAGAACAAATCTGGAGCAGATTGAATCAGAATCATTCTGGAGCGGATTGAATCAGAATCATTCTGGAGCAGATTGAATCAGATAATATAGAATCAAATCCTTCTGTTTGGATGTATTGATGATAACAATAACAGACAAAGAGATGAATCTGGATCGTTCAGAATAACTTTCAGCATCAGAGCTTCGCTGATCTGACCAGTTTGTGTCTGTCTGGTCTGTGTGCTGGCTGACCTCTGACCTCTGTGTTTCTCCCTAGTCTGAACATGTGTCTGGGAGCTCACAGCAGAGAGATGATCGCTAGACTAGTCACAGTATTCTCACTGGAGGCTACTTCCAGAGTTTACAAGCTGACTGAGTGTGCGTGTGCGTGTCTGTGTGTGTGTGTGTGTATCCGACACACTGGCGCGTTTTAACCATCAGACCGGCAGTGAGACTGAAGGTTGCTGTATTCACACAATGTGGCCTGTTTGCTCACACAAAGTCATGACCCACATCTCTAAGTAGATAATTCCCTGGGATTGGTGGCACCCTAAACCCAGGGACATGCACTGTGGTCATGTGATGGCCCTCCAGTACAGCACCGTATACATTAACAGAGGCCGTTGGACTCATACTCTGGACAAACCTGTAATCCTCTTAGCAGGCCAGACCAGACCGTTATCAGACCAGGTCTATATGAGACCAGGTCTATATGAGACCAGGTCTATATGAGACCAGGTCTATATGAAACCAGGTCTATATGAGACCAGGTCTATATGAGACCAGGTCTATATGAGACCAGGTCTATATGAGACCAGGTCTATATGAGACCAGGTCTATATCAGACCAGGTCTATATCAGACCAGGTCCTTTCCAGACCAGGTCCTTTCCAGACCAGGTCCTTTCCAGACCAGGTCCTTTCCAGACCAGGTCTATTATAAAAGACCTATATCAGACCAGGTTCTGTCCAGACCAGATCTATTATAGGTAAGGCCTATGTCAGACCAGGCCCGTTCTAGACCGTCCCTGTTCTAGACTAGACCCTTTTCAAAACCAGGTCTATTCCAGACCAGGCCTGTTCCAGACCCAGGCCCTTTCTGGACCAGAACTCTTCCAGACCAGATCTATCTGAGACCAGGCCCTGGCCCTTTCTGGACCAGAACTCTTCCAGACCAGATCTATCTGAGACCAGGCCCTTTCACTGCAGATCAAGAGCCCCCCTCCCCCCTCCCCCTGCCCACTCCTTAGGATAAAAGCAGTAATCAATAAGTTATTACTAATAATAGTAACTCTGAAGGAGACACACTCAGGGGTTTATGACATCAGGCCGGATGCCCTGGCAATCATCGTATCATGAATGATAATAATCAGCTTGGGTTCAGTGGATCATAGAATTGATTTTTGAAAAGTGGCCCCACTTTTAGAGTCTGCTCGATACTTCCGGCAGTCGTGACAGTGTCCAGATGTTACGGAGGACTGGGATGTTGTTGTTGTCATGAAACAGTAGTTGTAACGTTGGTTTTTGTTGTGTCTCAGGTTGCCATAAAGATCATAGACAAGACACAGCTCAACCCAACCAGCCTGCAGAAGGTGAGTAGGACAAAAAAGAAATGGGTCGTGTTGGGCGATTGGTGTGTTTGCAGTAGTGTGTGTGTGTACTAGTGTGTGTGTGCATTAGTGCGTGTGTGTACTCAATTGTGTGTATGTGTACTCAATTGCGTGTGTGTGTACTCAAATGTGTGTGTACTCAATTGCGTGTGTGTGTGTACTCAAATGTGTGTGTACTCAATTGCGTGTGTGTGTACTCAAATGTGTGTGTACTCACTTGTGTGTGTACTCACTTGTGTGTGTTCCCGTGAGAGACTTGCTGGTTAGATAAGAAGCCTATACAGTTTAACCAGACCATGAAACAACGATGACGTCACCATTTGTTTACCATCAAATATGTCAACCGGCCAATCAGCTTCTGTGATCGTGCTCATACAGTGTTATCTTGCTGGCTGTGGGGAGCTGAGGGCTAGCATGACTTTCAGGAAGGGAGACTGTTCTGCAAGTGAGACTGTTCTGGGAGAGAGACTGTTCTGGGAGAGAGACTGTTCTGGGAGTGAGACTGTTCTGGGAGAGAGACTGTTCTGGGAGAGAGACCGTTCTGGGAGAGAGACTGTTCTGGGAGAGAGACCGTTCTGGGAGAGAGACTGTTCTGGGAGAGAGACTGTTCTGGGAGAGAGACTGTTCTAGGAGTGAGACTGTTCTGGGAGAGAGACTGTTCTGGGAGAGAGACTGTTCTGGGAGAGAGACTGTTCGAGGTTCTGGGAGAGAGACTGTTCTGGGAGAGAGACTGTTCCGGGAGAGAGACTGTTCTGGGAGAGAGACTGTTCAGGGAGAGAGACTGTTCTGGGAGTGAGACTGTTCTGGGAGAGAGACTGTTCTGGGAGTGAGACTGTTCTGGGAGAGAGACTGTTCCGGGAGAGAGACTGTTCCTGGAGAGAGACTGTTCCTGGAGAGAGACTGTTCTGGGAGAGAGACTGTTCTGGGAGTGAGACTGTTCTGGGAGAGAGACTGTTCTGGGACTGTTCAGCTAGAGAGACTGTTCCTGGAGAGAGACTGTTCTGGGAGAGAGACTGTTCAGGGAGAGAGACTGTTTGAGGTTCAGGGAGTGAGACTGTTCTAGGAGTGAGACTGTTCAGGGAGAGAGACTGTTCCAGGAGAGACACTGTTCAGGGTTGGTTGTAAGTGCTGATGTGTGAAGCCCTTTGTGTGTTTACATAGAGCCAAACAAAGTAGATTTGACATCTATGTTTCTGCTTTAACCTCTGTCCCTCACCACTTAATGTACATGATCTGGAGTTTCTAGGTGCGGTAGTGTACAGTTTATAAAAATAGATTTCCCCTAGCAACGTAGACGAAAGCCATGGCAACCACAACTGTATGTATGTGTATGTGGCAGGGATAGGCGTCGGCCATTTTGTGTCAATGACACTGAGGGTTTCCTGACACAGAATGGCTATCCTGTTTATAGCTTATCCACACGAAACAAGAATACACTTTAATCTAATGATGTTTGAATGTGTGTCTGCAAAACTGGACATGCACATTCACACACTTAAAGGATAATGACAGTATTTGTACAAACATACTTACTTATTTTAAAAGTTTTTTTCAAATAAGTCTATTTTTGCAGTTGATTAGTGTTGATGGAATAGCTGTTGCGATGGTGAGATCTGATCTTCCAACCTCAGTCCTGCTGACGACCATCTAACTCATCACCTTTAGTCGTCACGGTGACGTCGTTATCGTCTGCTTGTCCCGGTTGACCTTTGACCTGTGTCATGACTAGGCCCCTCTGCACCAATCACAGGCTAGCTGGGATGGTTTGGAGCCTCTCCATTGGCTGTAGGTGCTCCTGTCAGGCTGACTTCCTGGTCGCTAGCGCTAACGTTGTGGCTTGGCTGAACTGGACGGTAAACACATGTAACCTTGTTGTGCTGGTTACTGCTGCTCCTGCAGTCATCTGGAGGTGATCTCACACACACACACACACACGCACACACACACACCCTGACCACGCAACACACATGCCAACTACCACGCACGCACACGCACACACCACACACACACCCCTGACACGCAAACACACACACGCGCACACACACCCACGCACGCACACGCCCGCACACAAACAAACACAAACATCACCCACCTGAACAAACGCAAACCCACACGCGCGCAAACACAGACGCGCACGCACACACACACACACGCACACACACCCCTGACACGCAAACACACACACACCCGCGCACACACACACACAGACGCGCACACACACACACAGATGCACACACACACAGACGCACACACAGACACACACACACACAGACAGAGACGCACACGCTGACGGAGAGAGAGGGCTGTGTACACACACACACACACACACACAGTAAACACTCATACAGATACACACACGCACGCACACACACTCTCTTTCTCTGTCTCTCTTCTCTCTCCTCTCTCTTTCTCTTCTCTCTCTCTTTCTCTGTCTCTCTTTCTCTGTCTCTCTTTCTCTCTCTCTCCATCTCTCTTCTCTCTCTCTGTCTCTTCTCTCTCTGTCTCTCTTTCTGTCTCTCTATCTCTTTCTCTCACAACACACACACACACACACACACAGTAAACACTCATAAATATACACACACACACACACAGTAAACACACACACACACGAAGACTGGCTGCTAAACTGGCTGCTGAACACTGTCCAGGTCTGTTGCACTAGCTTTACTTCACACCAGCCGCATAAAAACTGGCCAGACAGCCAGTCAATATCCAAGCCAGACAGCCTGTCGATAGGCCAGCCAGACAGCCAGTCAATATCTCAGCCAAACAGGCAGTCGATAGGCCAGCCAGTCCTTAGCAAGCCAGTCAGCCAGCCAGTCCACAGCCTGTCAGTCAACCAGCCAGTCATCAGCCAGTCAGTCAGTAAGTCAGCCAGCCAGTCAATCAGCCAGCCATCCACAGTCCATCAGCCTGTCAGTAAGTCAGCCAGCCAGTCCATCAGCCAGCCAGTCACCCAGCCAGTCCCATCAGCCAGCGCAGTCATCAGACCAGTCTAGCAGGTCCCAGTCCATTAGCCAGCCAGTCAGCCAGCCAGTCCATCAGCCAGTCAGCAAGTCAGCCAGCCAGTCCATCAGCCAGTCAGTCAGTAAGTCAGCCAGCCAGTCCATCTGCCAGCCATCCAGCCAGTCCATCAGCCAGTCAGTAAGTCAGCCAGCCAGCCAGCCAGCCAGTCAGCCAGTCTCCCCATCGACTGCAGTTCTATCTGACCTTATATAGACCAGCTCAGCGAAACACACAGCTGGATACAGGATGTTTGTGTTTGATAGCTGTAGACTTACTGTGCTGTGGGGAGATCAGCATGTGTTGGGAGAGACCAGCAAGAGAGGAGTGTATCATCATGGCCTGTGTGTGTGTGTGTGTGTGTGTGTCTTTATAAGATACAGTAGTTCAGTAACTCATGGGTCAGCATCAGGGAGGGGCCAGGAAGAATTGGCATCTCTGCAGAGGTGTGTGTGTGTGTGTGTGTGTGTGTGTGTGTATGCGTGTGTGTGTGTGTGTGTGTGCATGTGTATGCATGCATATGTGTGCGTGTGTGCATGTGTGTGTGTGTGTGTGTATATACAAGCGTGTGTGTGTGCGTGTGTATGCATACGTGTGTGTGTGTGTGCATGTGTATGCAGGCATGTGTATGCAGGCATGTGTATGCATGCGTGTGTGTGCACGTGTGTGTGTGTGTGTGTGTGCGTGTGTGTGTGTGTGCGTGTGTAATCATACTGCAGCAGGATTGCAGTGGCCTGCCCTCCCTGTCCTGTCAGCAGAATCTTGTGCCATTCAGGACAGGACACAGAATCCAGGTGACTTTGTTGCATACAGACACACACACACACACAGACACACACACACAGACACAGACACACGCACACACACACACACACACACACACACAGACACGCACACACACACACACAGACACACACACACACACACACACACACGTTCCCACGGCTCAGCTGCAGCAGGTGATTTCCAGACAATGCCCCGCCCCTTTCTGCAGTGCTGCAGTGCAGTGTATTCTGGGTATTTTGGCAGGGATCAGAGTATTAATCGGATTGGATGAAAGTGCTGCTTTGTGTTCACCCCCCCACCCCCCCTTCTCCTTCACTGTCTGATCCTATCATCATCATGCAAGGATCCCCCTGTTACACACACTCACACACACTCACCACAACACCACTCACCACTCACCACATCACGTCACCGCACACTCCGCACACTCACACACATCACACACACTCACACACACTCACCACACACTCACCACACACTCACCACACACTCACCGCACACTCACCACACGCTCACACACACTCACCACACACTCACACACACACTCACCACACACTCACCACACACAAACACACAAAAAAAAAAAACACACAAACACACACACACTCCCACACACTCCCGTACACACACACACACGCTTCAACACACTCAACCACACACACTCACACACACACTCACCACACACTCACCACACACTCACACACACTCACCGCACACTCACCGCACACTCACCACTAGTGAGTGGGTGTGTGCGGGGGGGCAGGGGAGTGGGTGTGTGTGGTGTATGTGTGGGGGGGGTGAGGGTGTGGGGCAGTGAGTAGGTGTGTGGGGGCAGGGGGTGTGAGAGTGTGGGGCAGTGAGTGGGTGTGTGTGTGGGAGGGCAGGGTGTGAGGGTGTGGGGTAGTGAGTGGGTGTATGTTTATATATGTGTGTGTGCGTGTATGTTTGTGTGTGTGTGTGTGTGCATGTGTGTGCGTGTGTGAGTAGATGAAGATCAGCTTGCTACAGTGTATGATACGGTATATTATTGTGTGAGTGTGTAATTTGGATTATTATCCTACAGAAGAGCAGAAGGGGGCAGGGAGGAGGGGGCCAGGGCAGGGCAGGGAGGAGGGGGCTCTTTTCTGTCTCTGTCTCTCTCTCTGTCTCTCTTTCTCTGTCTGTCTGTCTGTCTCTCTCTCTGTCTATCTCTCTGGCTCTCTGTCTGTCTCTCTGTGACTCATGTGAGAGTGTTATTTCCCTGTCCTGCTTGTACATCTGCTAAACCCGAATGTTTCTCTGTCCCAGGTCCGCATCTCAGTCCAGGCTTCCCGTTGCCACTCAGACAGACTCCACCTGGAAGTGGTCAGCAATAAGCCACACTCCTCCCAGACAAAGGGGCGTTCCCAGCCGCACCCCTCTCAGCCGCACCCCTCCCAGACAAAGGGGCGCTCCCAGCTGGTCCAGGAGGTGCTGCTCCAGGCAGAGGCATCCCAGCGCGCTCAGGATGAACAGGCCCAGGGTCCTAAGCTCTCCAGGGAGGAGAAGCAGTTTTGCCAGACGCCTCGTCCAAGCCTGTACTCCATCCTGGAGGAGATCCAGGAGCTGGCACTGCAGACTCTTACTCTGTAGGCTCTGCAGCCAGGAGCTGGCTCTGGAGCCAGGGGGGTAGGCTCTGCAGCCGGGGGGTAGGACTCCAGGGGGGTAGGCTCTGCAGCCGGGGGGTAGGACTCCAGGGGGTAGGCTCTGCAGCCGGGGGGTAGGACTCCAGGGGGTAGGCTCTGGAGCCAGGGGGGTAGGCTCTGCAGCCGGGGGGTAGGACTCCAGGGGGTAGGCTCTGCAGCCGGGGGGTAGGACTCCAGGGGGTAGGCTCTGGAGCCAGGGGGGTAGGCTCTGCAGCCTGCCCAGGCTCTGCAGCCAGGGTGCCTCAGACTTCAGCTCACTCTGACCCTGTCAGGTTTGAACATAACCCATAACATAACCCTAACAAACTTCTGCACAGTGGGAGGGACTTTTTCTACAGAAGGTAACAGAAGATAAGAGTTTTAATAGAATTGTTTTGGTAAAATGTGGGGTGAATTAGTTTATGTAATTTTGAAATGTACAGTTTGATAGTTGAATGAGACTTGTTTTAGCTTTCTACGTTCACTCTGTCAAGTGAACCATGTTACCAAGTACACTGCTGTAAAGACAAGACAAAGTAAAGACACATTACTTTATTAAAGGCATTACATTTTGATTTCAATTGCATTAACAAGTTGAATTAAAAATACACACAAAAAGAAGAAAATATGGCATGATGTAAATGCACTTGACATAAATCTGGAGAGGTCAGATGTGTTGATGTGTTCTGTGTAATGAAAGTAACCCTAAACCTACTTTGTTTTTTAAGCAGCTCCAAATAGACTCACATCTTGTTATAAGAACAATCTTAAACACACAAACCAGGGAGGCCAGTAGCACCTGGTCCATGTGGTCAGGCCTGCAGAACCTGGTTCCTGTGGTCAGGCCTGCAGCACCTGGTCCATTTGGTCTCTCAGGCCCAAGCCGATGACTCATCACTCATGATCCTCTCCACTGTGATGCTGCGGACTGGAGACAACCTGGGATCCTGTAGCGGCGTCTAGGGGTAAGAGGTCAGGGGTGAGAGGTCAGGGGTGAGAGTTGAGGGGGTGAGCGATGAGGAGGGTAGGAGATGAGGAGAGGAGAGATGAGGAGGTAGGAGCTGAGAAGGTAGGAGCATGAAGGAGGGCAGGAGATGAGGACGGGTAGGAGAGAGGCTGGGAGACTGGAGATGAGGAGGGTAGGAGATGAGGGGAGGGTAGGAGATGAGGGGAGGGTAGGAGATGAGGAGGGTAGGAGATGAGGAGGGTAGGAGATGTCTCCATATACCTACTTGTTTTCTGCTGCATGGCGGCCTGTCTCTTCTCCAGAGCCAGCTGTTTGTTGAGTCTGATGCGGTGTTGCTGTTCCTCTGTGAGGTTGGGGGCAGGGGTGGAGGACAGGGCAGGGGTGGAGGACGGGGCAGGGGTGGAGGACAGGGCAGGGGTGGAGGACAGAGCAGGAGGAGAAGGAACAGGTTCCAAGGCATCTTCAGGAAAGCGATCAAAAGGATCCATGTTGTTCATATGATCCTCTTGATCCTGCCCTTCTTTCTGCTGATCACCTGAATAAGGACAGAGGCTGTTACTCAGCTATCACACTGCTCATGCTATCACACTGCTCATGCTATCACACTGCTCATGCTATCACACTGCTCATGCTATCACACTGCTCATGCTATCACACTGCTCATGCTATCACACTGCTCATGCTCGAACTGCTCATGCTATCACACTGCTCATGCTATCACACTGCTCATGCTATCACACTGCTCATGCTATCACACTGCTCGCGCTCTGAACTGCTCGCGCTCTGAACTGCTCGCGCTCTGAACTGCTCGCGCTCTGACCTGCTCGCGCTCTGAACTGCTCGCGCTCTGAACTGCTCATGCTCTGAACTGCTCGCGCTCTGAACTGCTCGCGCTCTGACCTGCTCGCGCTCTGAACTGCTCGCGCTCAGAACTGCTCGCGCTCTGAACTGCTCATGCTCTGAACTGCTCGCGCTCAGAACTGCTCGCGCTCTGAACTGCTCATGCTCTGAACTGCTCATGCTCTGAACTGCTCATGCTCTGAACTGCTCATGCTCTGAACTGCTCATGCTCTGAACTGCTCGCGCTCAGAACTGCTCGCGCTCTGAACTGCTCGCGCTCAGAACTGCTCGCGCTCTGAACTGCTCGCGAACTGCTCAACTATCAGGAATATTGTTTCTAGTACACACTGCTCATACTCACAACTGTAAACATGTGTGCAGTTTTAGCTAGAATATTCATTCTATTTGGAAGGGTGTTTTTCTTTACCAATGAAATCTTCATGAGTGATTGGCATGTCCAATCGGATTCGCTTCAGACAAGTCTGGGGAATAAGAAGGTTGCACATAGTTGAAAAGTGCCCGTGTCTTCCAGACCATGTTAAATCTTCCTGTGAGAATCCCAGCAGCTGTGTGACTCACCTGCACATCCTTCTTGCTGCCCAGAGTCTCCAGCCTGCCTATGAAGTCTTCAAAGGGCAGCTTAGGGTACAGCCTGTGGGCCCAATTCTCCATACGCTGCATTAGTGTGTGCAAGTCCTCCGCCTGCAACAGCAGTCAATACTATAGCACATGGCCTCATGTAGCTTCCATCCACACTAACAAACAGCATGTCTGGGATCTGTGGAGCGCTATGCTCACCTCGTGTCCTTTGCCTCTGAAGTGAATATTGTTGAACAAGCTTCGTAGAGCTGGAAGGCCTCTTTCAGACGTCAGTCTGGAAGCAAATGAAGTTATTTTCTGTATTTTCACTGAAGCGTGTGCGTATGTACATATATAAAATATGTAATATTTCATATGTCTTAAAGCAGAAAGAGCTGCAGCCATATCTAAAATGTGTTCTAAGAAATTCCACATTTCTCCTATACAAGGTTTCTAAAACCTTAAACCAAGTCTTAAATCAAAGTTAACAGTGGTTAACAGTGCAGTGCTGTGCTGACCAGCACCTGTACCTTTGAGAGTCTAGTTTTGGCTGGGGTCTCTTCACTCCTCTCCGCCTTGCAGGTGGAACCTCCCCTAGTTTAGAAGTTTCCACTTCAGTCTCTCCTGAACATCAGAATCAAACCACGCAAGAACACACACGTCTTGATTACCAGATAATATCCAACCACACCGTGTTTTCCGGACCCATCCTGACACTGAAGCCGACAGGGCGGATGTTCAGTACCGGTAGACTGACTCACCGTCGGCGAAAGGGTCTCCCTCTCCTGCGTCTCCAGGAGAGAAAGGTGGAGGCAGTGGAGGGAAAGGCTCATCCTCTATTTGCTCAAAGTCTGGAATGTCAAACAGGTCATTTTCCAGTGGATCATTCATGGTGCATTAGTCTCCTGCAAAGAGGAATCATATTATAATTTCAATGTGCTGCATCAACGTTACTTAGCGAGGAGCTAGCCAGGAACAGACCACAGAGCGCCTCCAGTCTGATGTTTTTACCGTCCAACCTTCCGATTACATTTGAGCTGATGTTTGGACACGGTTCTGTTCTGTAAACTAGCTGCCACATGTATACGGTCTTATTGAGTTAATACCGACTATGTTATGTTATCGAACTTTCTCCCAAAGACGTTCACCTCTGTCTCAGAGAGAGACACTCTGTTATCTTTGTTTGTTTCTTCTCTTCCTCTCTGTTCTCTCTCTCTCTGTCTCTTCTTTCCTCTTGTGTCTCTCGTCTCTTCTCCCTCTGTCTCTCTCTCTCTGTCTCTCTCTCTCTTTGTGTCTGTGTCTCTCTCCCTCTGTCTCTCTCTCTCTGTCTCTCTCCCTCTGTCTCTCTCTCTCTGTCTCTCTCTCTCTTTGTGTCTCTGTCTCTCTCCCTCTGTCTCTCTCTCTCTGTCTCTCTCTCTCTTTGTGTCTCTGTCTCTCTCCCTCTCTCTCTCTCTCTTCCTTTGTCTCTCTCTCTCTCTCCCTCTCTCTCTCTCTCTCTCTCCTCCTTCTCCCCCAATCATCCATCCCCCTCTCTCCCTCTCTCTGTCTCTCTCTTTGTGTCTCTGTCTCTCTCTCTCTCTCTCTTTGTGTCTCTGTCTCTCTCCCTCTGTCTCTCTCTCTCTCTCTCTCTCTCTCTCTCTCTCTCTTTGTGTCTCTGTCTCTCTCCCTCTCTCTCTCTCTCTTTGTGTCTCTCTTCATTACTCTCTTTTGCCTTGCTGCTTTTCTTTTCACTCTTCTTCTCTCTTCCTGTTTTCTTCTCTCTCTCTCTCTCTCTCTCTCTCTCTCTCCCTCCCTCCCTCTTTCCCTCCCTCCTTCTCTCTCTCCCTCTTTCTCTCTCCTGCCCCTTCCTCCCTCTCTCTCTCCCTCCCTCCTTCTCCCTCCCTCCTTCTCTCTCTCTCCCTCCTCCCTCTTTCTCTCTCTCCCTCCCTCCCTCCCTCTCTGTCTTTACTCTATTTCTGTCTTTATTGGCGTCTTCTTCCTGTCCGTAGACCAGCCTTCCCATGTGACCTGGGAGTGCTTCCCTTTATGTGTCCATGTTCTCACACACACACACTCACGCTCGCACACACACGTTCATACAGAGAACGCCCCTGGCTTTGTCCTTTACCCAGAATGCATTGTCCTGCGCCGTCCACAACTTGTCTCTCTAGTTACATGTCAACACCAGGAAAATAAACCTGTGAACATGAGCGTGCGTGCGTGTGTGTGCGTAGGTGTGTGTGTGTGTGCGTGCGTGTGTGTGTGTGTGTGTGCGAAGGTGTGTGTGTGTGTGTGCCTGCGTGCGTGTGTGTGTGCGTAGGTGTGTGTGTGTGCGTGCGTGCGTAGGTGTGTGTGTGTGTGCCTGCGTGCGTGCGTGTGTGCGTTGACTTGTATAAACGTGTTATCCTCATGAGTCACCTCAAAAACCCAGCGTGGCTGCAGCTCCATGATGGATGAGGACCAGGGGACCCAGAGGGGATGTCTTACCCAGGAAGAGAGACTCTCTGTCGGGCTCTGTCTAGTCGGAGACTCCCAGGGGTGGCTGGGGCCATAATTAGCAGGGAGGCGGAGGAAGGAGGGAAGGGGAGGAGGAGGGAGAAGGAGAGAGGGAGAGAAGGGGAGGAGGCAGGGGGAAGGAATGGGAGGAGGGAGGGAGGAAGGAGGGAGGGAGGGAGGGGGAGGGGCATCCATTTGTAGAACCAGTAGCTGATTCTGCTTATGAATGAGAACGAGGGAGAGAAAAGAGAGAGAGTATATATGGTGGCTCTAGTCCCCTGAACTGTTGTTGCTTTGGGAGCGGTGTCACCCTGTGTTCTACAGTCTGATGCTGTGTTCTACAGTCTGATGCTGTGTTCTACAGTCTGATGCTGTGTTCTACAGTCTGATGCTGTGTTCTAAAGTCTGATGCTGTGTTCTAAAGTCTGATGCTGTGTTCTACAGTCTGATGCTGTGTTCTACAGTCTGATGCTGTGTTCTACAGCGTGACGCTGTGTTCTACAGCCTGATGCTGTGTTCTACAGTCTGATGCTGTGTTCTACAGCGTGACACTGTGTTCTACAGCCTGATGCTGTGTTCTACAGCCTGATGCTGTGTTCTACAGCGTGATGCTGTGTTCTAAAGTGTGATGCTGTGTTCTACAGTGTGATGCTGTGTTCTAAAGTGTGATGCTGTGTTCTACAGTGTGATGCTGTGTTCTACAGCGTGACGCTGTGTTCTACAGCCTGACGCTGTGTTCTACAGCCTGATGCTGTGTTCTACAGCGTGATGGTGTGTTCTAAAGTGTGATGCTGTGTTCTACAGTCTGATGCTGTGTTCTACAGTGTGATGCTGTGTTCTACAGCATTATGCTGTGTTCTACAGCATTATGCTGTGTTCTACAGCATTTATGCTGTGTTCTAAAGTGTGATGCTGTGTTCTAAAGTGTGATGCTGTGTTCTACAGTCTGATGCTGTGTTCTACAGTCTGATGCTGTGTTCTAAAGTCTGATGCTGTGTTCTACAGCATTATGCTGTGTTCTACAGCCTAGCTTCACCCTGCAGGCTCTCTGACACACAAGCTGAATAATCACCTTGAATATGCATAGATGGATCTGACTTTTATTTCTCCTCCTCCTCCCCCTCTTCCTCTCTTCTTCCTCTCCCCTTCCTCTCCTCCTCCTCCCCTTCTTCCTCTCCTCCTCCTCCCCCTCTTCCTCTCCTCTCCTCCTCCTCCTCCGCCCTCTCTCCTCCTCCCCCCTCTCTCCTCCTCCTCTTCCTCCCCCTCTTCCTCTCCTCCTCCCCCTCTTCCTCTCCTCTTCCTTCTCCTCCTCCCCCCTCTCTCCTCCTCAGCTCTTCAGAGAGGTACGCATCATGAAGGGCCTGAACCACCCCAACATCGGTGAGTGATGCTACTCAAGCTTGGTGTGTGTGTCTGTGTGTGATTTACAGCTCTGTACTAACAAAGGTGTGTGTGTGTGTGTGTGTTTGCGTGTGTGTTTGCGTATGTGTTTGCGTGTGTGTGTGTGTTCCAGTCCAACTGTTTGAGGTGATCGAAACAGAGAAGACCCTCTACCTGATCATGGAGTATGCCAGTGGAGGTCAGACCCTCTCCCCCTCTCCTCTCCCCCCTGTCTTCTCCCTCTCCTTTCCTCTCCCCCTCTCTCCTCTCTTCTCCTCCCCTCTCCTCTCCCACCTCTGTCCTCTTCTCTCCCCCCTCTGTTCTCCTCTCCCCCTCTCTCCTCTCTTCTCCCCCTCTCTCCTCTCTTCTCCCCTCATCTCCTCTCTTCCCCTCCTCCTCACCTCCTCGATGTTCTAGTAGCTTGTTAGGTAGAGTGCTCTGACATCACTCTCTCCCTCTCTCTCTGTCTCTCTCTCTCTCTCTCTGTCTCTCCATTCCCTTGCTCTGTCTCCCTCTCTCCCTGTCTCTCTCCCTTTCTCCCTGTCTCCCTCCCCTCGCTCTCTCTTCCTCTCTCCTCCAGGTGAGGTGTTTGACTACCTTGTGTCTCATGGGAGGATGAAGGAGAAGGAGGCCAGAGCCAAGTTCAGACAGGTGAGCAGAGATTACTACCTGCCTGCCAGCTGGCCTGCCTGCCTGCCTGCCTGCCTGTCTGTCTGTCTGTCTGTCTGTCTGTCTGTCTGTCTGTCTGTCTGTCTCCATGCCTGCCTGCCAGCTGGCCTGCCAGCTGGGCTGCCTGCCTGTCTGTCTGTCTCCATGCCTGCCTGCCTGCCTGCCTGCCTGTCTGTCTGTCTCCCTGCCTGCCTGTCGGTGTGTCTACTTGTATCTACTTGTCTTTCTACTTGTGTGATATTCCTCTTCTCTCTCCTCTGCCCCTCCCTCCCCTTGTCTCCTTCAGATTGTGTCAGCGGTCCACTACTGTCACCAGAAGAATATCGTCCACAGAGATCTGAAGGTACCTTTTCTGTCTGTGTGATGTGTTCAAGCTCAGAGCAGCTCAGAGCAGCCATGTTAACACACAGGACTTCCTGTTCAACACTGACATCTCACATCTCTCTCCACATCTCCTCATGCCTCCCTCCCTCTCTTCTCATCATCCCTCCCTCTGTTCCCCTCCCTCCTTTTGTCTCTCCCTCCCTCTTCCCCTCCCTCTCTCCTTTCCTCCCTCCTTCCCTCCTTCCGTCTATCCCTCCCTCTTCCCCATCCTCTCTCCCTCCTTCCCTCCCTCCCTCTTCCCCATCCTCTCTCCCTCCCTCCCCCTTCTCCCCCCAGGCTGAGAACCTTCTCCTGGATGCTAACACCAACATCAAGATAGCAGACTTTGGCTTCAGTAATGAGTTCACCCTGGGCAGCAAGCTGGACACCTTCTGTGGCTCTCCTCCCTACGCTGCTCCAGAGCTTTTCCAGGTAGACTCACTCACTCACACACACGCCCTCCCGCACCCTCCCTCAGGCTCTCTGGGAGACAGCCACACCCTCCCTCAGGTTTCCTGGGAGACAGCCACACCCTCCCTCAGGTTTGCTGGGAGATAGCCACACCCTCCCTCAGGTTTGCTGGGGACCTGGTGAGATTAGCCACACCCTCCCTCAGGTTTCCTGGGAGACACCACACCCTCCATCAGGTTGAGCGGGAGACAGCCACACCAGTCCCTCAGGTTTGCATGGGAGATGACTACACCTCCCTCAGGTTTGCTGGTAGACAGCCACAACCCTCCCTCAGGTTTTGCTGGGAGACAGACAACCCTTCCACTCAGGTTTGTGGGAGTTTGCTGGAGAGACAGCCACACCCTCGGCCGGGTCAGCGGTTGTGGCGAGACTTAGCCACACCCTTCCTCAGTTGCCTGCTGGACGATTTTAGCCACACCCTCCGCTCACGTTTGCTGCGGGACGGCGGTAATAGCCACCCCTCCGTAGGTTTGCTGGGTGCGGAAGAAGATTAGGCCACACCCTCCCTCACCCTTCCCTCAGGACTCCCTGGAGATAGCCAACCCTCTCGTCAGACTCCCCTGGAGATAGCCCACACGCCATCCACTCAGGGTCTCCTGGGAGACAGCCACACCCTCACCTCACACTCCTCTCTGGCTTCCTGGGAAAAGTAGCCACACCCTCCCTCAAGGGTTTCTGGGAGACGCCACACCTCCCGTCACACTCTCAGGTTTGCTGGGAGACAGCCACACCCTCCCTCAGGTTTGCTGGGAGACAGCCACACCCTCCCTCAGGTTTGCTGGGAGACAGCCACACCCTCCCTCAGGTTTGCTGGGAGATAGCCACACCCTCCCTCAGGTTTCCTGGGAGATAGCCACACCCTCCCTCAGGGTCTCTGGGAGACAGCCACACCCTCCCTCACACTCTCTGGCTTCCTGGGAGATAGCCACACCCTCCCTCAGGGTCTCTGGGAGACAGCCACACCCTCCCTCACACTCTCTGGCTTCCTGGGAGATAGCCACACCCTCCCTCAGGTTTGCTGGTAGATAGCCACACCCTCCCTCAGGTTTGCTGGGAGATAGCCACACCCTCCCTCACCCTCCCTCAGACTCCCTGGGAGATAGCCACACCCTCTCTCAGACTCCCTGGGAGATAGCCACACCCTCCCAGGTCTTCTGGGAGACAGCCACACCTCCCTCACACTCGCTGGCCTCCCTGGGAGATAGCCACACCCTCCCTCAGGGTTCTCTGGGAGACAGCCACACCCTCCCTCACGATCTTCTGGCTTCCTGGAGATGCCACAACCCTCCGCTCCGAGGGTCTCGTGGGAGAGCAGCCACAAACCCTCCCTCACAGCTCTCGTGGCTTTCTGTGTAGGGAATACATGCCAAAACCACCCGTCCCTCGAAGGGTTCTGGGAGAACAAGCCACCAAACCCCTCCCTCACCACTCTCGTGGTCTTCCTGCGGTATAGATCCAGCCGAGCAACCCTCCCCTCCCGCCCAGGGGTCCCTCTGGCGGAAAGACCTAAGGCACACAACCCATAACCCTCATCGTAACCAGTACTCTCTTTTTGGGCTTCTTTCATCTTCTATTTGATCGTCTTACTCACTTTCCCTCGCGCTTCGCCTCCTCTCTTCCTCGTGAACCTACCCGTCCACCTGCTCCTCCTGCTTTTGTTCAGCTCCTCTCTCCTCCTGCTCCCTCCTCTAATCCTCCTCCCGTTGGTCTCATTGTACGTCCTCCTCTTTCTGCTGTCCCCGTCCTTCCTTGAAATTCTCCCTAGACTCCTCCTCCCTTCCTCCCCCTTTCTCCCTCCTCACTCCTCCTCTCTCTCCCCTCTCCATCACCCCCTTCTCCTCGCTCCTCCGCCCCCTCTCCTCTTCCTCCCTCCTGCTCCTCCCCTCTCCTCCTGCCAGGGTAAAAGAAAAGTAACCCGTGGTTCCTGAAGGTGGAACATCTGGAGTCTGGGGGTGAAATCCTCTACAACAGCTGGGTCAGCCCCGCTCCCAAACTGCCCCTTTGAACGGGCAAGAAACCTCCAGCGGTTTGGTGTGTGGTTACCGTGAGTATGACGGTTTGATATTAAAATTACATAAGAGGTTAGTATGACTTTTGGAGGCTAAATACGTGAGGAATGTGTTGTTAGTTCTGACGTGTTTGGCTGGAAAAAAGGGATACACGTGCGGTGTGGTCAACGTGTGTAGATGGTAACGTGTGGGTGTGTGTGTTACACGGGTGTGTGTTTACCGCTGCTTGGTTAAATGTGTGTGTGGTGTGGTGTGTTATGGTAACATGGTGTGTGTGGACGTTGTGCTTATAAAAATGGGTAGTGATTTACGGTTGTTAACCTTGATGTGGAAGTGTTAAACGGTGTGAGTGTGTACGATTAATAGGACCGTGTGTGTGTACCGTGTGTTTACCGTGTGCGCTTAACGGTGTGTTGTGTGTAGTACTCTTATTGGATGCGTGTTATCCAGTGTTCGCGTTAATATTTGTTGTGCGTGAGTGTGTGTGTGATAATGTGTGTGTGTGACACGGTGTAGCGATTGATAGTTGTCCCAGAAGCTGCGTGAAGCGTTAGTGTGTGAAAGGGGGAAAGTAATGACCGTGTGGCTTCCTTTGCTACAAGGGCTCAATCAAAAGCAACTGTTAAGAGGGCATCCTAAGGCGTCGCTTTTGTGACCTGTTTTCGGGCTCGTGCGAAAACAAGACCCACTCAAACGTCTGCAACCACTGGAGGTGAAGGGTGTGGAACTGCCAGCGCACCTCAATGTACACACAAGTGCGTCATGACAGCTCGACAATACATCGTTATTGGAAGACAACAAACACACTTAGTACAGCAAACACACACTCAATACACAACACAGGAATACGACATAAACACACACTGGTGACACTCGTAAACACCACGATTACACAACCACTAAAACACACAATTTAACACACACAGCACAGTCAATAATCCACTGAACACACACACAACTTTCCAAGACTTCACCACATCTAACGACAGCACATCAAACTGCTATACAGTCATTGACAACACACACCACACACTTCAGTATGACTACTACAACACCCACACATACACACACACATCACATTTAACACACACACACACATCTTTTGATACACACATAAGAACACACATAGCAATTAACAAAACATACCCGAATCACAGCACACACTCATACACAGCACACACACACACATTAACACACACACACACACTCATACACACACACACACACACACATTAACACACTCACATGTAGGAAACATACAGAGTACTCAGTCTAATAAAATAATAAACAACCTATATAACCAAGTACATTGACACAACACGACTAGATGACACACACCACGACACCCCAGACCAAATGTGAATCGGTAGTCATGTGATTACCCTTCTCTTCCTCCCAGCAAATCATGAAGGACAAGTGGGCGGTTATTATTGTGAATGATTGGGTACACGGTATGGATGTTTGAGCGACCTGGAAACCTCAACACGAGAACCTGCATATAGAGAGAGAGAAGAACTACCAAACGACACCAGCCGCATATCCGTGATAGAGAAGAACTACGAAGCGGCCGCTACATGAGGCCTTGCCTAGTCTTCTTCTTTCTCTGCTGTGGTCTGCCCTGCCTCACCCTGCCCTGCCTCACCCTGCCTCACCCTACCCTGCCCTGCCCTGCGCTCACCCGCCCTTGCCTCACCCTGCCTCACCTACCCCTGCCCTGCCCTGCTCTTCACCACGTCTACTGATCGTCACCTCTGTTTTCTTACCCCTGCATCCTGCGCTCACCCTGCCGACAAATGTCTCACCTCTTGCTATCCACCTGCCCCTGCACTCAAACCTACTAGGCCCGGGTCTCAACCCTGCTCCTGCCTACACCCATGCCCTGCCTCAACCCTTCCCTGCCCTATCCTCACCGACTGCCTTAGTGCCTCACCGTGCTCCTGCTGACTTCTTACTTGTAAGTGCTTCTTTCACCTCTCGTCTATATCTGCATTCTCACCAAATAAGCCATCGTTTGTGTGTGTTGTGTGTGTGTGTGTGTGTTCGTGTTGTGGTGTTAAGGGTGATGGTGTGTGTGTGTGTGGTTCCAGAAGTTGTGATAGTGTAGGTGGCAGGTACCATCTCTCTCTT
>BROE01000005.1:3551561-3566083 GCA_036571765.1 Plecoglossus altivelis | reverse complement strand
TTCTCTCCCTGCCTCCTCTCCCTTCTCTCCCTGCCTCCTCTCCCTCCTCTCCCTGCCTCCTCTCCCTCCTCTCCCTGCCTCCTCTCCCTCCTCTCCCTGCCTCCTCTCTCTCCCTTCTCTCCCTGCCTCCTCCCCTGGAACAGAAAACAGACCTTGTCTTTCACTGTCTCGTCCTCTCCTCCAGTGTTACCTCTAGGGCCCTCTTCTCCCCCCCTCTCCTTTCCTCCCCCTCCTCCCCTTTCCTCCCCCAGGTCACAAATGGAACCTTAATACCTTTTCCTCCTGGAGTGAGAGAGAGTAGAGAGAAGTGATATAGAGGGGGAGAGAGAGAGAGAGAAAAGTGGTGAGAGAGAGATAGGAGGTGAGAGAGAGAAAGGAGGTGAGAGAGGGGAGGGGAGAGAGAGGAGGTGACAGAGAGAGGTGGTGAGAGAGAGGAGGTGAGGGAGAGGGAGAGAGAGTAGGTGAGAGAGAAGAGGTGAGAGAGAGAGGAGGTGAGAGAGAGGAGGTGTGAGAGAGAGGAGGTGAGAGAGAGGAGGTGAGAGAGAGAAGGTGGTGAGAGAGAGGAGGTGAGCGAGAGGAGGTGTTGAGAGAGAGAGTAGGTGAGAGAGAGAAGGTAAGGGAGAGAGAGAGAAGATGAGGGAGAGAGAGGAGGTGAAAGAGAGAGAGAGAGAGAGAGAGAGAGAGACAGAAAGACAGAGGACAATGTGTCTCCTGTGGAGTGTCAAGCATAGCAGAGTGTGTGGTTACACTGATGTCCAGGTGTGTGGAATAGGATTCCCACGAGAAGGTGTACTCTGTGTGTGTGTGTCTGTGTGTGCGTGTGTGTGTGTCTGTGTGTCTGTGTGTCTGTGTGTCTGTGCGTCTGTGCGTCTGTGTGTCTGTGCGTCTGTGCGTCTGTGTGTCTGTGCGTGTGTGTGTCTGTGCGTCTGTGTGTCTGTGTGTCTGTGTGTCTGTGCGTCTGTGTGTCTGTGTGTCTGTGTGTCTGTGTGTCTGTGTGTCTGTGTGTCTGTGTGTCTGTGCGTGTTCTGTGTGTCTGTGTGGTGCGTGTGTGTGTCTGTGCGCTGTGTGTGTGTGTACAGTACAAGACTGTTTGTGTGTGTGTACATGTCTGTGTGTCTGTGTGTCTGTGTGGTCTGCGTGTCCTCTGTGTGTGTCTGTGTGTCTGTGTGTCTGTGTGTCTGTGTGTCCTGTGTGTCTGGTGTGTCTGTGTGTCTCTGTTGTGTGTCTGTGTGTCTGTGTGTCTGTGTGTCTGTGTGTCTGTGTGTCTGTGTGTCTCTGTGTGTGTCTGTGTGTCTGTGTGTCTGTGTGTCTGTGTGTCTGTGTGTCTGTGCGTGTGTGTGTCTGTGTGTCTGTGTGTCTGTGTGTCTGTGTGTCTGTGTGTCTGTGCGTCTGTGTGTGTGTGTGTCTGTGTGTCTGTGCGTCTGTGTGTGTGTGTGTGTGTGTCTGTGTGTCTGTGTGTCTGTGTGTCTGTGTGTCTGTGTGTGTGTGTGTCTGTGCGTCTGTGTGTGTGTGTGTCTGTGTGTCTGTGCGTCTGTGTGTCTGTGTGTGTGTGTGTGTGTGTGTCTGTGTGTCTGTGTGTCTGTGTGTCTGTGTGTCTGTGTGTGTGCAGTGGCTGATGGGTGATTCAGGCTCTGTCTGTCTCTCGTGGAATGACTCAGAGAGTTATTGTCCTCCTCTCTATCTGTCTTTAGACACCACTGCTTCGTGAGTGTTTCTCCTGGCACCTAAACTGTTCGCGCGCACGCACACACACACGCGCGCACGCACACACACACACACAGACACACACACACACACACACACACAGAGATACACAGACACACAGACACACAGACACACACACACACAGACACACACACACACACCGAGCACACACAACACACAGCACACACCACACAACAGTAGTCAGTACGTCAGTTTTATACACACACATGCACACCGAGCACACACACACAGACCACACGCACACACAACCAAACACACGCGCACCGGCACACAACGACAAACACACACACACAGGTCGACACACCACGCTGGCAACGCACACACAGCACATCAGTGCGCCACAATCCAGTACACACTCACACACACTGTGCACACGACACGCACACGCACAGACAGTTCTCCTCAGAACAGTCCAATTTCAGCATCTATTATTAGTCACACGCAGCAGGAAGATAAAGGGAGTTTCCCTGGCAGGTTGGCGTGGGTCTTAGATCTCTCTCTCTCTATCTCTCTCTATATATCTCTCTCTCTGTCTCTCTGTCTGTCTGTCTGTCTCTTCTGTCTCTCTCTCTGTCTCTCTCTCTCTCTTCTCTTTCTCTCTGTCTCTCTCTCTCTTCTGTTCTCCCCTGTCTTGCTCTCTATTCTCTGTCTCTTCTCTCTTTCTGTCTCCCTCTCCTCTCTCTGGGCCTCAGACGACCACACACACAATACACAAGCTGAACTGAACACAAGGTGCACGCACTTCACTGATCTAGTCAAGCATAGTCACGCTACACATCTGCATTCCACTTCGTTGTCTTGCTCTGTCTCTCTATGCTTTTACTCCTGGGCGATGACACTTTTTATGAAGCTGCAGGAACTGTGCATTTTGGCAGAGTTTCCGCAATCCCCTCCTCCTCCCCTCTCCGCCCTGTTCTCCCGCTACAGAATCAGAACACTGCAAAACCAGGGAACTTCCAGAACTCTGCAGAACCTGGGGAACCCCAGAACCATTAAAGAGCTCGGGGAACCCCCAGAACCGTCCAGAACCAAGGGTCAGAACTATATATGAAGTTACCAAGGTTCAGACCTCAGAACCCACTCTGTGATCAACCTAGACATCCTGATCCAAAAGAGCTATGATTTACATCTGTGGCTGACCTCAGCAGACCTCAGAGGCTGTCTACAAGTCTGTCTTACACGCAGCACAGACTGCCTCAGTAGACCTCAGAGACTGTCTATAGGTCTGTCTTAGACTCAGTACAGACTGCCTCAGCAGAACTCAGAGACTGTCTACAAGTCTGTCTTAGACTCAGTACAGACTGCCTCAGTAGACCTCAGAGACTGTCTACAAGTCTGTCTTACACGCAGCACAGACTGCCTCAGTAGACCTCAGAAGCTGTCTACAGGTCTGTCTTAGACGCAGTACAGACTGCTCAGTAGACCTTAGAGAATGTCTAGAGGTCTGTCCCAGACGCAGATCCTCCCGTTCTCTCCCAGTCCTCACGTCAGTCTGCTAATGACTCCAAAATACGGTTAGAACAGTGAGCAGTGTTCTAGAACACTCTCCTGCCTCGAGGCTCGGAAATCTGTTCCAGACTCAGAGAAGTCATGTAGTGCTGATGTGTCCAGGACACATGTTTCTGCGTGAACTGCGTCCAAACACACACACGTTCTCACACACACACACACACGCACACGTTCTCACACACACACATACACGCACTTGTTCACACACACCCACATACGTGTTACACACACACCTGTCACACACATGTTAACACACACCGTCACACACACTAGTGTTTCACACACACACAACACACACACACATGTTCTCACACACACACACACGTCCACACACACACGTCCACACACACCACACGTGTTCACACACACACACGTTCAAACACACACACACACGTTCACACACACGTTCACACACTCACACACACACATACACGTTCACGCACATACACACACACGTTCACACACACACACACACACACACAGACACACACATGTTCACACGCACACACAAACATTTCTCCGCACAGCAGTCTCAAAGGACTGCGCTGGTGGAGTAAACAAACGCTCAGGAATCCAGCCTTGCGATTGGCCGGCCGTCGCTGGCTCCTCCCTCGCCACGGTCCTCCGGAGTCTGGGAAGCTGGCTCAGGTGCCTGCAGAGCCTCACTGAAATGCGGCTGTGTGCGGTGGCTTCACATGGCTCTGCAGCCTGTGGAGGTGTTAGCCAGCCCAACCAAGGGCCTCCTCGTTAGCTCCACGCCGAGGTTCGAGAGCGAGGTTCGAGTTAGTGCCGCCCTCATTAACCCTGACGTGGGATGATTGATAGAGGTGATGGTTTTAATCTGAGGGAGGAGGGAGGAGAAGAAGAGAAGGAGGGAGGGAGAGGGGAGAGAGGAGGGGGGAGGGGAAGGAGGAGGGGGGAGGGGGAGGGGGGAGAGGGAGGAGGGGAGAGAGCAGAGGGGAGGTGAGGGAGGAGGAGGGGGGGAAGGAAGGAGGGGTGAGGAGGAGGAGGGCGGGAAGCGAGGAGGAGGGAGGAGGGGGGAGGGAGGAGGGGAGAGGAGAGGAGGGGGAGGAGGGAGAGAGAGGAGGGGGAGAGAAGTTGGAGGAGGGAGGAGGGAGGAGAGGGGTGGAGAGAGGTGGAGGAGGGGAGGAGGGAAAGGAGGAGAGAGGGGGAAGAGAGGAGGAGGGAGGGAGGAGGAGGGTGGACTAAAGGGGGAGGAGGAGAGGAGGACGAGAGGGTGGAGGAGACGACGGGATTCGTTTTCTTCCTGGTCGCTCCTCCGCCGGACTCTGACACGGTCAGGGTGCGAGGTCACGGGTGTCGCTGATGTGTTCAGGCGTCTGGGTGATGAGGACACGTCTCTGTCCAGCCGAGCCAATCAGAGCGTCCGGTTCGCTGAGGGAGAGCGTCCGGAGGACAATGCCACAACTGCCCCTCAGCGGGAGAGAGCAGCGTTCACAGGAGAGACCACACACACGCTGACCTACATAGGGTAGTGTACCGATCACACCGGGACTGGCCTGGGCCTCTCTCTCCCTCCCTCCCTCTCTCTCACCTCCCTCCCCTCGTTCTCTCATCTCTCTCTCCCTCCTCTCCTGCTCTCTCTCTCTCTCTCTCTCTCTCCCTCCTCCCTCTTTCTCCTCCTCCTCCGCTCCATCCCTCACTCCCTCTCTTCCCTCCATCTCTTCCCCTCTCTCTCCTCCTCCATCCTCCCATCTACTCCCCTCCACCACACTGCATACAGACCCTGCTGGATTCACAGCTCTCTGGCCCTGCGTGTTTGTGTTGAACTGTATGAGTCAGGAAATGTGGGTTATGTGTGAGCGTATTGTGTGTGTTTGACCATGTGTGTGTGTGTGTGTGTGTGTTTGACCATGTGTGTGTGTGTTTGTGTGTGTTTGACCATGTGTGTGTGTGTGTGTTTACTACTGTGTGTTCTACACGCTCATTTAGGACCCCCTACCTATCCTGTTTCATTGTGTGTTTATCCCACAAGCACACACACACACACACACACACACACACACACACGGCCCCGCCCAGCCCTGTACAATAGAGAGCTTTAGTAGTGAAGCAGACCATAGAGAGGCTGTGCAGAACAGACTGGACTGTAACCTGGCGAACACATCGCCAACTGGGCCTTTCAGACCACACACACTAACACACTCAAACACACGCGCAATAACACAAACACACACACAACACACACATGCACTGACAGACACACACACACACACACACACAGGTGGAAAGACAAACTAGAGCATACAGACAAACACACTGTATATTCATAGAGAAAGTTACTTTAGCCTAGACAGCCTGCAGGTTCACATGCTGTTTCTGGATCTGGAGCAAATGCAGCGCATGCACCATGACGCCCGCGTGGCCTGTGCCCCTGACCTCTCTATCTCGTGCATAACCCTGCCGGTTTTTCCCTCCTGGCCTCCCCGCCCCCCTGTCCTTCCTTGCCTCCGTTGCCTCTGTTCTCCCTGCCTCTTATTCCCCTGTATCCCCCTTTCTCCCCCGTGTCTCCCCCTGCCTCTCTATCTCCCCTGCCTCCCCCTGCCTCCCTGCCCCCACGTACCTCTAACCTCCGCTGCACTCTCTCTCCCCCTGCCTCCCTTTCTCCCCTGCCTCCTTTTCTCCCCTGCCTCCCCCTGTCTCCCTATCTCCTCTGCCTCCCCCTGCCTCTCTGTCTCCCCTGCCTCCCTGTCTCCCTATGCCCTCTGACTCCCTGTATCCCTATCTCCTCTGCCTCCCCCTGCCTCCCCCTGTCCCCCCTGGCCTCCTTGCCTTCCTCCAAGCTTGCTACCTCTTTCAATCCAACAAATACAGTCCAATAGGACTGTCCCCTCCACCTCCCCCCATCCTCTCCCCCACCACCCCCCCTCTCCCTCCCTCCCTCCCTTCCTCCCTCTGTCCCACCCCCTGCTCTCTCCCTTTCCTTTCTCCAGCCATTGAATAGTGCCTGTCACTACACACACACACACACACACACACACACAAATGCAAACTCAGACACACACAGACTCACAGAAAGTCAGAGGTTGTATCCTGTCCTATTGTGTGACTGCGTGGCAGTTTCTCAGCGAGCGTACTTGACTCAGACTGCAGGTCTGCAGATGAGCTCATCCAAACATACAGACGTGACTTTAGAAACATGAACTATGTCACAGCGTTGTGATTTTCCAGAGAACGAGATCAAGATCCCAGGGTAGTGGAGAGCTCAGGTTCACACCTGGTTCACCTGGTTCACCTGGTTCATCTGGTTCATCTGGTTCACCTGGTTCACCTCTGCAAGACTGGCTGAATCGACTCAGGATGATGATGCAAACAGCTCCTGAGTCGACTCAGGATGATGATGCAAACGGCTCCTGAGTCGACTCAGGATGATGATGCAAACGGCTCCTGAATCGACTCAGGATGATGATGCAAACAGCCTCTGATTTGGCTGGTGTGTGGAGGTGTCTGGTCTGGTTTGTGGAGGTGTCTGGTCTGGTGTGTGGAGGTGTCTGGTCTGGAGTGTGGAGGTGACTGGTCTGGTGTGTGGAGGTGACTGGTCTGGTGTGTGGAGGTGACTGGGTTGGAGTGTGGAGATGACTGGTCTGGAGTGTGGAGGTGACTGGTCTGGAGTGTGGAGATGACTGGGTTGGAGTGTGGAGGTGACTGGTCTGGTGTGTGGAGGTGACTGGTCTGGTGTGTGGAGGTGACTGGTCTGGAGTGTGGAGGTGACTGGTCTGGTGTGTGGATGTGTCTGGTGTGGTGTGTGGAGGTGACTGGTCTGGTGTGTGTAGGCGTCTGGGCTGGTGTGTGGAGGTGACTGGTCTGGTTTGTGGAGGTGACTGGTCTGGAGTGTGGAGGTGACTGGTCTGGTGTGTGTAGGCGTCTGGGCTGGTGTGTGGTGGTGACTGGTCTGGTTTGTGGAGGTGACTGGTCTGGTGTGTGGAGGAGACTGGTCTGGAGTGTGGAGGTGACTGGGTTGGAGTGTGGAGGTGACTGGTCTGGTGTGTGGAGGTGACTGGTGTTCTGTGGTTGTGATCAGGGTCCAGTTAGTCCTTCTCACCGGTATCCATCCAGCCTTCTCGTGGTTTTCTGGAAGGCTGTAATGAACAGACACGTTATAGGAACCAGTTTATGGCAGGAAGCTTATGGGAAGTGGAGCACGCAGACTTGCATGCAGAAACGCACACACATACACACACACATACACACACACACACACACATACACACACACACACACACACATACACACATAAACACACACACAACAACATACAACAACCACACAATACACACAGGCACACACACTACACATCACACACACACCATACACACACAATACACACACACACACATACACACACACACATACACACTCTGGCAACACACCCATACAGACACACACAGAAACACACACACTCACACACACCGAGACATGTAATTATGCATATGTCTCACTTTAGGCATGATGTAGAGGCTCTCACACACACTTAAACATTTATAAATGCAACATGCACACACATGCACACACATGCACACACATGCACACACATGCACACACATGCACACATAGCGGTGTTAGAGATACACCCACAGACACACAGACACACACACACAGACACTCAGACACACACACATAGACACTCACACACACACACACACACACACAGACAGACACACACATCTGTTCTCTGCCCATCGTCTTCTGTCAGTCAGAGGGTGTGTGTACGTGTGTGTGTGTGTGTCTGTGCGTGTGAGTGTGTGTCTGTGTGTGTGTGTGTCTGTGTGTGTGTGTGTCTGTGTGTGTGTGTCTGTGTGTGTGCGTCCTCATTTGCACAGCTGAAAGGTAGTGCAGAACCAGCGTCTGCACCTGGATACGCAGAGCACACACACACGCACACACACACACACCTGGAGGGGCGGGGCTGGTGGACAGGGCAGGAATGATGTCAATGACAGAGCGGAGGAGCTGTGGTATCCGTTCCCATGGCAACGAGGCTGTTCGCACGCTAGCAAGCAGGGAGCAACACTGGACATGCCGTGTGTGTGTGTGTTAGTGTGTGTGTGTTAGTTTGTGTGTGTGTGCTAGTGTATGTGTTTGTCAGTGTGTGTGTGTGTGTGTGTGTGTGTGTGTGTGTGTGTGTAAGTTAATGTGTGGGTTCGTTAGTGTGTGCATGTTACTGTGTTTGTCAGTGTGTGTGTATGTTTGTCAGAGTGTGTGCATGTTAGTTAGTGTGAGTATTTGTCAGTGTTTGTGGTGTGTTAGTGTGTGTGTATGTCAGTGTGTGTGTTAGTGTGTTCGATTGTCAGCATGTGTGTTTGTCAGTGTGTGTGTTAGTGTGTGTGTTTGTCAGTGTGTGTGTTAGTGTGTTTGTTTGTTTGTCAGTGTGTGTGTGTGTGTGTTAGTGTATGTTTGTCAGCATGTGTGTTTGCCAGCATGTGTGTGTTAGTGTGTGTATTTGCCAGTGTGTGTGTGTGTGCGTGTGTTTGTGTGTGTGTGTGTGTGTGTGCATGTGTGTGTGACTGTGGGGCTGTAAGGGGGAACTTTGAAGCACTTTCTAACCTCACTGTAACCTCAGAGTTGGTTAACCACATACTGGACCGCTTCCACAATCTCTTCTCTCCCTTCCCCCCATCTCTCTGTCTCTCTCTCTCTCTCTCTCTCTCTCCCTTCCCCCATCTCTCTCTCTTTCCCCCATCTCTTCTCTCTCTCTCTCCTTCCCCAATTCTTTCTGTCTCTCTTCACACGCTCTGCCTCTCTCTTCCCCCCATCTCTCTGTCTTCTCTATTTCACTCTCTCTCTCTCTCTTTACCCTCACTTCTTCTCGTCTCTCTCCCCTCCCCCCATCTCTCTCTCTCAGTCTCTCTCTCAGTCTCTCTCTCAGTCTCTCTCTCAGTCTCTCTCCCCTCCCTCTCTCCACCCCCTTCTCTCCCCACTTTCTTCAACTTCTTCGGCTATTCTCATCCCCTGTTCCCTCCTCTTTTGATACCTGTTCTCTAAATTCATCCTTTTCGATCTTCTCAGTGTTTCTTTCCCTTGACTTCTCTCTCATTTCGTCTCTTGTTTCCCTTTCCTTCATCCCCCCTCTCAAACACTATGTTGTTTGTCTCACTGCGTGTTTCAGTATATTAAAACCTGCCCACTCCTCAGACAAACAGTATTAGAAAGCTACAGTTAGGAGTTGGAGAGTCTCTGTTCTGACCACACAGGCCATTCTACAATCCTGGAATCCTGCAGCAAACAAGCTCCGGAGCCAGAACAGTTTACATGGGGCGGGATCGTGGTTGCCTGGGACATAGATGGAGAGAGGGAGAGAGAAAGTGTAAGAGGGCAAGGGAGAGAGAGGCGGGAGGGAGAGGGAGATAGAGAGGCTCAGGGAGAGAGAGGCAGGGAGAGAGAGAGAGAGAGAGAGAGAGGGAGATAGAGAGGCAGGGACAGAGAGAGGGGCAGGGAGAGAGAGAGGGAGATAGAGAGGGAGGGAGAGAGAGGCAGGGAGAGAGCAGAGGGAGATAGAGTTTGAAAACAGAGGAGAGAGAGAAGACAGAAAGAGAGAGAGAGGGGAGGGGTGAGAGAGGGAGGGAGAGAGATAGAGATGGAGGGTGAGAGGGAGGGAGAGAAAGATAGGGAGAAAGGGAGGGAGAGAGATAGAGAGGGAGGGAAGGAGGGAGAGAGATGGAGAAGGAGGGAGATAGAGAGAGGCAAGGAGAGAGAGAGATAGAGAGGGATGGATGGATGGAGACAGGGAGAGAGAGATAGAGAGGGAGGGAGGCAGGGAGCGAGAGAGATAGAGAGGAATGGAGGGAGGGAGGGAGAGAGAGAGAGAGATAGAGAGGGATGGAGGGAGGCAGGCAAAGAGTGAGAGATCGAGAGGGATGGAGGGAGGGAGGGAGAGAGAGAGAGAGATCGAGAGGGATGGAGGGAGAAAAAGATGAAGGAAAAGTCAGCCGGGTTCTGCTGAGGCGAGGCAGACTCTTGGTATGTGAGGGTTTTGAGATGAAAATGAAGAAAATGAATGAAGAAGAGGAGGGATGGAGGAAGTAGTAGTTATGGAGTTGTGGTGAGATGTGTTTTTGAGGGCGCTGGTGATTAAAGAGGCTGCGGAGAGTCCTCTCCTAATTTGTTGAGGTTGAGTAGCGATGCTGATTGCAAAGCCAGTTTGATGAAGAGATGTTTGACCGACTTAAACTGAGGCGAGAAAGAGGGAGGGAGGAGTGGAGATGGAGGAGAGAGACAGGGAGATGGGGGAGGAGGAGAGTGGCAGGGAGATGGGGGAGGAGGAGAGAGACAGAGAGATGGGGGAGGAGGAGAGAGACAGGGAGGTGGGGGAGGAGGAGAGAGACAGAGAGATGGGGGAGGAGGAGAGAGGCAGGGAGACTGGGGAGAGGAGGAGAGACCGGGGATGGGGGGAGGAGGAGAGAGACAGGGAGAAGGGAGACAGAGGGAGAGAGAGGGAGAGAGAGGGAGAGAGAGGGAGAGAGAGGGAGATCCTTCTCTGAGCAGCTGGAGGTGATCTGTCTGCAGGAAGGTCAGGAGGGGCGTGGCTAATTGGCTTCCTCTCATTGCCTGTGTGTGTGTTTTCATGTTTTAGTGTGTGCGTGTACAGACACTGTGGTGTATGTGTATGTGTGTGTGTGTGTGTAGTGTGTGTGTGTGTTGTGTGGTGTGTGTGTTTGTTTTTGTGTTTGTGTGTTTGTGTTTTTGTTTGTGTGTTTGTGTGTGATGGTGTGTATGCTGTGTTATGTGTTGTGTGTGTTATGTAGTGGGTCAGTGGTTCAGTTGCTCAGCAGTCTGGTTAGGTGAGAGATGTGGGTCAGGAGACGATGTGACTGTGAGGGCATGGGGTGACACACACACACACACACGCACACACACACACACACATCACACACCTCCGAGAGTCTTTCACAGACACACATCACACACACACTACACCTGGAAGGAAGTCGTCACCAACTGCGACTTCCACTATAAGACGAATGCTGAAGGCAAACACACACACACACACACACACACACACACATACAACACCACATCAAACACAACACTCACACACACACTGCTGGAGAGAGGAGCAAATTCTTGTCTTCCAGCCAAACATTACACATGTTCTTATTTCTCCTCGTTTTTGTGGAGAATGAAAAATTCTTCTCAGAAGCTTCTCTCTCCTTCTCTTCCCCCCTCTCCTTCCCTCTTTCTCTCTCTCCTTCCCTCCTCCTCTTTTCCCCCTCTCCTTCCCATCTTTCTCTCTCCCCTTCCTCCTCTCCTTCTTCCCGTCTCTTCTCTTTCTCTCTCTGCATTCCTCCTCCTCCCTCTCTTCCCCCTCCCTCCCTCCTTTCTCTCTCTCCTTCCCCTCCTCCTCTGCTTCCCTCTCCTTCTCTTTCCTCTCTCTCCCTCCCTCTCTCCCTCCCTCTTTCCCCTCTCCTTCCTCTTTCTCTTCTCGCTTCCCTCCTCCTCCCTCTCTTCCCCCCTTTCCTTCCCTCTTTCTCTCTCTCCTTCCCTCCTCCTCCCTCTCTTCCCCCCTCTCCTTTCTTCGTTCTCTCTTCTCCTTCCCTCCTCTCCTCTCTCCCCTCTCCTTCCTCTTTCTCTTCTCTCCCTCCCCCCTCTCTTCCCTGCCTCTCATTGGTCTTCCTCGTGCTCTTGTCAACAGCATGGCTCCCTGTTTGCTTTTAATGACTTTGGCTCAGAGTCCCACTGTTCTTTCTTTCTTCCTTTCTCTCGCCCTCCTTTCCTCTCTTTCTTCTCTCTCTCCCTCATTCCCTCTCCTTTTCTCTTTCTCTTCCTCTCTCTCCCCTTCATCTCCCTTTCTCTCTTTCTCTTCCTCCCTCTTCCTCTCTCTCTCCCCTCCTCCTCGCTCTCTCTCTCCCTCTTCCTCTCTCTCTCCCCTCCTTCTCTCTCTCCCCTCTTCCTCTCTCTCCCCTCTCTCCCTCCTCTCTCTCCCCTCCTCTTCCTCTCTCTCCCCTTTCTCTCTCCCTCCTCTCTCTCTTTCCTCTGTTAGTGAATGAAGCGGAAGGCTCCCTGCTGCTGATAAAGGGATCTCAGCTTGGTCTCTGCCTTGTCTGAGCTCAGGCCTGCAGACTGAGGGCTGCTCTAGTCTGCAGACTGAGGGCAGCTCTAGTCTACAGACTCCTCCTCTGTCCAGACTGTGGGCAGCTCTAGTCTACAGACTCCTCTGTCCAGACTGAGAGCAGCTCTAGTCTACAGACTCCTCCTCTGTCCAGACTGAAGGCAGCTCTAGTCTATATACTCCCTCCTCCTGTCTGAACACAGGACTTGCAGGAGGCTCATTGCTGCATGAGTGGAAAGTCCCATTCAGACATCTGTGCCCTTCAGTGGGCTTAACTCTGCAAAACACATACATGTCAAAGGCTGGTTGGTTGGTGGATTAGTTGATTGGTTGATTGTTTGATCGATGCCACTCACTGATTGGTTGGTGGTCTTTTGCAGGTTTCCTCTTCCTGTGACATCATCGCATCATGCCTGAGGGGTCGGGCCGTGGCAGCAAGACGAAGCCCAGCAACCAAGGTCAGAGGTCAACCGGAGGCATGGGTATTATGGGATGGATGATAGCTGGGCTGAAAAGCCAACGTTGGTTGCTAAGCGACGCTGTTGAACAACAGAACAACAAAGAATATCTGATGTCATTTTCATGCTTTGTAAAATACAATCTGTACAGTCTGATGCAAGTTAAGGTTTAGTTTAGATCAATATCTCTATAACCATCTCTATAACCAAAAAAAGAACAATGTTTGTCAGTTCAACTTCCTGTTGCAAGTTCTGGCCAATGACTTGGCCTGCAGCAGGATAACAAGTTAGGTAACCATAGCACTACCTTGGTGTGAGTATGTGACAAAATACCAAGTTAGCATTACAGCTAACCATAGTACTACCTTGATGTGAGTCTGTGCAAAATACCAAGTTAGCATTACAGCTAACCATAGCACTACCTTGGTGTGAGTCTGTGGAAAAATACCAAGTTAGCATTACAGCTAACCATAGCACTACCTTGGTGTGAGTCTGTGGAAAAATACCAAGTTAGCATTACAGCTAACCATAGCACTACCTTGGTGTGAGTATGTGAAAAAATACCAAGTTAGCATTACAGCTAACCACAGTGCTGTCTGGAGTCTGGAGCAACATGGCTCTTGCTTGTAGAGTTAACATCCCCCTCTTCTGCTTCGCCCCTGTGTTTGTGGCTGTCGGGTTAAATCCAGCGCTGAATAATGTTTAGGAGGGGGAAATGGAGGGTAGAAGTGGCCTGGCAGATATGATTATCCATGAACACGGGCCAGGGAGAACGCCCAAGATAAGAGTGTCGATGGGGGGGAACGGCTGGGCCCAGACATACAGAGAAGGGGAGGGAGGGAAGGGAGGGAGGGAGAGAGGGAAGAGGGAGGGAGGAGGAAGGGAGGGAGGGGGGAGAGAGAAGAGGGAGGGAGGGAAGGGAGGGAGGAGGGGAGGAGGGAGGGAAGGGAGGAAGAAGGGAGGGAGAGAGGGAGGGAGGGGAGGGAGGAAAGGGAGGGAGGGAAGGGAGGGAAGGGAGGGAAGGGAGGAGACTGGAAGAGGCAACTGAACTGAGATTATTTTGAGGTCCTTATTTAGTTGTTGTCCCTCCATCACTCCTGCCCTCTGTTTCTGTCTCTCTCTCTCTTCTCTCTCTCTCTCTCTCTCTCTCCTTGCTCTCTCTCTCTCTCTCTCTCTCGCCCTCTGTCTGCCACTCTCTCTCTCTCTCTCTGTCTCTCTCTCACTCTCTCCATCTCTTTCTCTTCCCTCTCTCCTCCCGTATTTCCCCAACAAAGAGTGAAGCTGCTGACAGCAAAGATGGTGTAACACAGCAGGATACTGTGGAAATGTAGCGAGCACAATCTAGCTTGTTTAAGGGTGTTCACGTAAACAGAAGGAAAGACGGAGGCCAAGGGCTGTGTGCGGACGTGTTTTGTGCGAGCGTGTGCTCATTTGAGTGTGTGTTTGTGTGTGTGTGTGTGTGCTTGTGCGTGCTTGTACAGTCACACACACACACACACACAGACACACACACACACACGCCATCCATGTAACAAATGACGCTGTCACTCCGATCTCCGTTTGTGTTTTACGGCTAATATGTCTCTTTCTAATTTGTATACGTTCTTTATAGGCAGAGGGTTCAGTCAGGGGGTCCAGCAGCATGGTGTGTAGTTTCACGCTCAGCAGGAGGTCTGCCCTCTATGTTCACCTCCAGCTTTGTGTTACAGTCTCTCTGCTAACTAGCCCCCAGCCCCCAACCCCCAGCCCTCAACCCCAGCCCC
>BROE01000005.1:3546323-3549189 GCA_036571765.1 Plecoglossus altivelis | reverse complement strand
TGAGGTAGACGAGAGGGAGGATGGAGGAGAAGGAGGAAGGGGGAGGAGATGGAGGAAAGGAGGGGGGGAGGAGATGGAGGAGAAGGAGAGAGGTGGGAGGAGAAGATGGAGGAGAAGAGGAGGGGGAGGAGATGGAGGAGAAGGAGAGAGGAGGGGGGAGGAGATGGAGGAGAGGTTATTTGGCATCTGCTCTTCATGCCAGACAGATGTTCAGCGCAGCGTGCAGAGAAGGAGGTATGTTTCCAGAGTATGGTAACAAGCCTCTGGTCTCTCCTCTGGTCTTCCTGCCCCCTTTCCCTTTCTCCCGCTTTCCCCTCCCCCCCTTCCTTTCCTCCCCCCTCCCCCCCCCCCCCACCCCAGGACGCTTGAGCAGAACAGATATGCACACAAGACACATCCCTCCATCCCCCTTCTATTCCATTCCTCCTCTGTAACTCCCCTCCCTCCCTCTCTCCCTCTCCCCAGGCCCAGACCTCCATCTTACAGTATGGAAGGTTCTGGAAGGTCGTGTCCGATAATCTGGCTTCATTTCAGAACTGTCTTTAAAAGACACGACAGGAACTGTCTCACACTTTCACTTGAAAGGGTGTTTATAGTGTATGACATCATAAAGGCATGCGTGCATCTCACACACACACACACATGCGCACACACACACACACGCACACACACACACACACACACACACACACACAGTGCGGAAGCACAATCAGTTAGAGTACAAGGCCAAACAGACCCTATAGTGTCAGTCACTACAACAGCAGTCAGTTGATTCCAGTTGAAAGCTTCCATAACAAACAGGTGTGTGTTCTAACCTTGTGTGGAACACTTCCCCAGTCTCTTACAGGTATACACTGTTCTACACAATAGACTGACTGTGTGTCTGTGTCTTTGGATAGACTGGCTGTGTGTGTCTGTGTATGTGGATAGACTGACTGTGTGTCTGTGTCTTTGGATAGACTGACTGTGTGTGTCTGTGTCTTTGGATAGACTGACTGTGTGTGTCTGTGTATTTGGATAGACTGACTGTGTGTGATTGTGTCTTTGGACAGACTGACTGTGTGTCTGTGTCTTTGGATAGACTGACTGTGTGTGATTGTGTCTTTGGATAGACTGACTGTGTGTCTGTGTCTTTGGATAGACTGACTGTGTGTCTGTGTATTTGGATAGACTGACTGTGTGTCTGTGTCTTTGGATAGACTGACTGTGTGTCTGTGTATGTGGATAGACTGACTGTGTGTCTGTGTCTTTGGATAGACTGACTGTGTGTGATTGTGTCTTTGGATAGACTGGCTGTGTTTGTCTGTGTATTTGGATAGACTGACTGTGTGTCTGTGTCTTTGGATAGACTGACTGTGTGTCTGTGTCTTTGGATAGACTGACTGTGTGTGATTGTGTCTTTGGATAGACTGACTGTGTGTGATTGTGTCTTTGGATAGACTGACTGTGTGTGATTGTGTATTTGGACACGATTCGGTTGTGTGTATTTGAGCCTGAATGTTTGTATGGGTGTATGTATGTGACTGTGTGACTGTGGCTGTGTGTGGGTGTGTGTGTGCCTGTGTGTGTGTCTGTGTGTGGGCGTGTGGGACTGTGTGTGTGTGTCAGTTCCTGTGTGTGGGTGGGTGTGTGTATATGAGTGTGTGTGTGTGTCTGTGTGTGGGCGTGTGTGCCTGTGTGTGTGTCAGTGGCTGTGTATGTGTATGTATGTTGTTCTTATGTTCTGGCTGTGATGATACTACTATGAAGTGTGTGTGAAGTGAGTGAGTGTGTGAGTCGACGCCCAGATGTTTGTGACATGAAACTTACTTGGGTAAACGTTCAATAAGTAGAGAAGTTAGTAAGATGTCACGCTTCACTCTAAACAGAAGAGAAAACAAGAACAGAAATGAACATTAGAGGAGAAGAGAGAGGGACGGGAGAGCGAGGACGAGAGGAGTGGACGAGAGAGGAGAGAGAGACAAGAGGAAGAGAGGAGAGAGAGCAGAAGAGGAGAGAGAGTCGGAGAGAAGAGAGAAGAGAAAAGAGGGACAGGTAGGGGACCACGAGAGGAGGCAGAGTGGAGAGTGAAGGAGCAGAGGAGAGAAGAGAGGAGCCAGGAGATGGCATGTACGAAAAGAGACACCAAAACAAGTAACATTGGTAGATATTATGCGCGAGGAAGGAGAGGGGAGGGAGGAAGGGAGGCTGATGAAGAGACGACATGAGAGCCTGGAAGAGATGAGAAGAGAGAGAGAGAGACCGAGGCGAGAGAGTGGAAGAGAGAAGAGAGGAGGGAGGGAGGGAGGAAGAGAGAGAGAGCGAGTGGCAGAGAGAGGAAGAGAGCAGAGAGAGAGTGGTAGAGAGTCAGAGAGCGCACGGAACCGAGAGAGAGAGAGAGAGGAGTAGAGACGTGAGAGAGAGAAGAGAAGAGAGAGAGGAAGAGAGGGGGAGACGGAGGAAACAAGAGGGAGAGTAAGAGAGAGAGAGAGGCAGAGGAGAAGTGAGGAGTACAGGCAGGAGAAGCTCCAGAACAGGAGGAAGAGAGAGAGAAACAGAGATGATGAAGGGAGACTATGAGAGAGAGGAGACAGAAGAGTAGAAAGAGAGCATGAGAGAAAGAGAGAGAGCGAGAGAGAGAAAAGGAGAGAGATAGAGAGAGAGAGAGTGAGAACAAGAGAGAGAGAGAGACACGCACAGAGACACGCACGCACAGAGACACGCACGCACAGAGACACGCACGCACAGAGACACGCACGCACACGCGCAACCAAAGAGAGGAGAAGAGAGCAAAGAGAGAAAAAGAGAGAGCACCGCCCGAGAGCAGTTTAGGAAGAAGGCAGAGAACGGGAAGAAGAGAGAGATGGAGAAGAGAAGGAGAGCGCAA
>BROE01000005.1:3538823-3541323 GCA_036571765.1 Plecoglossus altivelis | reverse complement strand
CTTGGCCTAGCATCAGGCTGCTACACGCACACACGTGCGTGTCTAAACAGTTACAAAACACACACACAAACATATTACACACACACAAACAGCACACACAGACACACCTGGTTCTCCTGCCATTTTATCTCCGTGGACATAAACTCTTCTCCAGGAACCTCATAATCTCTGTCATTAACGAGACACACATACGGAGATGACTGACAACAGATAGGACAGAGAAGAGGAGGGAGGAACGAGAAAGGAAGGAAGAGGCGAGGGAGCTGAAAAGGAAAGAGGACTGAGAAGGGAGGGGGAGGGAGAGGGAGGTGATGGACATAGGAGTGAGAAGAGGAAGGAGGAGAGAGAGGGAGGGAGGCTGGAAGGAAAGAGGACTGAGAAGGGAGGGGGAGGCGAGGGAGTTTGATGGGACATAGAGTGAGAAAGAGGAGGAGGAGAGGAGAGAGAGAAGAGGGAGGCTGGAAAGGAAAGAGACTGAGAAGGAGGGAGGAGAGGGAGTACATACATGAGGTGAGAAGAGGAAGGAGGAGAGGAGAGAGAGAGCGCAGAGGAAGACACTACTGTGATGAGCCAGGATCATGAATCACCTGGAAACAGATAGAGTAGATGGAACAGGCAGGAGGAGGAAGAGGAGGAGAAGGAGGAGGAAGAGGAGGAGGGGGGAAAGGGAGGAGGCGCGCAGGGAAAGGAAGGAGGACGGAGGGGAAGGAGAGGAATGAGAGGAGGAGCAGGGAGAGGGAGAGAGGAGAAGCGAGGAGAAGAGGTGAGGAAAGAAGGGAGGGAAGGAAGGAGGAGAAGAGGAAGAGAAGGAGAGAGAAAAAGAAAGAATAGGAGGAAGGAAGGATAGAACCAGAGTACAAGAGAAGTAGGAAGAGAGAGAAAGATCGGGACGTAGAATGAAGGGAAGAAGAAAGCGAGGAAGAGAAGTAGCGGAAAAGACGAGACAAAGACAAGAGCTACGAATAGAACCAGAGGTGAAGGGAATTAGGAGAGAAAGGAGACAGCAGGAAAGGACAAGGGAAGAGCGGTAAGGTAGGAAGGAAGGGTGAGGGAAGGTATAGAGGGGGACGAAGAAGGGCTGAGGGCATAAGGCGTAGTGGTAGAGAAGGGGAGGGAGAGAAGGTGGAGGGGAGCAGAAGGGAGAGGGAGGAAGAAACTTAGACTGAGTTTCCTTTCTGGGACAGCCTTAGTGGTGATAGTGACATGGATCATATTCTCTAAGACAGGGGAGGGGATTGGACCTGGGAGCGGAGCGAGGGAGGGAGCAGAAGACGGGAGGGGGGAGGAGGCCTAAGATGGGAGAGGAGGGAAGGGGAGAGGGACGGAGGGGGAGATGTCTGTCTTGTAATGGTTGTAAAGCATATCCATTTGCGCCCGCCCCAGCGGCACAGTGAGGCCAACGCTCTAAACATTCCTCTAACATATGGGTCCCTCTCTCCCACACCTCACTCTCTCCTCATCCTCCGTCCTTTGTATCTCTCTCTCTCTCGGGCTTCCCCTCTCTCTCCTACTCTACCTATCTCTCCTCCTTTTCTCTCCTTCTCTCTCTCTCACACACATCACACACACTCCTCTTGACTACCTCACTCTCTCAAAGTTTTTCTATCTATCTCTCTCTCCTTTCTCGCTCTCTATTCTCTCATCTCTTCTCTCTCTCCCAACCTTATACTGTGAGGTTAAGCCCCAGCATTCTTTTGAACCAAATGAGAACTGAGAAGTGGAGCGACTTCCCCCCCTTTAGTGCATCCCGAAAGACTCTGCAGCCGCTCCACCATCCCTCCCACAACAAACGGGACACATATGGCACGCAATAATAGCCACCACTACGCACAGCAACCACACAACCAATCAACACACACACCACACCAAGACACACACGACACGGAGAGCGGGTGCCGGTCTGCTAGAGTGTAAAGCCAAAACCCAGGGCCACATCCCAGAGAAGTCGGGAAACCCCCCCTACCGGTGGGTGCCACACACAGATCAGCCCCCCCCCCGAGCCCTTAGCCGCCCTACCACCCCCCCGTTGCCGTCCATGATGGGTGTGAGGTACCTTGTTCTCCTTCCCACTCCCCCCTCCCCTACCCTCCCCCTTCCCCCCCGCTACCCTTTCTCTCTTAACACGCCAATTTACCTCTATGAAACGAGGGAGAAGAAATCCAACCAGGTTGTGTTCTCCCTTTTGTCCATTGTTGGGCGTGAAAGTAGCACCAACTACAACGCTACGTGACCCAGACCGTTCCAGACCATCTAATTGTTAACTGAACCATTTTCCCCCTCCCTCCCTCCCTTTTTCTTCCCCGCCACCCTTTAATCCCTCCCCTTTGTCATTCCCCCCCTCACCCTCCCCTTTTCCCTTCCTTACAATAATCCCTTTGTTCCTTTCTCTCTCTCTCTATCTCCTCCTCTCCCTCTATACTTCCTCCCATTTTCCTTTCCCCTTTTTTTTTTGTCCTCCTGTGTGTGTTCTTTTTTTTTTCTCTTTTTTTTTTTTTCTTTG
>BROE01000005.1:3508940-3523910 GCA_036571765.1 Plecoglossus altivelis | reverse complement strand
CACACAAACAACACACACACAGGGGAACACCATCACACACACACATACACACACACACACAGAGGAACACCATCACACACACACACACACAGAGGAACACCATCACACACACACACAGAGGGGAATACCATCACACACTCAGCTCAGAGGAATACCATCACACACACACACACACACACAAGGGGAAACACACACACACAACAGAGTGAACACATGCACACACACAGAGGGGAATGCCATCACACACACAGCTCAGAGGAATAACCATCCACCCCCCCCCTCCCACGCACACCACACACATATCACACACAGAGGGCAACACCACCCCCCTCCACCCACACCAGTGGTTGGGGGGGACCATCCAGGCCTGGCTAGCCCAGCCAAGGTCTTAAAGACCTGGGCTCTCACACCTCCAGGATGGCCTGTTGGCCTGATGGATGGAGGTTTCCAGCTGACAGTCGTGTGGATCTTTGAGCGTGAGCAGAGGAGCGCACCTGTTAAACTCATAGATGTCCTCGATGTTGCAGAAGAGGGTGCTGACCTCATCTGCTTTCAGAGGAAGGTCTCCACAGTCTATGATACAGCAGAGTGCACTGAGGAGCAGAGATAGAGGGAGGAGCAGAGGGGGGAGGGAGAGTGGAGAGAGGTAGGAGGGAGGGAGAGAGGAGAGGAAGGGAGGAGGGAGAGAGGGAGGGAAGGAGGAAGGCGAGGGAGAGGAGAGGCGGAGCGAAAGGAGAGAGAGGGGAGGAGAGAGAAGAGAGGAAGAGAGAGGAAGAGAAAAGGGAAGAGAAGGACCATTTTTATTATTTTTCATTGTCAACATCCTTGCCACTACATTCCCTCCCTACTAAAATCTCTCAAAAATATGATTTTTAGCAGACCTCTCTCACACGTTCTCCTTAACCCCTGTTACATTAGCTTCATGCTAGGTGTGAGATTGATGACATGTCGTATCTAATATGAACCGTATGCTGAGATACGAACAATCTTATCTATGGTAGCTGTATGCTAGGTGCGAAGAGTTGCATATGAGGAGAGCCACGTCTGTTAGCTTAGCATAGCTAGGCGAAAGGTTGCTAGAGTCGATCTGTTTTTCTCTAGCCGTATGTACGGTACACTTTGACACATATCGGTGTGTGGAGTTGCTAAAAACATCTTATCTACGATGGCCTATCTGTTACCTTCATCCGCTATCTCCATTATCTAGAAGAGCGCTACAGCTCGGCTGTATCGTATTTCTCAAGGGCCCATCAATCTAAAACAGCGTGGACAGACTTCCTGAGTGTCAAGCCTGAGGGACTTCTCACATCTGATGGGACACACACGTTGCTAACAGATACCGGAGAACGAAGGAAAAACAGACATATATTTTGTAGACATACAGACTTAAAAGACGTCAGCTGTTGAACTCGGACTGTGTGCAGACGATTTACCACAACGGACGATTTGAAAACGAACACGTCCGCCTCCGAGATCGACTCTCAAAGTGTGTTGATACACAGTCGAGGCCACAGTTACAAAACAAAACGTTGCTTTCTGTTGAACAACAAACCGATGTCGGAGGCGGACGTCTTCGTTGTTTTCTGCTCTTGTACAAGAGAAAGCAGCGTTTCTTTTCCAGCAGTGCCCTCGCCGGTGTAATAACACACTTCGAGAAACCAACAGACACCACAACAGAAACCAACAGTTGAAACCAGAATAGAATAGATCAGTCTCTCCCGGGAGGCTGTAGCATTAAACCGAAATGTAATAACGTAGAGCTACTCATTTAATTAGCGTTCGCTTTGATCCAAAATAGGAAGGATTTGAATCTACAACCTCTTGATTTGAAGTCAGATGCTCTAACCGCTGAACTTTTCCCTTTCCTTCGGGGTTAAAGACGTCTCACGCCTGGCCCACCCAGAGTAGCCAACAACTAAATAACAACAACTAAATAACACACAAAGACGCCCAAAATAAAAGGGACTGAAACTCCACTGTGAAAACAAAGTAAATATATAAACAGGTCAAAGCCAATGGGAGGTTAGAATAGGAAGATAGAAGATCTCTACATGGGGCAACACACTGCACGTGCACACACACACACACACACACACACACACACATCACACACACACACACACACACAACATCACTCACAAGAACATACACACATCACTCACACACTCTACACACACACAACACACACACATCACTCACAAACACACACACATCACTCACAAACATACACACATCACTCACTCACACACACACACACACACACATCACTCACACACACACACACATCACTCACTCACACACACACACACACACATCACACACATCACTCACACACACACATCACTCACACACACATCACACACATCACTCACACACACACATCACTCACACACACACATCACTCACACACACACACACACACACACCATCCTGACTGCTGGAGGGTGCATTCCTGAGGGGAAAAATGTGAAACTAAAAGAAAAAAAAAAGTGGTGTTTGTTTCCCAAGCCACTGGGGTTCTGAAACAAACAGGCTGCAAGTGTGTGTGTGTCTGTGTGTGTGAGTGTGTGTGTGTGTGTGTGTGTGAGTGTGTGTGTGTGTGTGAGTGTGTGTTGTGAGTGTGAGTTGTGTGTGTGTTCGTTGTGTGTGTGGTGTGAGTGTATGTGTGTGTGTGTGTGTGTGCGTGTGAGTGTGAGTGGTAGTGTGAGGGTGGGAGCGGCTAATGGTGATGCGTCATGGTTGAATATGTGTAAGTGAGTGTATGTGTGTGGGTGTGGTGAGTGTGTGTGATGTTCCATGTTGTGGTGAGTGTGTAAGGTTAGTTGCTGTGAGTGTGGAATGATGTGAGTTGTTGTGTAAGTGAGTGTATGAGTGTGTAAGTGAGTGTGTGAGTGTGTAAGTGAGTGTGAGGGTTCGACAAAACGAGGCAGAAAAATGGAGGTCCCGCCACATTCATCACCTTTTAAAGGCAAGAGGAAGAATGACTGTAATTACAGATTTACAGGCAGTCACAGGCTGGCAAAAAGTCCCACCATGCACACACACACACACACCTACAAACACACACACACACACATGCACAAAACACACATATTCTACACGCACACACACACACACACACACCTACAAACACAACACACACACACACCTACAAACACACACACACACATGCACAAAAATACACAAAACCTTGATACACAAACACACACACATGCACAAAACACACATATTCTACATGCACACACACACACACACACACCACACAGACACAGCACACACACACACACACACACACACAGACACAGACACACACACACAGACACACACACAGACACACACACACACACCCACACACACATGCACCCACTGGAAGGTGTGAGATGAGTGATAAATGACAGTTGGTCTCTTTCTCTGTCCCAATCATTCTTTCCCTCTCTCTCTCTCTCTCTCTCTCTCTCTCTTCTCTCTGTCTCTCTCTCTCTCTCTCTCATTCTCTCTTCCTTCAGACAACCTATAATGGAAGGAGAATAGAAATAGATATGGTCCAATGAAACATTAATACTACATATAAGAAACGAAAGAAAGAACAAGATGGATTCGAGAATGATTTAGAAAGAAAACGACGGTGAAAGTAGCAGCAGGTTGGGTCTCTTTGTCTGCGAAAGTAGGTCACGGTTTGTAGAGAGAAGCAGTGAGACAGAGAGGGAGAAAGAGGAGGGTGTCACTGTATACTGTGGAGCCCCTCCACCTCTCCCCCCACCCCTCCACCCCTCTCTCCTCCCCTCCACCTCTCCTTCCCCCCCTTCCCCCTCCCCCCACCCCTCCCACCCACGCCCTCCACACCTCCTTCCACCTCTCCCCTCCACCTTCCACCTCTTCCCCCACCCCTCCACCCCTCCACCTCCCCCCCACCCCTCCACCCTCTCTCCACCCCTCCATCCCTCTCTACTCCCCTCCAGAGCCCAGAAGGTGGGACCCTGCAAGCTGAACCCCAAACTCCCCCCGTATTTCCTGTCGTGTTTGGCAGACGTGCAGCACAGAGGGGGAAAGGGTCTTCTCCTCTCCTCTGTCTCTCTCTCTTCCCTCGTCTCTCTCTCTTGTCTTCTCCTCTGTCTCTCCTCTCTTCGTCTCTCTCTCTCTCTCTTCTCTCTTCTTTCTCTCTCTGTCTCTCTCTCTCTCTCTGTCTCTCTCCTCTCTCTCTTTCTCTCTTCTCTCTGTCTCTCTCTTCTCTCTGGCTCTCTCTCTCTTTCTCTTCCTCTCTCTCTTATGGAGTCTCTCTCTTTCTCTTCCTCTCTCTCTCATGGAGTCTCTCTCTTTCTCTTCCCTTCTCTCTCTCCCCCTCTCTCTCTCTCTCTCTGTCTCTCTCTCTCTCTCTGTCTCTCTTTCTCTCTCTGTCTCTCTCTCTTTCTCTCTCTCTCTGTCTGTCTCTCTCCCCCTGTCTTCTCTCTCTCTCTCTCTCTCTCTCTCCTTCTCTCTCTCTCCCTCCCTCTGTCTCTGTCTCTCTCTCTCCCCATACTGTAAACTTGACACTTAAAAAGTCTGCATGCAAACTTGCAATCAAAGTCAGCCAAGCACCCATTTCTCTATTCTGCACACGCAGGCACACACACACACACACACACAGGGACACACACACACGCAGGCACACACACTCACACACACACGCACACACTCACACACATAGGCACACACACAGGCACACACACAAGCACACACACTCACACACACAGGCACACACACACAGGCACACACACACAGGCACACACACACAGGCCACACACAACAACCACACAGCTACAACACACACACCACACACACAGGCACAGGCACACACACATACACACACCACACAGGCACACGTTACAGAATTCCTCATCCTTGCCATTCCTAACACTGATAGCTCTCTGACATTCATCTTTCTGTGGCTCTCTATTAAAGCAGCTCCCCTTATATCTGCAGAGCACTGTGAGGCTGTATGATGTTGTACTAGGCTAGCTGGGCTTCACCTCACACCACACCACACACACAGGCACACACACCACACACACAGGCACACATACACAGACACACACACAGGCACACATCACACACCACACACCACAGACCAGACATACAGACACACATACACACAGACACACACATACAGACACACGCACACACGCACATGCACAGACACACACCCAAGCCCTTTCGCTACTGCTTACAGATGGACGCACTCAAACACTCACACCACACACACACACACACACACACACACACACACACACACACTCACTCACACACCAGCCACAGATCGGTTAAACAGACGTTCTCTGGCCTAAATCCTTTCCTGCTGCAGAAAACTAATTTACAGTCATATGATCTGTACTCTGGATGTGTGCTCTGGATGTGTACTCTGGATCTGTACTCTGGATCTGTGCTCTGGATGTGTACTCTGGATCTGTACTCTGGATGTGTGCTCTGGATCTGTACTCTGGATGTGTACTCTGGATCTGTACTCTGGATGTGTACTCTGGATCTGTACTCTGGATGTGTGCTCTGGATCTGTACTCTGGATCTGTACTCTGGATGTGTACTCTGGATGTGTGCTCTGGATCTGTACTCTGGATGTGTACTCTGGATGTGTGCTCTGGATGTGTGCTCTGGATGTGTGCTCTGGATGTGTGCTCTGGATGTGTACTCTGGATGTGTGCTCTGGATGTGTACTCTGGATGTGTACTCTGGATGTGTGCTCTGGATGTGTACTCTGGATGTGTACTCTGGATGTGTGCTCTGGATGTGTACTCTGGATCTGTGCTCTGGACCTTGCTCTGGATCTGTGCTCTAGCCAGGCCAGTCTACCCCCCCCCCCCACACACACACGGCCAAGCTTCAAACAGGCCGACGCAGAACGCAACGTAACATTTCAGGCATTCTAGCACATCAAACCCACTAGCCCACGCTCCCATAATGTTCTGTACCGAAGACATGGAACTCTCTTTCTTTCTAACTATTTTCTTTCTTCTTCTCAGGTTTCTCTCTTTCTTTCTAACTATTTTCTTTCTTCTTCTCAGGTTCTCTCTCTGTTCATCTCCTCCCTCTCTCCCTCTCCTCTCCTCCCTCTCTCCCACTCCTCTCCTCCCTTTCTCTCCCTCCTCTCCTCCCTTTCTCTCCCTCCTCTCCTCTCTCCATCCGCTCCTCCCTCTCTCCTCCTCCTCTCCTCCCTCTCTCCTCTCCTCTCCTCCCTCTCTCCTCTCCTTTCGTCCTAGTTGTTGTTTGTTCTCCATTCAGAGAACCATTCACTCTCAGAACCACCTGTTGATCTCCACCTGCTAACGAACATTCCCTTAACATCAAAGGGACCGCCACCCTCCCTCTCCCCCCCCTCTCGCCCCCCTTCTCTCCCTTCCCTCTCTCCCCCCCTCTCTCCCCTCCCTCTCCCCCTCCCTCTAACTCTATAGCTCTCCCTCTATCAATCCCTCTCTCTAGCTCTCTCCCTTCATCCCTCCCCCTTCCTCCTTCTCCCTCTCCCTCTCTACCCCTCCCTCTCTCTCTACCCCTCCCTCCCTGCCTTGCTCTTTCTCTCTTTCTTCCATCCCTCCATCGCTGTCTCTGTCTCTCTTTTCAGCCTGACATCTCCTCGGTGCTTGTGGACGTTCCAGCCATGTCATTTCCTGTCTATCATCGCAGCTACTTCCTGTCTGTCTACCAGTAGGAGGGGGGGACGGGACTCCTGGCCGTTTTTTTGAGGGATTGTTTTGACAGACTGCTTTAACAGACTACCGCCCTATCTAAAGGGTCACAGTAGAGACCTTGGACAACTGTCGGTTACCAAGGTAACATGATGACGGTGATGACAAGCCCCTCGACAGTCACCCTCTGTTCCTGCTCAAAGTCATCTTCTGTGCTGGGATGTGTGTGTGTGTGAGTGTGCTTGCCTTTGCACGTGTGTGTGTGTGTGTGTGTGTGTGTGTGTGTGTGTGTGTGTGTGTGTGCGGTAACAGCCTCCACATTCAGCAAGCCCAGCTGACCCTGCCTGTGAAGAGTGTGAAACAGCCTTTTGAAGTAATGGCCTGAATTTACTGTTGCTTTCATCCCCTGCCATGCCCTCCTCCTCCTCCTCTCCTCCATCCCTCCTCCTCTCCACTCCTCCACCTGGCTCAGTGATGGATGGAGCCACACTGAGACTCAGAGAGAGGTGGGGGGAAGGGTGGGGTGAGGTGAGGTGGAGGGGAAGCGCAGGGAGAATAGATAGTCATTGAGGGAAGGGGGGGAAGGAGGGAGGGAGGAAAGGAGGGAGGGAAGAAAGGAGAGAGGGAGGGAGGAGGGGGAGAGAGAGAAGGAGGGAGGGAGGGAAGGAGGGAGGGAGGGGGGTAAGGAGGGAGGGAGGGAGGGCAGGAGAGAGGGATGAAAGCATTGTCAGCATTCTGAAGATGTGGAAAGCAGAGAGGGAATGCAGGCTCTGGCCCACGGAAACAGCAAGTCTCAACTCAGTCACTCAGTGCTATATAAGGTAAAGCTAGCACCTGACTGTGGTGTGTGTGAGTGTGTGTGTGAGTGTGTGAGTGTGTGTGATTGTGTGTGAGTGTGTAAGTGTGTAAGTGTGTGTGTGTGTGTGTAAGTGTGCGTGTGTGTGTGTGAGTGTGCGTGTGTGTGTGTGAGTGTGTGTGAGTGACTGAGTGAGTGTGCGTGTGTGTGTGTGCGTGTAAGTGAGTGTGAGTGTGAGTGTGTGACTGTGTGAGTGTGTGTAAGTGTGTGTGTGTGTGAGTGTGTGTAAGTGTGTGTGTGTGTGTGTGAGTGTGAGTGTGAGTGTGTGACTGTGTGAGTGTGTGTAAGTGTGTGTGCGTGTGAGTGTGTGAGTGTGTAAGTGTGTGTGTGTGCGTGTGAGTGTGTGTGTGCGTGTGTGTGTAAGTGTGTGTGTGTGTGAGTGAGTGAGTGTGATTGAGGGAGGGGGATTTACTGGCCAGGTGGGTATGCCTGTAGGCTCTGACAGCAAGACACACCCACACACACTAACACACACTCACACACACCAACACACACACACCAACACACACCAACACACACCAACACACACTCACACACACACACACACACACACCCACACACACACACACACATACAAACACAGACTCAGACACACACCAACAGACACACACCAACACACAGACAGACACACACCCACACACACACACACACATCCACACACACACAGACACACACCTGCACACACACCAACACAGACACACACCACACACACACACACACATACCAACACACAGACTCAGACACACCACCAAACAACACACACAACACACAGACAGACAACACACCACACACACACAACACCAACACATCCACACACACACAGACACACACCTGCACACACACCAACACAGACACACACACCAACACAGACACACACAACACAGGCCCTTACCTCCACGATGCTCTTCAGATCCCTGACGTAGGCCTGCTCCGTCTCCACAATCTCCAGCGCCACCCTCTCCAGTCGAGACAGTTTGGGCGTGGCTGGGGGCGTGGCCACCAGTCCTGCCGCCCCAGCCCCGCCCCCTCCAGCCCCGCCCCCTCCGCCCCCCGTCTGGGAGAGAGGGGTGAGGTCCAGACTGATGTCAGAGCCGTTTGCGTTGGGGGGGTGAGGGGGAAGGGTAGGCAGGTAGAGCGCCGTACGGCAGCGAGGAGGAGGAGGAGGAGGAGTGTCCATCCTGCAGGGAGGCGGAGCTTGCAGAGGAGCTGAGACTGACGGCACGGTCGCTGTCGGAGCACACGGTGTTGACGGACGTGCAGCTGCCGCGTGACGCTCTCTCCGACGACGCCATCCGACTCACGATACCGCTCAGCGAGGACACGGAGGAGGAGGCGCTGCAGCATGGAGAGGGAAGGAGGAAGGAGAGGAAGAGAGGAGGAGAGAGGAGAGACGGAGAGGAGGAGGAGGAGGAGAGGAGGAGGAGGAGAGGAGGAGAAGAAGAGGAGAGGAGGAGGAGAGGAGAGGAGGAGGAGGAGGAGGAGGGGAGGAGAAGAAGAGAGAGGGAGGAGCGAGAGGAGAGAGAGAGGAGGGAGGAGGAGAGGAGGAGGAGGAGGAGAAAGAAGAGGAGAGGAGGAGAGAGGAGGAGGGGGAGGAGGAGAGGAGGAGAAGGAGGAGGGAAGAAGAGGAAGAGGAGGAGAGGAGAGGAGGAGGAGGAGAGGAGAGCGAGCGAGGAGAGGAAAAGGAGGAGGACGAGGAGAGGAACGATGACGAGTTAGGAGAGGAGAGGAGGACGAGAGCGAGAAGAAGAAGGAGGAGGGGAAGAAGGGAGAGAGGAAATAGGAGTGGAAACAAGGAGGATAGGAAAGGGAGAGGGAGAGGAGGAGAGTAGAGAGGAGAGGTGGAAAGAGAGAAGAGGAAAAGAGGGAAGGAGAAGGGAAGAGACAGGTTGAAAGAGGAGAAAGGTGGGGGGGAAAAAGGAGAGGTAGAAAGGGGGAGGAGACAAAGAGAAAGGAGAGGACGGCAGGCTGAGAGAAATGAAGGAAAAAAAAAAAAAAAGGGAAAGAAAAAGGAGAGAGAGGGAGGAAGGAAAGAGAAAGAAAGGAGAAGAGAGGAGAAAAGGAAAGGAGAAAGGAGAGAGGAGAGGAAAGGAAGAAAGGAGAGAGGGAGAAAAGAAAGGAAGAAAAGGGAGAAGAGGAGGAAAGGAGAAAGGGAGAGAGGGAGGAAGGAAAGGAGAAAGGGAGACAGAGGAGGTGAAGAAAACAAGGTCAGTGTCAACATACCTGCTGTGAAACACAACCACAACGCCTGCTGCTGTTCTGAACGCAGCCCTGCAGGTCAAAGCTGGAGGTTCCTTTCACTGTTTCACTCCTACTCTCCCTCTGTCTTTCTCTCTCTCCCTCCCTTCCTCCCTCTTTCTGTCTCTCCCCCTTCTCTCTCCCCCTCCCTCCCTCCCTCCCTCCCTCCGTCTCTTGTCCGTGTTTAAAACGTTAGTTGACACGATCTGCTCGGCCAACCAGAAACAGGTTAACGATGCAGGTGTCCGAAACCTTCGCCTCCCCCAGGACTCATCTTGGGTCCGGTTCTACCGGGTTCCACCTCAGGAACCGGGCCAGACTCGCAGAACCACCGCCCTGGGAGCGGTCATCTGGCGAGACAGAACCAACTGTTCGCCAGAACGTGCAGGTCGTCGGGGGTCTCGCAGAACCGAGTTTCAAAGCATGACAAGCCAGCACTTCTAACTGACAGGATCAAAGGGAATCCGGAACACGGATCCAGAACAGAGTTCCAACGGAACCAAGGCTGAGCCAGGAAGCTTTCACAGTATCCTGGGCTTGTAGGAGCTGGAGAGGAGATGGACAGGGTGAGTCCCTATTGCTGACAGAGCTGAACTCTGAGCACTAACCACAGCCGTGCTGCTGTCTGACACGCAGGAAACTAGCCATGTCAAAACGAAGTCAGATTACCAGAAAATACGTTATAATTTTTTTTCTTCACCTCCAGACATTCACAGCCCACCGTAACACCTTCGTATTGTCTTACCCCCGAGGCCAGAGCCAGACAGGAAGTCAAAAAACACAACTTCCTTTGTGTCTGGAACTTGATTAGACATGGCAAAGGTGACTGTATGACCTACGGAGTGTGGCAAGGGTCAAACCAGGTGCCACTCACACCTGCGATACAGTAGGGCTACACTAGCCCTACTGACTTAACACACATCGCGTGCCAAATCACATATGGCTTTAGGGGGGAAAATGTGAAAACTGAACAGACTTAAATATATAAACCATAAAACCACAAGTCAATGCTTATTGTTCAAAGTTTGGGAGAATTCCTAAACTGTAAGGTTGAATGCCTTGTATGGTTAGACACAGACAGGAACCTGGTTTTCTCTCATTTCTCTCTCTGTTTCTCCTCTCCCCTCTGGGGGGGAGGGGAGAGAGGAGGGGTTGAAGTGAGGGGAGAGAGGAGGAGGGGAGGTGAGGGGAGAGAGGAGGAGGGAAGGTGAGGGGGGAGGGGAGGGGAGGGAGAGGGGGAGAGACCTGGGGGGCTATGATCAGACCAATCTGTCATGTCTGTTTCTCAGCTCAAACAAACTTAGGAACAGTCTCATGGTTTGACTCTGAGTTTCATGGTTTAACAGGCGCGAAGGCTCACTGGAGTAAACCATGTTGAAGAGTACTGGTATGCTGAGTTAGGACAGCACTGTCTGTCTGTCTGTCTGTCTGTCTGTCTGTCTCTGTCTTTCTGTCTCTGTCTTTCTGTCTGTCTGTCTCTGTCTCTGTCTCTGTCTGTCTGTCTGTCTGTCTGTCTGTCTGTCTCTGTCAATCTCTGTCTATCTGTCTGTCTCTGTCCATCTGTCTGTCTCTGTCCATCTGTCTGTCTGTCTGTCTGTCTGTCTGTCTGTCTGTCTGTCTGTCTGTCTGTCTGTCTCTGTCTTTCTGTCTCTGTCTTTCTGTCTGTCTGTCTCTGTCCATCTGTCTGTCTGTCTGTCTGTCTGTCTGTCTGTCTGTCTGTCTCTGTCTGTCTGTCTGTCTGTCTGTCTGTCTCTGTCTCTGTGTTTGTGTCTGTCTTTCTGTCTGTGTCTGTCTTTCTGTCTAACTGTGTCAGTCTGTCCGTCTGTCCGCCTGTTAAAAAAGTATGTCAACAGAAAAGGAAACTAAGCCAGCAACCACTTCCTGTGACACGGCTGCTTGGCATCGCTCACTAACAAACACATCCACACTCACCACAGTAGCTCCTAATTTGGCTGCATTAACTGCTGTGGATGCTTGAGATCGAGATGGAAGGAGAAGATGGAGGGAACTGCACTGTGAGAGAGTGTGTGAGAGAGTGTGTGAGTGTGTGAGAGAGCGTGTGTGTGTAAGAGAGAGCGTGTGAGTGTGTGAGAGAGCGTGTGAGTGTGTGAGAGAGCGTGTGAGTGTTTGAGAGAGCGTGTGTGTGTGAGAGAGAGTGTGTGTGAGTGTGTGAGAGAGTGTGTGTGCGTGTGTGAGAGTGCGTGTGAGTGTGTGAGAGAGTGTGTGTGAGAGAGTGTGTGTGAGTGTGTGAGTGTGTGAGAGAGTGTGTGTGAGAGTGTGTGAGAGAGTGTGTGTGAGCGTGTGAGTGTGTGCTTGCCCTCAGAAGCCGTTCACATCAGCAGGTCAGACAGCGTCCATGGCTTCTCAGCCTGGGGGGGTTTCACACACACGGCATCAGGGGCAGAATGAATCGTCTACGTTTGATTTGAGTGCAAACTCCAGAGCAGTCTAAAGGATGCTGTTTATCTACGCTCGGCTTCATCCAAAACCAGCAGGACTGACTGTGTCTCATGTGGGAGATGACTGGGAGCTGTGGAGCAGAGCAGGAGACAGGGAAGACACTCCAAGCAAGGAGACAGACGCAGAGTCCACTGGGCCGTCATCTCAGGCTCTGACCCACTCCGCTTACGAAACTACCCAACCAGAGCTTTGTCGCGTGTGAATGTTGCAGTTAGAAATATATATATTTTTTAAAACAACTAACTAACAACCCCGATTTCAATTACTGTAAGACAGATTTGCTTGGTTAAAGTCAAATGAAGCAGAATCTGTCAGGTGATGTTTTTAAGAGAGGTTAAAACCAGGTCAATCTGTTCATAATCCTTAAAAACATACTTGGTGTTTTTACAAAGACACCTGACGCATATTGTTGCACATAATTACGTGGAAAAATGAATTCATCAGTATAATTGCGCTCAACTCACATAATTAGTAATTGCTGAAATTTCATAGCATCAATCTCTGTGATTTTCCATGGAGGGCTTCCAGAAGAGGGAGGGAGGAGTAGGGGAAGGGGGGGGAGGAGGGGAAGGGGGGAGGGGGGAAGGGGGGAGGAGGGTGGTATCCTGGAACTAAGTGCTGACTGACTGACTGAACACTTCACAATGGACTATGTATGGATAGGGTTTCAGTGCTGACTGTATGAGCAAAACACGCATAATGGGAGAGTATGTGAGAGTGTGAGAGTGAGAGTGTGTTATTGTCTGCAAGTGTACATGTACGCATACGTGTGTGTGATGTGTGTGTGATGTGTGTTGTGTGCGTGTGTGTAATGTGTGTGTGTGATGTGTGTGTTGTGTGCGTGTGTTGTGTGCGTGTGTTGTGTGTGTGCGTGTGTGTGTGCGTGTGTTGTGTGATGTGTGATGTGTGTTGTGTGAGTGTGTTGTGTGTGTGTGATGTGTGTGTGTGATGTGTGTGTGCGTGTGCATGTGCGTGTGTTGTGTGTTGTGTGCGTGTGTGTGCAATGTTACTTCTGTGTGTGATTGTGTGTTGTGTGTTGGTGCGTGTGTGTGGTTGTTGTGCGTGGTGTTGTGTGTTGTGTGCGTGTGTTGTGTGTTGTGTGCGGGTGTTGTGTGTTGTGTGCATGTGTTGTGTGCGTGCATGTGTTGTGTGCGTGTGTTGTGTGCGTGTGTTGTGTGCATGTGTTGTGTGCGTGTGTGTGATACACACTGCCCTCGATATCCCCAGTACTGATGTTATTGTGCCACTGGATCGTGTGGCTCCAGGCATGGAGGAGCTTTGAACAGTTTCATTCAGCTCCACTTACATGCTTCCAGGCTGAGGCAAACGCTGGGACCAGAGCGATGTCCCCTGTGTGTGTGGGTGTGTACACGTGTGTGTTGTGTGTGTGTGGTGTGCTGTGTGTGGAGTGTGTGTGTGTGTGTGTGTGTGAGTGAGTGTGTGTGAGAGTGTGTTTGAGTGTGTGTGTGTGAGTGTGTGAGCATTGCCAAACTGTACCAAAACATTGTCTGTGAACAAGTGTGTAGGTATGTGTGTGTGTGAGCATAGCCAAATTTTACTAGAACATTGTCTGTGTGTAAGTGAGTGTGTAGTTATGTGTGTGTGTGTGTATGCACGTTTGTGTGTGAACATAGCCAAACTGTACTACAACATTGTCTGCGTGTGAGTGTGTAAGCATGTGTGTGTGTGTGAGTGTGAGTGTGTAAGCTTGTGTGTGTGTGTGTGTGAACGTAGACAAACTGGACCACGACCAGAACCATCCAGCCATATTCTGTCGACTCAACAGCTATCGGATCTGACACGGATATCTTCAGGTTAGCCTGAGGGTGCTGGGGTCACTGAAACCAGGCTGGGAGGAGGAGGGTGGAGGAGTGGAGGAGGACTGGAGGAGGAGAGGAGGAGAAGTGGAGGAGGAGCGGAAGAGGAGTGGAGGAGGACTGGAGGAGGAGAGGAGGAGGACTGGAGGAGGAGTGGAGGAGTGGAGGAGAAGTGGAGGAGGAGTGGAAGAGGAGTGGAAGAGGAGTGGAGGAGGACTGGAGGAGGACTGGAGGAGGAGTGGAGGAGGAGTGAGCGAGCTGGAGAGGAGGGGCATATTTCAGAGCTGACACACAACACAGACTGGGGCTGGGGGTGGGGGTGAGGCTGGGGGTGGGCGGATGCCACGAAGGCAGGGTTGTAACGGTGTCTTGTGTCTGACTGTCTGGGAGTAGAGACTGAGAATGCCAACCACAGCTCAAACTGTGGAGACTGAGTGAGACTGAGTTCTACTGAAACCTGAAGGTTTCAGTCAGCTTGCAGTTGAACACTTCCTGTCCCTGAGACACAACTGTGGTCAGGGACACACAGAACAGAATCAAGCTTTAGTGTCCCAGAGCATGATCGCTCTCATTTATGTACTGGTAGAACAGGGACACACCAACTTCATACGACACACCTCAAACACAACAAACTACAGTCATCAGATTGGTCAACACAAACAATGTAGTGTGCGAGAGAGAGAGAGAGAGAGAGAGAGAGAGAGAGAGAGAGGGCGAGAGAGAGGGCGTTTGCAACACAACAAGGAGATTTCTGACACACCAGACGTGAAGCATTCTGGGACAGTATCTTCGATGGTTTCAGAAGAACAGAACATCAGCTAGTCTAGAGTGACCCAGCAGTGAGTCTCCTACCTGCTGCTCTGGACCGTCTGTGTCCTGGTGGCTTGGAGATCAGGGGCTGATCACAGCAAAACAGAGGAGGCCAATCTTT
>BROE01000005.1:3498940-3503940 GCA_036571765.1 Plecoglossus altivelis | reverse complement strand
CATTAATCTTTTTTTGGTTATAGAGATGGTTATAGAGATATTGATCTAAACTAAACCTTAACTTGCATCAGACTGTACAGATTGTATTTTACAAAGCATGAAAATTAAATCAGATATTCTTTGTTGTTCTGTTGTTCAACAGCGTCGCTTAGCAACCAACGTTGGCTTTTCAGCCCAGCTATCATCCATCCCATAATACCCATGCCTCCGGTTGACCTCTGACCTTGGTTGCTGGGCTTCGTCTTGCTGCCACGGCCCGACCCCTCAGGCATGATGCGATGATGTCACAGGAAGAGGAAACCTGCAAAAGACCACCAACCAATCAGTGAGTGGCATCGATCAAACAATCAACCAATCAACTAATCCACCAACCAACCAGCCTTTGACATGTATGTGTTTTGCGGAGTTAAGCCCACTGAAGGGCACAGATGTCTGAATGGGACTTTCCACTCATGCAGCAATGAGCCTCCTGCAAGTCCTGTGTTCAGACAGGAGGAGGGAGTATATAGACTAGAGCTGCCTTCAGTCTGGACAGAGGAGGAGTCTGTAGACTAGAGCTGCTCTCAGTCTGGACAGAGGAGTCTGTAGACTAGAGCTGCCTTCAGTCTGGACAGAGGAGTCTGTAGACTAGAGCTGCTCTCAGTCTGGACAGAGGAGTCTGTAGACTAGAGCTGCCTTCAGTCTGGACAGAGGAGGAGTCTGTAGACTAGAGCTGCCCACAGTCTGGACAGAGGAGTCTGTAGACTAGAGCTGCCTTCAGTCTGGACAGAGGAGTCTGTAGACTAGAGCTGCCCTCAGTCTGCAGACTAGAGCAGCCCTCAGTCTGCAGGCCTGAGCTCAGACAAGGCAGAGACCAAGCTGAGATCCCTTTATCAGCAGCAGGGAGCCTTCCGCTTCATTCACTAACAGAGGAAAGAGAGAGGAGGAGGGAGAGAAGGGGAGAGAGAGGAGAGGCGGGGAGAGAGAGGAGGGAGAGAGGGGAGAGAGAGCGGAAGAGGTGTAGGAAGGGAGGGGGGGAGAGAGAGGAAGAGGGGAGAGAAGAGAGAGGAGGAGGCGGGAGAGGAGGAGTGGGAGGGAGGGAAGAGAAAGAGAGAGAAGAGAAGAGGAAAGGGGTGGAAGAGGAGAGATATGAGAAGAGAAGAGAAAGGGGATGAGCGGAGAGAGAGGGAAGAGAAAGAAGAGGGAAAGAGGGAGGGGCGGGAGAGAGGGAAGGATAAAAAGAGAGAGACAATAAGGAAGAGAGAGAAGGAAGAGAAAAGAAAGAAGCAGAGGGAGAGAGAGAAGGAGGAAGACAAGGAAGGGGGGAGAGAGGGAGGAGGCGGGAGGAGAGAGAGAAGAGGGAAGGAGAGGGGGGAAGAGAGGGAGGAGGAGGGAAGTAGAGAGAGAACGAGGATAAGTGAGAGGGGGGAAAGAGAGGGAGGAGGAGGGGGGGTTAGGGTTAGTGTTGGGGGGAGAAAGACAGAGAGGAAAGGGGTGAAGAGAGGGAGGAGGAGGAAGGAGCGAGAGAAAGAGGGAAGGGAGGGGGGAAGAGAGGGAGGGAGGAGGAGGGAAGGAGAGAGAGAAAGAGGGAAGGAGAGGGGGGAAGAGAGGGGGGAGGAGGGAGAAGAGAGAAAGGGGAAGGAGAGGGGGAAGAGAGGGAGGAGGAGGGAAGGAGAGAGAGAAAGAGGGAAGGAGAGGGGGGAAGAGAGGGAGGAGGAGGGAAGGAGAGAGAGAAAGAGGGAAGGAGAGGGGGGAAGAGAGGGAGGAGGAGGGAAGGAGAGAGAGAAAGAGGGAAGGAGAGGGGGGAAGAGAAGGAGAGAGAAGCTTCTGAGAAGAATTTTTCATTCTCCACAAAAACGAGGAGAAATAAGAACATGTGTAATGTTTGGCTGGAAGACAAGAATTTGCTCCTCTCTCAGCAGTGTGTGTGTGTGTGAGTGTGTGGTGTGTGTGTTGTGGTATGTGTGTGGTGTGTGTGTGTGTGTGTGTGTGTGTATTGCCTGTCAGCATTCGTTTTAGTGGATCTGCGCGTGTGGTGACGGATTTCCAGAGTGGTGTGTGTGTGGGTGTGTGTGGTGTGTGTTTTGTGTGTGTTGTGTTGTGTGCTGTGTGTGTTGTGTGTTGTGTGGTTGTGGTGTGTGTGTGGTGTGTCACCCCATGCCTCACAGTCACATCGTCTCCTGACCCACATCTCTCACCTAACCAGACTGCTGAGCAACTGAACCACTGACCCACTACATAACAACCACACACGACTACCAACAATAACATACATACACAAACACTTACACACACACACCTCCAGAGAGTCTGTCTGCACACACACACCACACAGCACCACACATAAAACACACCCAACATACACACACAACATACACCACAGTGTCTGTACACGCACACACTAAAACATGAAAACACACACACAGGCAATGAGAGGAAGCCAATTAGCCACGCCCCTCCTGACCTTCCTGCAGACAGATCACCTCCAGCTGCTCAGAGAAGGATCTCCCTCTCTCTCCCTCTCTCTCCCCTCTCTCCCTCTCTCTCCCTCTGTCTCCTTTCTCCCTGTCTCTCTCTCCTCCCCCTCTCCCTGCTCTCTCTCCTCCGCCATTCCCTGCCTCTCCCTCCTCCCATCTCTCTGTTCTCTCTCCTCCTCCCCCACCTCCTGTCTCCTCTCCTCCCTCATCTCTCTGTCTCTCCTCCTCCCCCATCTCTCTCCCTCCCTGTCCCCCCCCCCCCAGCACAGAGGCTGGTGCAACAAGGTTTCTTTTTTTCTCCCTCCCTCTTTCTCGCCTCAGTTTAAGTCGGTCAAACATCTCTTCATCAAACTGGCTTTGCAATCAGCATCGCTACTCAACCTCAACAAATTAGGAGAGGACTCTCCGCAGCCTCTTTAATCACCAGTGCCCTCAAAAACACATCTCACCACAACTCCATAACTACTACTTAGATATCTACTTCCTCCTCCATGCCTCCTTTCTTTCATTGTCGTTCCTTGTTCATTTTCTTCATTTTCATCTCAAAACCCTCACATACCAAGAGTCTGCCTCGCCTCAGCAGAACCCGGCAGTATAGCTCTTCTGTGTAAATCAATTGGGTCTATTGAATAATTTTGCATCCCATCATTCCGGTCGGCTCTGGACCCAGGCTGTTGAGTAATTAATAAGGGGACCCTGCTCAAGAAGCTATGTCTTCCTCTTTCCCCTCTCCTCCATCCCTCTTCGAGTTTTTCCGGGAGGACACTGGGGAGCTAGCATGCCTTACTACGACAGTAGGATCCGGAGTGAGCTCGGGGTGACTCGTGAGTTGCGGAATTCATGCTCGATTCGTGTCCGAGAACTCTCTCGTCCTGGCCTCTCTCCGTTTGCGATCGGACGGTTAAAGCTAATGGGCTGCGACTCCTGTGTGATATTCCGTTGCCTGCCTCCCGTCCATCTGGGCATTCCTCGTATCTGTACTTTGGATGCTGTTCTCTCGTCCAGCTACTTCTCACCTGTCTTCTATTCCCTCTTCTCATCCTCCTCCTCTCCTTCCCGTCTCTATCTCTCTCTCTCCCTTTCTCCCTATCTTTCTTCCCTCTCCATCTCACCCTCCTCTCTCTCTCTCTTTTTTTTCTTTCTCTCTCTCTCCCTAGATCCATCTCATTCTCTTTCTTTCCCTTTTAAGTTTTTTTTTCTCCCTCTCTCTCTCCCGTGCTCTCTCTCCTCTCTTATCTCCCTCTCTCTCTCTGCTCTCTCTGTCCCTGTCTCTATCTCGCCTCTCTCTCTCTTCATCTTCTCATCCCTGCTCTCTCTCCCCTGCTCCCTCCCCCACCTCCCCATCACCCCTGGCCCCCCTTCTCCTCTCTCCCCCACCTCCACCCCTCCCTCCATCTCTCTCCCTCTCTCCAACTCTCCCACTCTATTCCCAGCAACCACGATCGCCCGCCCCATGGTAAACTGTTCTCTGGTGCTCCGATTGGAGCTTGTTTGCTGCAGGATTCCAGGATTGTAGAATGGCCTGTGTGGTCAGAACAGAGACTCTCCAACTCCTAACTGTAGCTTTCTAATACTGTTTGTCTGAGGAGTGGGCAGGTTTTAATATACTGAAACACGCAGTGAGACAAACAACATAGTGTTTGATAAAGAAGGGGGAAAAAATGAAGGAAGAGGGGAATAAAAGAGAGAGAGAAAGAAATGAGAGAAAGAAGTAAAGAGAGAAAGTCCAAATGGAAAAGAGAAGAGGACATTTGAGAGAGATCGGAGGAAAGGATGAATTTAATGAAGAAAGGGGTGATAAAAGAGAGAGGGGAATAGGGGGGAGGAAAAAAAAAAAAAAAATAAAAAAAAAAACAAAAAAATATTTGATAAATTTATAGGGGCGGAGAAAGTGGCCAGAAGAATGTGTGGTGGAGGAGAGGGGTGGAGCAGAGGGGAGGGGAGAGGAGACTGGAGAAGGGGAGAGGAGGACCTGAGAAGAGGAAGACGTGAGAGAGAGAGATGGGGGGGGAGGGAGAGAGACTGAGAGGAGGAAAGGAGAGAAAGAAAGAGAAAAAAGAGAGAGGGGGGAGAGAGAGTGGAGAAAGAGAAAAAGGTAAAGACAGAATGAGATGGGGGAAGAGAGAGAGGCGAGAGAGCAGGTTGGTGGAGAGAAACGAGAAAGATATGGGGGATGGAGGTAGAGAGAGAGGAGAGAGAGATGTGGGGGGAGAGAGAGAAAAGATGAGGTGAGGGGTGAGGAAAGGAGGGATGAGAAGAGAGAGAGAGAGAGAGAGAGAGGAGGACAGAGGAGATGGGGGAAGGGAGAGAAGGTTGTGGAGCGGTCCATATTGTGGTTAACCACTCTGAGGTTAAGTGGGTTAGAAAGATGCTTCAAGTTCCCCCTTAAGCCACCACAGTAAGACTAACCAGATTAGAACAGAGGTGGACACATGCCACATACAACACACACACACAAACCACGCACACAACAACACACATCACTGGCAAATACGTGACGAACGCCAACACGAACACCATGGCTTGGCAACACGTCACATGCTA
>BROE01000005.1:3469738-3497837 GCA_036571765.1 Plecoglossus altivelis | reverse complement strand
AGGCAGGGGGAGACGGGGGAGAGGAGAGAGAGGCGGAGACCAGAGCCTAGGAAGGCAGGGGAGGCAGGGAGGCAGGGGAGGCAGGAATTTAGAGAGGCGGGGGAGGAGGTCTGTGTCATAGCTGCATCTCATCCAGAAACAGCATGTGAACCTGCAGGCTGTCTAGGCTAAAGTAACTTTCCTCTAGAATATACGTGTGTTGTCGTAGCTTCTAGTTCTTCCACCTGTGCTGGTGTGTGATGTGTGTGTAAAACGTGTGTGTTGTTGTGTGCATGTGTGTGCACGCACGCGCGTGTGTGTGTGTTTGTGTTATTGCGCGTGTGTTTGAGTTTGAGTGTGTTTGTTGCGAATGTGTCGGGGTCTGAAAGGCCCAGTTGGCGATGTGTTCGCCAGGTTACAGTCCAGTCTGTTCTGCACAGCCTCTCTATGGTCTGCTTCACTACTAAAGCTCTCTATTGTACAGGGCTAGGGCAGGGCCGTGTGTGCGGTGTGTGGTGTGTGTGTGTTGTGTGTGCCTTGTGGGATAAACACACAATGAAACAGGATAGGTAGGGGGTCCTAAATGAGCGTTCTTTGTATTTTAGTTATTTAGTTTTTTTTTTTGTAGTTTTTTTTTTATTTTTTTTTTTAGTTTAATAGGTTAGTTTTTAGAACACCACAAGTAGAAAACACACACAACAACACATGGCTCAAACACACACAAAGCACACACACACATGGTCAAACACACACACACACCACACACACATGGTCAAACACACACAAACGCTCACACATAAACCCAATTTCCTGACTCATCACCAGATTCAACACAACACGCCTTCGATAATCCCACTCTACTAGGGGACAAGAAGAGTCCTACAGCGTTGAAATCCAGCCAGTCTGGTATGCCAGTGTGGTGGTGAGAGGGGAGAGGATGGATGAGGATGGGAGGAGGAGGGTAGGAGAGAGGGCACGGGAGAGAAGAGCGGGAGCGAGGAGAAGGGGAGTGAGGGAGGAGAAGAGAGGACACGAGAGAAGGGAGGGAGGGGAGGAGAAAAGAACAAAGGAGGAAAAGGCCGTGGTGAGGGAGGAGGAGGACTGGGTGAGGGAGGACTGGGGGGAGGGAGAGAGGGAGAGTAAGAGAGAGTGAGAGAATGAAGGAGAGAGGGGGAATGGGGGGGCCTCAGAGAGAGAGACGGGAGAGAGGAGGATGGACTGAGAGAGAGGCCCCAGGCCAGTCCCTGGTGTGATCGTACACTACCACCTATGATAGGTCGGTGGTGTGTGTGGTCTCTCCTGTGAACGCTGCTCTCTCCCGCTGAGGGGCAGTTGTGGCATTGTCCTCCGGACGCTCTCCCTCAGCGAACCGGACGCTCTGATTGGCTCGGCTGGACAGAGACGTGTCCTCATCACCCAGACGCCTGAACACATCAGCGACACCCGTGACCTCGCACCCTGACCGTGTCAGAGTCCGGCGGAGGAGCAACCAGGAAGAAAACGAATCCCGTCGTCTCCTCGACGCGTCATCAAGCACACGCCTCTCTTACTCACACCCAACCCCTCACCCTCCTCCGTCTCCTCAGCCTACATAACTCTCTCGTACCGGGGTTCATTGCCCTCCCGCCCCCCCCCTCCACCCCCGCCCTCCACCCCCCCACCCACCTCCCCACCCACCTCCCCACCTTTACGTAAGGTCCACCCCCTCCTCCTCCCTCCCCCACCCGCACCACTTCCTCTCCTTCTCCTCCACCCAACCTCACCCCTCCCGTCCCCTCCCCTCTTCCCTCCTTTCGCCTCCTCCACCTTTCCTCCTCTCCACCCCTCCCCGCTCCCTCCCCTCCCTCTCCTCCACGTTCTCTCTCCCGGCTGCCTCTTCCTCTCCCCTCCTCCCCCACCCTCCTGCACTCTTCTCCCTCCCCTCCTCCCTCCCCCCTCTCCTCCCTCCTCCTCTCTTACCCATCCCCCACCTCCTCTCTCTGCCCCTCCTCACCTCCCTCCTCCTCTCTCAGCCCCCTCCTCCCTCCCTCCCCCCTCCTCCTTTTTCCTCCCCCTTCCTCCTCCCTCCCTCCCTCCTCTTCTCTCTCCCCTCCCTCCCTCTCACCCCTCCCCCTCCTCCCCCTCCTCCAACTCCCCCCTCCTCCCCCCCTTCCTCTCCCCCTACCTCCCTCCCTCCTTCTCTTCTCTCTCTCCTCCTCCCTAGAGTAAACCATCACCTCTATCAATCATCCCACGTCAGGGTTAATGAGGGCGGCGCTAACTCAAACCTCGCTCTCGAACCTCGCTCTCGAACCTCGCTCTCGAACCTCGCTCTCGAACCTCGCTCTCGAACCTCGCTCTCGAACCTCGCTCTCGAACCTCGCGCTCGAACCTCGCGCTCGAACCTCGCGCTCGAACCTCGCGCTCGAACCTCGCGCTCGAACCTCGCGCTCGAACCTCGCGCTCGAACCTCGCGCTCGAACCTCGCGCTCGAACCTCGCTCTCGAACCTCGGCGTGGAGCTAACGAGGAGGCCCTTGGCTGGGCTGGCTAACACCTCCACAGGCTGCAGAGCCATGTGAAGCCACCGCACACAGCCGCATTTCAGTGAGGCTCTGCAGGCACCTGAGCCAGCTTCCCAGACTCCGGAGGACCGTGGCGAGGGAGGAGCCAACGACGGCCGGCCAATCGCAAGGCTGGATTCCTGAGCGTTTGTTTACTCCACAGCCAATCAGCGCACGTCTTTGAGACGTGCTGTGCGTAGGAGAATGTTGTGTGTGTGCATGTGATGTGTCTGTGTGTGTGTGTGTGTTGAACGTGTGGGTGGTGCAGTGAACGGGTAGTAGCTGTGTGATGGCTGTGTGAACAGTGTGTAGGTAACCGTGTGTGTAGTGTGTGAACGTGTGTGTGTGTGAACACGTGTGTGTGTGTGTGGACGTGTGTGTGTGGACGTGTGTGTGTGTGTGAGAACATGTGTGTGTGTGTGTAGTGTGTGAACACGTTGTGATGATGTGTGTGGTAGTCGTGTGTTGAACATGGGTAGTGGACGTTGTGCGTGTGTGTGAACGTGGGCCAGTGTGCCTGTGTGCTGTGTGAGAACGCAGTGGTGTGTCTGGACGCAGTTCACGCAGAAACATGTGTCCTGGACACATCAGCACTACATGACTTCTCTGAGTCTGGAACAGATTTCCGAGCCTCGAGGCAGGAGAGTGTTCTAGAACACTGCTCACTGTTCTAACCGTATTTTGGAGTCATTAGCAGACTGACGTGAGGACTGGGAGAGAACGGGAGGATCTGCGTCTGGGACAGACCTCTAGACATTCTCTAAGGTCTACTGAGCAGTCTGTACTGCGTCTAAGACAGACCTGTAGACAGCCTCTGAGGTCTACTGAGGCAGTCTGTGCTGCGTGTAAGACAGACTTGTAGACAGCCTCTGAGGTCTGCTGAGGTCAGCCACAGATGTAAATCATAGCTCTTTTGGATCAGGATGTCTAGGTTGATCACAGAGTGGGTTCTGAGGTCTGAACCTTGGTAACTTCATATATAGTTCTGACCCTTGGTTCTGGACGGTTCTGGGGGTTCCCCGAGCTCTTTAATGGTTCTGGGGTTCCCCAGGTTCTGCAGAGTTCTGGAAGTTCCCTGGTTTTGCAGTGTTCTGATTCTGTAGCGGGAGAACAGGGGGAGGAGGAGAGGGAGTGTGGGGAGGAGGGGAGGAGGGATTGGTGGAACTCTGCAAACTGCACGGTTCCTTGCAAGCTAATCATAAAAGTGTCATACGCCCAGAGAAAAGATGGCAACAGTAGTGGAATGATGTGTGCGTTTGTGTCTGGCTTGTGTGATGGTGCGTTACGCTCTGTGTGTCAGATCAGCTTGTGTATGATGTGTGTGTGTGTATTGAGAGAGAGAAGAAAGAGAGAAGGGAGAGAAAAATGAGAGAGAGAGAGACGAGAGAGGAGAACAGAGAGAGAGGAAGACAGAGAGACAGAAGAGAGAACGAGACAGATGAAGAGAGAGAGAGAGAGAGAGATAAGAGAGAGCAGATGCGACAGAGAGAGAGACAGACAGAGACAGACCAACGAGAGAGACAGAGAGAGAGATGGGGAGGGAGAGAAGAGAGATAGGAGAGAGAGATCTAAGACCACGCCAACCTGCCAGGGAAACTCCCTTTATCTTCCTGCTGCGTGTGACTAATAATAGATGCTGAAATTGGACTGTTCTGAGGAGAACTGTCTGTTGCGTGTGCGTGTGTGTGTGTTTGGTGTGTGCTCTGTGTGTGTGTGTGTGTGTGTGGCTTGCTCGCGGTGGTGTCTGTGTGTGTGTGTGGTGTGTGGTGCGTGCGCGTGTGTGTGTGTGGGCTTGGTGCTGTGTGTGGTGTGTGTGTGTGTGTGTCTGTGGTGTTGTGTGTGTTTTCTGCGTGCGCGCGTGCTGGGTGGTGGTGCGCTGCGAAACAGTTTAGGTGCCGAGAGAAAACAACTGATGTCACGAAGCAGTGGTGTCTAAAGACAGATAGAGAGGAGGACAATAACTCTCTGAGTCATTCCACGAGAGACAGACAGAGCCTGAATCACCCATCAGCCACTGACCACACAGACACACAGACACCGACACACAGACCACAGGACACACAGACACACAGACACACGACAAGACACACAGACACACAGACACACAGACACACACAGGACACAAGACAGCACAGACACACAGACGCACACAACACACAGACACACAGGACACACAGACACACGACACACACAGACCACCAGACACACAGACACACAGACACCGAGCACACAGACACACAGACACACAGACACACAACACACAGACACACAGCACGCAGACACACAGACGACAGAGCATCACACCGAGTGTTGGTTTGGAGTTGGTTTTTTGTTATGGGATTTTGTTTGGTGTTGGATTTTTGTCTGGTGTGTGGGAGAGGGTAGGGAGGGTGGGGTGTCGGGTGGCTTGTGGGGGAGTGTGTCGGGGTCGCGGGGTTACGCACAGTGCACACAGACACACAGAGCACCAGAGCAACCACAGACACTCACAGTAGCACACAGACGCACAGACACACAGACACAGACACACCGACACCCAGGCGCACAGATTAGCAGCAGACGCACAGACACACACCGACGCACAGAATCTAGGACACACGAACACACTAGGACCACAACAGCTAGCAGCACAGACAGGACAGACCTATCAGACGCAAGACACACAGGCAAATCATTTACACCACAGACGGCAACAGACACACGACACGCACAGACACACACGGAGACGACAGAGCATCACACGTGACGCCACAGACGCACAGTTACACATGAGGTACGCACAGAGGCACAGCACACAGAGACGCACAAGACAAAAGCAGCACACAGACACAAGCAGCACGACGAACACACATTCACGCACAGACAACCGAACACGCACAGACACACACACGCGAGCAGACACACAGGGAGCACAGACGCACGAGACGATAGTACACACGCACAGACCACAGGACGCACAGACGCACGACAGCAGCAGAGCAGACGGACAGACGCGAGCAGACGCGACAGAGCACAGACGGCACCACGGCACAGACGCCAAGACCACAGACGCCAACGCACAGACGAGCAGACACCAGGACACGAGCAGGGCACACACACAACACACCGACCGCAGAGTACAGCGTTATCGTTGGAATCCTATTCCACACACCTGGACATCAGTGTAACCACACACTCTGCTATGCTTGACACTCCACAGGAGACACATTGTCCTCTGTCTTTCTGTCTCTCTCTTCTGCTCTTCTCCTCTGGTTCACGTGCTACTCTTCTCCTCTCTTCTGTTTCACCTCCCTTCTTCACCTCTTTCCTGTCGTTTCCACTTACCTTCTCTCTCACCTACTCTCTCTCTCAACACCTCCTTTCGCTCACCTCCTCTCTCTCACCATCCTTCTCTCTTCTCACTGCCTCTTCTCTCACCTCTCTCTTCTCAACGTGCTCTCTCTCACATCCTCTCTCTCGATCGGTGCTTCTCTCTCACCTACTCTCTCTCCCTCCCCTCACCTCCTCTCTCTCCCACTGCTCTCATGCACCTCCGCTCTCGTCCCCTTCCCCGTCTCTCTGACTCCTTTTTTCTCATCTCACCTCCTATCCTCTCTTCACAGCTTGATCTCTCTCTCTTCTGGGCTCCCGCCTCTATGGTCACTTCTCTCTACTCTCTTCTCATCTCCAGGAGAAAAAAGGGTATTAATTGGTCTCCATTTGTGGACCTGGGAGGGAGGGTAAGGGGAGGGAGGAGTGGGAAGGAAAGGATTTGAGGGGGGAGAGAGAGGGCCGCTTGTGGTTTTGGGTACACTGGAAGTTGAGAATGAGGACGAGACAGTGAAGGAAGAACTTCTGTTTTTTCTGTCCAGGGAGGAGTGCAGGATGAGTAAAGGAAGAGAGAGGAGGCAAGGGTGAGAGGAGGTGGAGGTCTGTGGGGGAGGGAGGGAGGGTTGAGGGAGAGGAGGGAGAGGCAGGGAGAGAAGAGAGAGAGGATGAGAAGGGAAGATGGCATGGGATAGTGAGGGTTGTGGTTGTGTTGTATTGTGTGGGGGGTGTGGGGTGGGGTGCCTGAGTGGGGGAGAGGAATGAGGAAGAGAGAGCTTGGAGAGGAGGCGGAGGGAGAGGAGGGAGGAGAGAGAAGGGCAGAGAGAGAGGGAAGGAGGAGGGGAGGAGCGAGGAGAGAGGGGTGAGGAGCGGGAGAGGGGGAGAGAGGAGAAAGGGGAGCCAGGTTGAGGAGAGGGAGAGAGGCTAGGAGAGGAGCAGGGAGAGGAGGGAAGGTGAGGCAGGGGAGGGAGGGCGAGGGAGAGCAGGAGAGGAGGCAGGGGAGGAAGGAGGGATGGAGAAAGGGAGAGGAGGCAGGGAGAGGAGGGGGAGAGAGAGAGAGGCATTGAAGGAGGGGAAGAGGTGAGGGGGAGAGAGAGGAGGCAGAGAGAGAAGGGAGAGAGAGGAGGCAGGGAGCAAACTGTTAAAGCTCACCCAACGCTGAAACATGGCCCAGCACAGCCTGGCCTAGCACAGCCCAGCACAGCCTGGCCTAGCCGGCCTGGGGGACTAAAGCTGTACAGCCCAGCACAGGCTGGGCGTGCGCACGCCTGGCCTAACGAGTCTGCTGGGCAGTCCCGAGCACAGCCTGGCCTTAGCACAGGCCCAGACAGGCCCGGGAGCCGGCCTAGATTGCCCGCAGTGCACGGCCAGCTGGCAGCATGAGACGGGAAGAAGGCCAGATAGAGAGAGTGAGTAGAGAGAGGGTTGACGAGAGATGGAGAGAGAGAGAAGGAGAGAGGGAGGGAGAGAGAGAGAGAGGAAAGAGAGAGTGGTGAGGGAGATGGCAGGTGAAAAGACAGAAAGAAAGAATGAACGAAAGAACAAAAATGAAAGTTCTAAGCGCAGGCAGTCTTGAGGGAGGTCGAAGTGGGGGGGTTGAGGGAGAGGGGATTGTTTCAACTCAAACCAAAGGAAGGAATGGGTGGGCGGAGGAATCAGTCATCGAGAATCTAATGCCAGCACAGGTGAAGTCAGCATAGCTGCTTCAACTCTCGCCTCAGGCAATGCTTCTCGTGCCCGTGGCTCGTCGGCCTCTCTACCAAAGCCAGCACAGGCAATGCTCCATCAGGACACAAGGACAAGGTGAAAATAAACTCAAGGCAGGAAAGGATTCCTGGGAGAAAACAGCAGTATTGACGTTGGAGGGAGCAGACACTATACTGTGATGTTGTTATAGGAGGGTTAGACCTCATCTCTCATCTGTCTGCCAACACACACACAGTGGGACACCTAGCTATGCACACACCTCACCAACACACGCCAACACGGACCCACTACATTTTAAACACACACACCAACATTCTAGACAGCACACGCAGGGATGGGAGGGTGGAGAGGCGCGTTGTGCGAGGGGGTTGGAGGAGCGGACGTGGGGGGTGGAGGGTGGAGGGAGGAGGGTGTAAGGAGGGGATGGAGGGTTAGGGGGGCGTGAGGAGTGGGGCGGGGGTGGAGATGTGGAGGGTGGGTGGGGTGAGGTGGGGTGATGGGAGGCGACACCCTTAAAGAGGAGACCTAACATGCATTTTGTTCCAGAGTCTACGGGAAGACCGGGAGTCGATAGATGACTGGTTGGCGAGCGATGACGGTTATTTGTTACAGAGATCGATTGCACTTGCTCTCAAAACCTCATCTCTGTGTTTCTCTCTGTCAGTGTCTCTCGCCTGCGGTCTCGAACTCTTGACTTAAACAAGGTATATCTCACGCGTGGGCATGAATCATACTAGTTTTAATCCAGTAAAGATTAATACACAGATACAGAGAGAGAGAGAGAGAAACAGAGAGAGAGAGAAACAGAGAGAGATACAGAGCGACATAGAGAGAGACAGGGAGAGAAAGAGGGGAAGACATACACAGGGAGAAAGAAGACAGACAGAGAGAAGAGAAGGGACGTTGAGGAAGGATTTGAGAGACGATTGAGAGAGAGAGGAGATGGAGAGAGAGCAGGTGGATGAGAGAGCAGAGAGAAAGAGAGAGGGATTTTGAGGGAAAGTAGCGTGTTTGAGGGTCAGGTGAGAGAGAATGTGAAGGGTGGGAGACTAGAGGGTTAGGATAGTGGGGGAGAGGAGAGGAGGGGGGTGAGATGGGGCTTGAGACAGGGGGGGGGGGGAGGGGAAGTGTAACGGGGATGAGATGAGTCAATTAAGACGCTGTATCACGGAGGGAAGACTGCATGATGTTGTTTTATTAGTTTTCACGAGCATTGTAGTGACATTTCCTTTGATTTGCAGGGGAGAGTTTCCATGTGTTGCAGTTTCGGGGAGTTGCAGGGGGAGGGGGGGGGAGCGGCGGAGGGCAGAGAGGGAGGAGGCAGAGCGATGGTGCGCAATAGTGAAAGCCAGATTGTGGTTAAGTATTTTAGCACTCGCTTAGTAGTTGTAGCCCTGAGCATCTGTTCTCTCGGCTGCAATTCTCGCCTTTCTCTCTCCTTCTCTCTCTGCCCTCTCTCTCTCTCTTTGCTTAGTTCTCTGTAGCGTCGGTCTCCTCTCTGTTCTTTCTCTTTTAGTCTTATCTCTTCGGTTCTTCCTCGCCCGTTCCTCTGTCTGCTTCTCGGCGCCTCGTGCGTTGCTCTCTGTCTGCTCCCTCCATCTTCTTGCCGCCTACGCTCTCTGTCTCCCCCCCTCTCACTCTCTCTCTCCCCCCTCTCTGTCTCTACCTCTCTCTCCCTCTCTCCCTGTCTGCTTCTGCTGGGTTGAATTTCCCATTTCCCTGGGAACTTCTTTCGTTCCAGCGCGAGATCCGCTGCCACAAGGACAAGGACAAGAAAGCGATCTTCCTCTACATAACGATCAATAAAGATCTTCCATAAACGTTTTTTATCTGTTGGCGGCAGCTTTGGAGTGAATCCAATGTACCATAATATTTCGGTTACATCCTAGTGATTGGCAGTTGGCTGTTTAAGCTTCAGTCAATCATTGATCGTAGGCACCCTTGGACCATCGCTTATCGGCGGCCGTGACGTCAAAGATTGACTTCACCGCTGTGATATCAAGATACAGAACATCAATAATCTAAATGTGCGCTAGAACAGCCCTGTGTGTTGCTCGTACCCTAAGTCAGATGGTGTGATCATCACGCAGTATTGTTAGAGTCCACACACGAAGTCTGATGTTAGAGGACACAGAGAAGTCCTAGAAAACGCTTAATCTGACCGTCAAATTGACCCGATGGGATATGCTAGTTAGCCTACTGGCTGTCATACAACGCTGGGTTTTTAAAAACTGTTTTGAAAGCGACAATCGGTTATCATATCATACCTTTACAGGTGTGGAGAGAGCAGGCATGCACAGCTGTCCGGTTATATCGCCTGTTGTCTTCTGACTCCGGTAATAAACTCCGTTGGACTCGAACTGAACTTTGTAACTATTCTCTTTGTTTATCGCGCAAACTGGACGCATTTGACTGAATCTGTGTCTGCCTGACGAGGGGGGTCGTTTTGCAGTTAGAAGTTCTCCTTGGTTCGCTCGGCGCCGGGGAAAAAGTCGCGAAAAAAGTTATTTCTCTCCTTCAATCCATCCTTATCGGCATACAAAACGTTGGATTCGCGGGGCCATCTATTTTGCCGTGAATAAGTCTGTCGCTGGTCGTCATTCTCGCAAAGTAACGGTTTCACAACGGCAAGCCGGCTTGTTCAGCAATCGCGATGGATAATAGCCAAACTAATGCGGACAAGCTATCAGCTGCCTGAAGTCTCGACAGACTGCCTCTACGTTCACTCAATAATATCCTCCGTAGGCAAAAAGTGAGGGTGTGTTTACGGAGAGGGTGGGAGGTTGCTTGCTCAAACTTTCAAAATGCTAGATTGTTTTGTTTTTTTCAGGATTAAAAACTTGCACTTGAGCTGTTTAGGCACAACTTGAATTAAAAGGTTTCCTTAGACCTTGTCTTTGAATCTCACACGAACACACACACACACACACACACACACACACACACACACACACACACACACATACACAAAGCCCAGCGCGTAACGGTCTGGGCTGACTAGTGACAAGATCAGACAGATGTTAAGAGGAGACAGTTTCGTAGCTGACAAGGAGGGGGAAAATGCCTGTGTCTCCTCAGACAAGACGACTCCAGGAACTTCCTCACAGGACGGTTAACTACAGTGAAGAATTCGCTCGTGTTTCAGCGGTTGTTTAAAAGACCTCCCTAGCTCGTGCACGCCTATGACGTGCCTTCTCATGATCGTCAACTGTAAAATGCAAAACTCTTCCGTCTTTCTTTGTTTCTTCTCGCCCCCCCTTTTGTCCCGATCGGAACAAGACAATGTTACATTTGTGACCCATTTCACGGGTCACGTCTCTTCACTACCTAATATATGTCCATTTGTCAAGGCGTTTTGGCGCACGAGATTTATCGTAAAAAAGTTATAGGTCGGCGCGAATGATGGATGGCCGCTTTGAACCCAGCCATGGATGGTAACCGATAGATTTGGTTGCCACTGAAAACACAGGGGGCACTGATAGTTTGCACACACACACACACACACCCACACACACACACACACACACACACACACATTCTCTACGCTGTGGTTAGACACCGTGCGGTGCGTCACCAACATTACCGACTTTAATGGCCTGCTGTCACGTGCCAACATGGTCTGAGTCAGTCACGGTTGAGACACGAGAAGTCAAACGGCGGTGAGAAGCTGTGAGTATCTCTCTGTCACACCGGGGGGTTCTCCCGGTGCTGTCTGCTTCACGTGCACATCTGGACAGGTTAATTACTAATAACATCGCATGTAAACAGTTGGTTGCCTAGGAAGCTGCTGGTAACCTTTGGTGGATCGGATTCGTGAAGGTCATGACAGAAAAATAAAGAGATATGGTCATATAAGAGCACAAGATTTTTCCTCTTTTTTTGTTGCAACATAGCAGTTGTTTGTTCCCAAGTCAAAGTAAATCATGTTATCTTTAATACAGCCTCACATTCTCTCCTAACTTTAACGATGTATATTAACTTGCCTGTCTGTCTTGTCTGTACTTCCTGTCTGTCTGCCTGCCCGCCTGTCTGTCTGCCTGCCTGCCTGCCTGCCTGCCTGTCTGTCTGTCTGTCTGTCTGTCTGTCTGTCTACCTGTCTGTCTGTCTGTCTGTCTGTCTGTCACACCTTACAGACAGAGGGGCAGTCATGCACTCATTCAAAGCTGAATGACACAGACAGTAAATAGACTGAACCACTGAAAGAGCCTGATAGGAGATTGGAGAGGGGCGGGGCCAGGCGGGAGGGCAGGGCCTGGTGGGAGGATGGGGCGGAGCTAGGCAAGAAGGCGGGACTAGGCGGGAGGGCGGGGCGGGTCAGCTGGGGCAGAAGGGAAACGTGAGACATTCCATAAGCCCATCTGACCGCAGTGCAAACAAACAGGCCTTCTCTGAAAGCCCGTGTGGCAGGCAGACAGAATGATGGTCTGGTTCGCTTGTCTGGCCCGGCCAGAGGTCCACCCAAGGGGAGGGTAAACACAAACATCACGTTTACAACATTCTTCTGAGACCTTCGTCCAACTGCAAGGAGTTCTTGCCTCTGTTGGCAGTCTTTTCAGTGGCTGGTCTGTGGGGGTCTTTGTGGTCTGTGGGGAAGTCTGTGACATGTGACAAGAAAAATGGAACCCATTTGTGTTCCCCCCTAAATGTAGATTCTGATATTAATATTGTATCACACATTTTGGTCTAGCACTGATCTGCTCTGGGCCAGCTCTGGTATAGGTCTGGTATGGTCTGGCCATGCTCTGGTCTGGTCTGGCCCTACTATGGTATGGTATGGTCCTGGTCTAGTCTGGTCTGGTCTGGTCTGGTATGGTCCTGGTTTGGTCTGGCCATGCTCTGGTCTGGTCTGGGCCTACTATGGTATGGTATGGTCCTGGTCTAGTCTAGTCTGGTCTGGTCTGGTCCTGGTTTGGTCTGGCCATGGTCTGCTCTGGTCTGCTCTGCTCTGCTCTGCTCTGCACTGGCCCTGCTCTGCTCTGGTCTGCTCTGGCCCTGCTCTGCTCTGGTCTGCTCTGGCCCTGCTCTGCTCTGGTCTGCTCTGCTCTGCTCTGGTCTGCTCTGGTCTGGTCTGGTCTGCTCTGGTCTGCTCTGGTCTGGTCTGCTCTGCTCTGGTCTGCTCTGCTCTGGTGTCGAGAAGCCAGACAGAACTCTGTCTGCTCAGTTGCAGACGGAATTCTAAAGTGATTCCACAGAGCTGAACATTCCGGAGCTTGTAAGTGCAGCTGTGGATGTTCTCCTCTGTTCTCCTCCTCTCCTCTCCTCCATTATCTTCTCCTCCATTCTCTTCTCCTCCTCTCCTCTCCTCCTCTCCTCTCCTCCTCTCTCCTTCTCTCTCTCTCGGCAAGCACGACGCTCACTGCACGAGTGGTCGTTCTCCTCTGTTCTCCCACAGTGTTCTGGACAGAAACAGGAAACTGTAAAGAACCTGGAGGTCAGAGGTCATTTGCACATGTCTGCTAAGGGCAGGGCAGGGGTTTATAGTGTGTGAGTGTGTGTGTGTGCGTGCGTGTGTGTGTGTGTGTGCGTGTGTGTGTGTGTGTGTGTAAACAGCAGAGCCAGGCTCTCTCGGTGTCCTGGTGACATTGCTGCCAGGGTGCTTGTGAGGGACACCCAAACAGTACTTCACCAGATGAGTTTTCCCTGTTTCCATGTGAGCCTGGAGACCTCCAACCTGCTGCAGAGTTCATTAGAGAGGAGGAGGGGGAAGGAGGGAGAAGGAGTGAGGAGGACAGGAGGGGAGGGCAGGAAGAGGGGGAGGGAGGAGAGGAGGGGAAGAGAAGAGAGGAGGTGAAGGGAGGAAGAGGGGGAGGAGAGGATGAGAGGAAGGGAGGAGAGGAAGGAGTTACATGATTTTGTGTTGCAGAGGTGGTTTGGATACAACCTTCTGCAGTTGTTTTGGTCTAAAAGGACACATGATTTCATACTGTGGCTTCAATAACACACACATACAGAGATATACACACTCACATACACACACATATACACACACACACATAGGGAGATACCCACACCAAGTTACTCACACACACACACACACACATACATCATTTCTCACTGTTTCACACACTCACATACACACACACATACACAGAGAGTTATTCACACACTGACGTACACACCCCCCCCACGCAGCTAGCAGTGTGTGTGGTGGTGGATGTGGAGCCGATGAGAGCTGAGCCACACGCGGTCCTGGATGACCCAGAGATGCAGCCAGATCCCTGGGTCTCCTTCAGCCCTGCGCCTCCTCACCACCAGCACCATGGAGACAGTGGGGGGGGCAGGGTAGGGGGGAGGTGAGAACACCACAGTGGAAAAACAGACAGAGAATGACTAAGTGATTGCAAGGGACAGAACGAGAGGGAGGGGGAGAGAGGGAGAGGGAGGAAGAGAGAGGAAGAGACAGTGAGAGAGGGAGAGAGAGAGAGAGAGAGGGAGAGAGAGAGAGAGAGAGAAGAAGAGAGAGAGAGAGGAAGAGAGAGAGAGAGAGAGAAGGAAAGAGGGCGAGAGAGCAAATGAGAGAAAGAGAGAGTAAGAAAGAGAGAGAGGTAGAGAGAGATAGAGAGAGGGAGAGGAAGCGAGGGAGAAGGAAAGAGTGAGAGAGATAGAAAATGATAGAGAAAAGAAGAGAGAGAACGGGGGGAGGGAGGGAGACAGAGAGAAGGAGAGAGGGAGAGAGAGAGAGAGAGAAAGAATGAGAGAGGGAGAGAGAGAGAGAAGGTGAGGTTGTGTGTTACTGTTAAGGAAGCAGGATTTCACACTGGTGTCGACCCCCAGGCTGTTTAACACCTTGTCTCTAATGATGACTGAGTGGCAACAGGTCAGCAGCTGGGCCGTCCTTGTGGTCATATCAAGCGTCCTATGTGTGCACACACACACATTCACAGCGACAGATATACACACAGACACACATACAGTCACAGGGACACACACACAGACACACAGACACACACACAGACACAGATACAGTCACAGACACACACATACAGACACAGACACACACACACATACACACATACACACATTCACAGTGACAAATATACACTCTGACACACATACAGTCACAGACACACACACACACACACACACACAGAGATGCCAGTTCCTCAGTACTGTTCACGAGGAAATGACAGGGTCAGAACAGGGTTCCAGTTAAGACAGATATTTTGAGGTGTGGGGGGGCTGTGTCATTTGGTGTTCCCCTGTTTGTCATTTCAACAGGCAGTGACGCAACCCTTCATCTGTGGTTGGACCTATTACTTAACTGTTCTGGTGTTCAACATTCTTGTTGCTACCGCTACCCCTCTTTCTCTCTCCATCTCTGTCCCTTCACCTCCGCTCTCTCTCTCTTTCTCCTCTCTCTCCTCTTCTTACTCTCTCTCTCTTTCTCCTCTTCTCCTCTTCTTCTCTTTCTCATTCTTTCTCCTCCTCTCCTATTCTTAAACTCTCTCTCTCTTTCTCCTCTTTCCTCTTCTTATCTTCTCTTCTTTCTCCTCTCTCTCCTCTTCTTACTCTCTCTTCTCTCTTTCTCCTCTCTCTCCTCTTCTTACTCTCTCTCTCTCTCTTTCTCCTCTCTCTCCTCTTCTTACTCTCTCTCTTTCTCCTCTCTATCCTCTTCTTACTCTCTCCGAACGCCTCCTCCTCTTTCGAGATCTCTTTGGTCCTCTTGTTCTCCCTCCCTCTCCTCCCCCTTCCTCCTCCTCTCCTCTTTCTCTCTCTCTCCCTCCTCTCCCTCCCCCTCCTCTCCCTCCCTCTACATCTCCTCTCTCTCTACATTGTCCTCCTGCTACTCTCCTCCTCCTCTCCCCCCTCTCCACCCTCTCCTCCCTCCTCCTTCTCTCCCTCCTCTCCCTCCTCCCCTCCCTCCTCCCTCCCTCCTCTCTCAGTAAGCCTACCCCTCCTGTCTCCTGCAGGACAGAGGAGATCTGAAGGGAGAAGCTCAACTAGAGAAGAGCTTTGGCACCAGGTTCATCCTCCCCCGACCCCTGACCCCTAACCCCTGACCTCGAACCCAAGAAGTCAATGACCAGGCGGACAACAGGAAACAGTCGCAGCCACTAACCAAGCAAACAGAGAAAGCAACTTCCTGTCTGCTTCTTTTCTGAAGTGGAGCCCCCCCCCCCACAACACAACTACCACATCCCCCCTCCCCCCCCCAAATCTTTACCCCCCCTCATTCCATGCCCACCAGCCAAACACATCTTTACCCCCTCCTTCCCCCCCATGCACACACATCTTTATCCCTCCCCCTGACCCTCACAAACTAACACACACACACCTCAAGGTCAGCCCCCCCCCCTCATCCCTTCTCCTCTCCTGTCTCTTCCCTGGTTGTCCCTCACGACAGAGGAACTGGAAAGTGTTTAATTTTTTTTCCAGCGCTGTGTTCTGTTGGCCCAGCTGGGGCGTTAACTACAGCATGTTTGCATCTCTTGTTGTCCTATTCCTACTCCCCTCCTCCTCCCCCACCTGACTGGACCCCGTTCTTCTAACACCACGATAGCTCCCCTGCCCCCCCGCCCTTCCATTTCTGGGATTATGGAAAATTAGGCAAAGACTCAAGAAGAATGGTCATTCCAGGAGGGAAGGGGAGGGAGAGGGGAGGGAGGAGGAAGGAAGGAAAGGAAAGGAGGGAGGGAGGGGGGAGGGGAGGGAGGGAGGGGAGGGAGGGCGAGGCGAGGAAGGAAGGAAGGAGGGAGGGAGGGGAGGGAGGGAGGAGGGAGGAAGGAAGGAAGGAGGAGCGGGGGCCACGACGCACGGACAGCGCACGCGCGCCACGCGGCCGAGGAGGACGAGGAGGAGGAAAAAAAGAGGGAGGGGGAGAGGAAGGGAAAAAGAAAGAGAGAGAGCGGAGGGACGGATGAAGACTTGTGAGGAGTTAATCCAAACAAGACAAAAACAACCAGTTAGGGTCTCTACAGAGAGACAAGATGGGAGATAGTCCTGGGTGGATCTAGACAACAAGATGACTGTAGTTTGTCTCAGAATAACTGTTCACTCGTCATCCTTTTCCCAAGTCTGTGTGAAAGTGTCCCAGAAGCCAGGAATGATACTCGCAGTGACTCAAAGCCTTTTACTGAGCACACACACACAGTATCCAAGACCTTCATCTGCATAGTTTACAGACAGTCGCTCGGGGAGAGAGGGCCAAGGTTATAGCTGTGTGTATAGTTCAGAGGATGACATCAGAGTGATGTCAAGCCAATGGACTGGTTCTCACTGAGAGAGAAGAGTGGGGGGGGTGTCTCATCAGGGGGGAGAGGGTCTGGGGGGAGGGGTGGGGGGGAGGGGTCTGGGGGGGAGGGGCCTGGGAGGAGGGGCCTGGGGACTCCTGGACCCTGGGGCCCCTGACAGAAGGACCCGGAGCAGAATCATTTCCAGGCCCCACATGATGGAGTCCAGGCAGACTAATGAAAGGCAGCCGGCCAGGCAGGGCAGGGGGGTGAGGGGGGCACGGGGGGGTGAGGGGGGCACAGGAGGGTGAGGGGAGCACAGAGGGGTGAGGGGGGCACGGGGGGGGGGTCACAGTCCTAACCGCTGCCCCCCCCCTCCTCTGACTGGTAGACATTCCATATCTCCCTGTCACTCTTTCCTGGCATAGGAAAAGACAGTCTTGTACATATGTGTTGAGTGGAGCAGTGTGTACGTGTGTGTGAGGATGTATGAGTGTGTGTGAGTGTCTGTGTGTGTGTGTGTGAGTGTGTATGTGTGTGTGTGAGTGTCTATGTGTACGTGTGTGTGAGGATGTATGAGTGTGTGTGAGTGTCTGTGTGTGTGTGTGTGTGTGAGTGTGTATGAGTGTGTGTGAGTGGGTATGTGTGTGTGTGAGGATGTATGAGTGTGTGTGAGTGTCTATGTGTGTGCGTGTGAGTGTCTATGTGTGTGTGTGAGGATGTATGAGTGTGTGTGTGAGTGTGTATGTGTGTACGTGAGTGTCTATGCGTGTGTGTGTGTGTGAGTGTGTATGTGTGTGTGTGAGTGTGTGTATGTGTGTGCGGGATTGTATGTGTGTGAGTGCTGTAGTGGGATTACATATATGTGTGATTACATGTGTGTGTGTGTTTGGGACTAGATGGCGTTTGTTGACTAAGCACATGGTCTGTTCTTACAAGGTGTTACCTTGAATGACAGAGAGCATGACTGGATGATTGCAAGGTGTGTGAGGTGTGTGCGTGTGCGCTTGAGGTGTACTTGTGTGTGTGTGTGAAGTGTATGTGTGTGCGTGTGGATGTGTGTGTGTGAGGTGTGTGCGTGTGCGTGTGCTTGTGAGTTGTGTGTGCATGTGAGGTGTACGTGTGTGTGTGTGTGAAGTGTACCTTTGTGCGTGTGGATGTGCGTGTGAGGTGTACGTGTGTGTGTGAAGTGTATGTGTGTGCGTGTGGATGTGCGTGTGTTGTGTGAGAAAGCCAGAGTGACAGATATAGAGAACATGTTTACACCCAAGATGAATAGACAGAGTCTACGTAGGTGTTTTCTATAAACATGTGTGACCACTACAGCCTGGAACAGGAGAGGAGGATGTCTGAGAGTGTGGATATGGTTTTCTCACTGTCTGAGAGAGTGACACACACACAGACACACACACACACACACACACAGACGCATCTCACTGTCTGAGAGAGTGACACACACACACAGACACACACAGACACACACAGACACACACAGACACACAGACACTCACAGACACACTCAGACACAGACACACACACTCACAGACACACTCACAGACACACACACACACAGACACAGACACAGACACACTCACAGACACACACACACACAGACACACTCACAGACACACTCACAGACACACAGACAAACACACACTCACTGACACACACACACACTCACAGACACACATACACTCACACACACACACACACAGGCAGCACACGTGATTCCCAGCTGTGACAGACCCCCCCCCCCCCCCCCCCCCGTCCAGGTGTTCAGAAGGTCAGGGGTGACAGCAGACACCTCATCCACCCCAGCCAGACGGGGGCTCACACATCGTCAGACCTCACGACACGGCCGCACCAAGTCTGGTCCTGTTGCCGTGACGACACGGCGACACGAGTCCCGGCGCTGTTGCCGTGACGGCACATCGACGCAAGGTCTGGTGCTGTTGTGCTCCTAGTCCTGTCACACTAACTCTTCCCTGTGATTGGTTGCCATAAAATGCCTTCCCATACCTATAAACCTGTCTACCCCCCCCCCCGCCCCCGAGGGCACATCGCCGTGGTAACCTGGAACCAGGATAATGAGAGAGTGACACGACAGGTAAACTCAGGTAGCCTGCTTGTGATCGTCTGGAATCAGACTGTGCTTGACTGAACATGGAAGCTTGTAATTATGACAGGTAGATCATAAAGCAAGCTGAAATGGTCTGTCTGTCTATGTGTCTGTCTGTCTGCCTGCTTGTCTGCTTGTCTGTAAGTCTGTCAGCCTGCCAATCCGTCAGCCTGTCTGTCTGTCAGTCTGCCTGTCAGCCTGCCTGTCTGTCTACCTGCCTGCCTGCCTGCCTGCCTGCCTGCTTGTCTGTACGTCTGCCTGCCTATCTGTCAGCCTGCCTGTCTGTCTGTCTGTCTGTCTGCCTGTCTCCTTGCATGTCTGTCTGTCTGTCTGTCTGCCTGCCGGTCTCCTTGCGTGTCTGTCTGTCTGTCTGTCAGTCTGTCTGACTGTCTGTCTCCTTGCGTGTCTGTCTGTCTGTCTGTCTGTCTGTCTGCCTGCCTGTCTCCTTGCATGTCTGTCTGTCTGTCTGTCTGCCTGCCGGTCTCCTTGCGTGTCTGTCTGTCTGTCTGTCTCCTTGCGTGTCTGTCTGTCTGTCTGTCTGTCTCCTTGCGTGTCTGTCTGTCTGCCTTCCAGCCTGTGGAGTAAAAGCCTTCACTGCCTGTTTGTTTCAACCCTTATCAAGATGTTACACACAAACTATCATCACATGACCCACATGACCCACATGACCCACATGACCCACATGACCCACATGACCCACATGACCCACATGACCCACATGACCCACATGACCCACATGACCCATCTTCATGCCGGAGGTTTCCTTTTCTGCCTAATAGTTTATCAACCGGTCACCGGAACATTCCTCAGCTCTGAAAGGATCTAGAACACCGTCCATTAACGTTTGAAACCGGGCTTGTTTAGCAGAACTTGAAGAGCCAAAAGCAGGTCGTTTCTTTCACGTTAAACTGCAGAAAGCATTTTTCCCCCTGAGGTAAATATCTGGTCGGACTAATACTCCCTTCTCATTCTCTGTCATTATGTCATAAAGAGAATTAATCGCCTGTAAACCTTTGCCACACACGGACTTGGCCTCTAGCACTGGCACCACACACACACGCGCGCGGGCACGCACACGCACAACACACGCACGCTACGCACCACACATCACACACACCACACACAGTGTAAATGAGTAAGTGAGTGAGTGAATTGAGTGTGTGTGTGTGTGTGAGTGGAGTTCTGACATACAGACAGACAGACATGAAGGACAGCATAGTGTCTGGAGTAGAGCTGTCTCCAAACCACCTCTGTTACAGCAGCAAGATGCAGGTAGCACATAGTGTCTGGAGAGAGCTGTCTCCAAACCACCTCTGTTACAGCAGCAAGATGCAGGTAGCACATAGTGTCTGGAGAGAGCTGTCTCCAAACCACCTCTGTTACAGCAGCAAGATGCAGGTAGCACATAGTGTCTGGAGAGAGCTGTCTCCAAACCACCTCTGTTACAGCAGCAAGATGCAGGTAGCACATAGTGTCTGGAGTAGAGCTGTCTCCAAACCACCTCTGTTACAGCAGCAGACTCTAGGAGGAGCAGAGATGTTTGTGACTGGAGCCAAGAAGAGGAGCCAGGCAGCTCTTTTATCATTAAACACATCAACACCTGCCTGCCCTCTCTGCTCTTAGCTGCTCCCCATACACAACACACTCACACTATACACACTCACACACACACGTCACAACACTCTCGCACACTCACTACACTACACACCACATACACACATCACACACACTCAGCGGCATACACACATGCACACAAAACACACAACACCACACACAGCACAACACTTCAACACACACACACAACACACATCACACATGCACCAAGTTAGGCTGATCAACTCCATTTTCCCTTCTGCCTTTCTTCTCTCTCTCTCATCTCTCTTCGTCTGTCTCTCTCTCCTCTCTTCTTCTCTTCTGCTCTCCTCTCTGTTGCTTTACTGTAGTGAAATACATCAAAAGAAATATTGTTGTTAGAGAGATAAGGACTGTACGTGGACCAGTGTGCAGGGGGCAGGAGAGGGAGGGATGGGGGGCAGGAGGGAGGGGCGGGGGGCAGGAGAGGGGAGGAGTGGGGGGCAGGAGAGGGAGGGGTGGGGGGAGACGGGAGAGTGGGCGGGGGAGACGGGAGGGTGAGGGAGGGGAGATTGTCTAGACAGGCCCCAGACCACCATCTCCTAAACAATTCAAGTATTTTCCGTCACTTTATTATTTGATCATTCTCAAGGCTGCTTTTTATAAAGTCACTTTACTCTGACCTTCTGTCCCCATCTTTCCCCCCTCATCTTTTCTCTCTCTCTCGCCTCTCTCTCTCTCTCTCTCTCTTCTCTTCTCTCTTCTCTCCCCCTCTATCTCTCTCTCTCACTCCTCTCTCTCTTCTCCCCCCCGTCTATTCTCTCCCTCTCTTTTCTCTCTTCTCCTGCCCTCTTCTCCTTCCTCTCTCGCCTCTCTCTCTCTCCTTCTCCCCTCCTCAATTCTCTCCTCTTCCCCCCCCTCTCTTCCCGTCTCTTCTCTCCTCTCTCTTCTTTCTTTCTCTCTCTCTCTCTCTCTTCCCCCACCCCCTCTTGTCTCGCCATCTCTCTTTCTCTCTCCGCTCTCTCTTTTCTTTCCCCTCTCTCTCTTCTCTTCTCTCTTCCCCTCTCGTCTCACTCTCTCTCTTCTCCCTCTTCTCTCTTCTGCTCCCTCCCTCCCTCTCTCTGTTTTCTTTTCTCTCCTCTCTTCGTCTCACTCAACTCTCTCTTTTCACTCTCTCTTTCCCCCTCTCTCTTTCTCTCCTCTCTCTCTCTCCTCTCTTACACTCTCCTCTCCTCTTTCTCACTCTCTCTCCCCCCCTCTCTCCTCACTCTCCTGTCTCTCTCTCTCATCCACGTCTCTCTCTCTCTCTTCTCTTCTCCCTTCTCCATCCCTGTCCCTCTCCATCCTTTTTAAGGGGTGGTCCAGGCCAGATCTCACATGCCCCATTGACAATGCCATTTATAGGCACTGGACTGAGGAGGGAATGAGAAGAGAGAGAGAGAGAGAGAGAAGAGTGAAGAGAAGGAAGGAAAAAAGCGAGGTGGAGGTCGGTCGGTGTCGTGGGAACGGAGAGCGGGGTCTGGATCGAGACCCCCTCTTCCCTTCCCTGTCTCCTCCCCCTCCTCTCCTCCTCCCCATCTCTCTCTCCCTTCTCTCCTCGCTCCCAATTCTCCTCCCTCCTCTCATCCTTCCCCTTACTTCTGCCCTCCCCCCTCTCTCCTCCTCTTCCCATCCTTCCTCTCTCCCCTCCTCCCCTCTTCTCCCAGGACTCACAACTGCTTTCAATTTTGAACGAGGGTCACTCAGATTTCAGTCCTGCTCCCCTGCAAGATACCAAGCCTCCCCGAAGCCCCCCCCCCGAAGCCCCTCCCCCCCACCACCCTGCAGAGAGCCAAACCTATGACATCATCCCCAGTACGGACAGACTCTCCTTCCCCTCCTGTTACCTCACCTCTTCTTCCCTCTCTTCTCTCCCTCCTCCCCACCCCTCTCTCTTCACCTGCCGTCTCTGTCTCTCCAGACTGTGGTTAGCTGGTCTCTCTAAAAGGCTGCTAAAGATGTGGTGATGGGTGAGAGAGGGAGGGGGTTAGAGAGGGAGGTGGTGGAGAGGGGGGGGGGGGTGAAGACGAGAGGGAAATAGAGGGGAGGGGGTGAAGGAGAGGGAGATAAATGGAAGGGGAGGATAGGAGGGAGGGAAGGAGGCTTTAGGAATCACCCCCTCCTCGTTGGTAACTGTCCATCCCTGAGACTGATGGGTTTGGCTGGCCTTGAATGTGTGTGTGTGTGGTGTGTGTATGTTGTGTGTGTGTGTGTATGTTGTATGTGTGTGTGTGTGTGTGTGTGTGTTTGTGTGTGTGTTGTGTTGTATGTGTGTTGTGTGTGTGGTGTGTGTGTGGTGTGTGTGTGTGTGTGTGGTGTGTATGTGTGAGAACCCCTGAGGAGAGTTGGTCTGCCAGGAGGAGGGTGACGACAGACTGAGGTGGTCTCAGGCATGCAAGGCATCATAACACACACACACAGAATCAGTTGAGGGCACTTCACTCTCACTCATGCTACTGGAATGTAGAGCATCCCTCAAATGTGTCGGGCAGCTGGAGGGGAGGGGGGAGGAGGAGGAGGGAGGGAGGGGGAGGATGTCGGGGAAGGGGAGATGGGGTGAAGGATTGAAAGGTAAGGTAGCAGAGAGAGGAGATGGCAGTGGAGGGAGGGAAGGTGGGAGGGATGAGGAAAGAGAGAGAGCTGCCTGGTGACAGATGAGGGAGAGGGGGTGAGGATGGGGAGGAGGACTGGAGGAGAGAGGGGGAGAGAAGAGGAGGGAGGAGAGAGGGGAGGAGAGAAGGGAGGAAAGGAGGGAGGGGAGGTGACTGGGGGAGGGGGAGGAGGACTAAGGGGGAGGGGAGGACTAGGGGAGGAGGGGAGGAGGGAGGGGGGGAGGACTAGGGGAGGGACGAGGAGGAGGGAGGGGGGGAGGTTGAGGTAGGAGGGGGTGTCATGGTGAATAGCCCAATTACAGCAGAGCTGGATAGAAACCAGATGACCACAGTCTCTGACAACACTCAGAGGTTAACAAGGCCAACAGACCACCACACGACACACACACAAGTCGCGACGCACGCACGACGCCCCGCACGCACAACACACACACACACACACACAACACTCTCTCTACCACACACCACACACCCACACACTCAACACGACACACACACACGCATACACATAACACACACATACAACAACATGCACCACATACTCACAATACCAAACACTTTGAGGTCAACAAGGCCAAGCTACATACTCTCTCTCCCTAGTTTACAATCTATATATTCTACATCTTTCTCATCCCTAGTCTACATGCTACATGGTGCACATGCTCTCTTTATCTTTCTCCTCCAAAGGTTACATTCCAAACAAGATATTTCTCTCCATATGTATTCTATATCCAGTCTGTCAGATCAGATTCTAATGATGTTGCACTACTCAGTCTCTCCATAGCCCCTCATATCTGCTGTTCATCTCGACCTGCCTTCTCCCCTTCTCTCCATACCCTTCATCCCTCGCTGTGTCCTCCTTGTCGTTCTCCTTCCTCCCTTAGTTCTTCCCTCCCTCCCTCCATAACCCTTCTCCTTCCTCCTCTCCCTCCTCCTCCCTCCCTCCTATACCCTTCTCCTCCCTCCCTCCCTCCCTCATACCCTTCTCCTTCTTCCCTCCCTCCTCCATACCTTCTCCTCCCTCCCTTCCTCCCTCCTCCATACCCTTCTCTCCTCCCTTCCTCCTCCCATAAACCTTCTCCTTCTCCTCCCCTCCTCCGTCCTCCCGTCCTACCCTTCTCCTCCCTCCCCTCCTCATACCCTTTCTCCTCCCTCCCTCCCTCCTTCATCCCTTCTCCTTCCTCCCTCCCTCCCTCCATACCTTCTCCTCCCTCCCTTCCTCCTCCCTCCATACCCTTCTCCTCCCTCCCTCCCTCCCTCCCTCCATACCCTTCTCCTTTCCTCCCTCCATACCCTCTCCTTCCTCCCTCCCTCCTCCCTCCATACCCTTCTCCTCCCTCCCTCCCTCCCTCCATACCCTTCTCCTCCCTCCCTCCCTCCCTCCATACCCTTCTCCTCCTCTCCTCGCTCCCTCCTACACTTCTCCTTCCTCCTTCCTCCATAACCCTTCTCCTTCCTCCCTCCTCCCTCTCCATACCCTTCTCCTCCCTCCCTCCTCCCTCCATCACCCTTCCCTCCTCCCTCCCTCCGCTCCATACCCTTCTCCTCCCTCCCTCGGGTCCCTCCATACCTTCTCCTTCTCCCTCCTCCTATACCCTTCTCCTCCTCCCTCCTCCTCATACCTCTTCTTCCTTCTCCCTCCTCCTCCCTACCCTTCTTCCTCCCTCCTCCTCTCCATAACCTTCTCCTCCTCCTTCTCCTCCTCCATACCCTTCTCCTTCCTCCTCCTCCCTCCAACCCTTCTCCTCCCTCCTCCCTCCCTCCCTCCATACACCTTCTCCTCCTCCTCCCTCGCCCCATACCCTTTCTCCTCTCCCTCCTCTCCTCCATACCCTTTCCTCCTCCCTCCCTCCCTCCATACCCTTCTCCTCCCCTCCTCCCTCCTATACCCTTCTCCTCCCTCTCGCTCCCTCCATACCTTCTCCTCCCTCCCTCCTCTGCTGATGGGGCACAAATGGAATGATGACTCTCTTTCTATTTTTACTGTTGGATGATCACAGCATTCTGCAGGAATCTCATTGACTAATAGCTGCCGGCCGTGTCGGTGTGTGTGTGTAGTGTGTGTGTAGTGTGTGTGTGTGTGTATGTGTGTTTGGGTAGCGTGGCTTGTAAAGTGTTTGTGCCGTGAGAGAAGTCTCTACGTGGTTGGGAAGTGAGCTAATCGTTTGGTCTTCAGCCCCTAATTTTAGAACTGTTTGTTGATTGTCTGTTTCTCTAAAGGAACAAACTGATCACATCGTCCCTGGAGGGGAGGTTTTCAAGGTTTCAAGGTCCCAAGTGGTTACCTGGTTACCGCTCGCTCCTCCCTCCCTCCCTCCGGAACTCTGGGAAGGTTCTAGAAGGTGAGCGGAACACAGAACTCTCGCAACTCAATTCATCAATGTACACCATCATAACTATAGCTCATAGGATCTGTTGAAGGAATCCATGAATGAAAACGCTAAATATAACATTCCATACTCAGTCTTTTTTGGTTGAATTGTTAGTTTATTGTACTTCACTACTTGTATTTAAGATCCATACATGGTTATTGTTTACACCATCCTGCCACACTAAACTTCATGCTTGTGCGAATCTACATAGCAAATAAAACCAATTCTGGTTCTGATTCAGACTGTGACTTCCGTGACTCCCTGTGGATAAGTCTGCCCTCTAGTGGTAGGGAGAAAAAATGCTTTAAAAACTGACATTAAGAGCCTATTTGTATAAAAACATCCAGCAGTCAAGCAGCTGCCTGACTGACTGTATGTGTCATGCATGTGACAGTACGTGTGCTGTGTTGTACAAACTCAGTAGTATTTTATTAGTGCACATAAGGAAATGTGAGAACAAGATTTAGAGGTTTAAAAACCGTCAGGAAAACGGCAGAGAACGATCACTTTTACCTAATCAGAGTTAAACACATTCATTTCGTCCTTCTCAAATTTCAATTTTAAAAAGATCATTCAAATCTTGACGTTAAATATGCGGCAGTACCCTTTCAGTGATAGTTAGCTTAGGATGTCTTCTGACGAAGGAAGAGAGGATCTCAGATGATCTTCATGTTTCATCTGATAAACACACCGTCAAGAACATCCAAGATCAGCTGCCTACAATCTAAGACCTTGAAAGCAAAAAAAAAAAAAACTACAAACAGAAAAATTAAAAACGAAAATAACAATAAATGCAAATCACACACTCTCCCACCACCAGGTCAACAGCAGACCACAAACATCCCCAAGCTACATCTGCCACGCTCGGCCCCCCTTCCTGGCCCCCCTGGCCCCCAGTGCCACAGCAGGCCTCTGGAGCCCAGACGAAGCCTGGGTCTTTCCTCAGCCGATGCACACCTTGGGGCTCTTGTCCTGGGTCAGAGCCTCCAGCGATGTCTGCCTGGTCAGCAGCTCCTCCTTGTCGCCGTGGGAGGGGATGCGTTGGCAGCGGTTGCGGAGCCCCGTGACCACGATCAGGCCAGCCAACGCCAGCACGGTGAGAGCCACCAGTATGCCCACCACAAAGAGCGCTGGGACACAGGACACGTCAGAAGTCAAGGGTCAAACAGACAATGACAGGGGGGAGGAGGGAGGGAGATAGAGGGGAAGGGGGGAGGGCGATGGAGGGGAAGGGAGGAGGAGGGGAGAGATGGAGGGGGGGAGATGGAGGGGAGGGAGGAGGAGGGAGAGAGATGGAGGGGAAGGGAGGAGGGAGATGGAGGGGAAGGGAGGAGGAGGGAGAGAGATGGAGGGGGGGAGATGGAGGGGAAGGGAAGAGGAGGGAGAGAAGATGGAGGGGAAGGGAGGGAAGGGAGATGGAGGGGAGGGGAGGGGGGAGAGAGATGGAGGGGGAGCGATGGAGGGTAAGGGAGGAGGAGGGATAGAGATGGAGGGGAAGGGGGAAGGAGGGAGAGAGATGGAGGGGACGGGGAGGGGAGAGAGATGGAGGGGAAGAGAAATGGAGGGGAAGGGAGGAGGGAGAGAGAGAGATGGAGGGGAAGAGAAATGGAGGGGAAGGGAGAGGGAAGAAGCGGAGGGGGAAAGGGAGAAGAGGAGGGGATGGAGGGAAGGGAGGGAGATGGAGGGAAGGGAGGGAGAATGAGGGGAAGGGCAGAGGTGGGAGAAGATGGAGGGGAATGAGAGAGATGGAGGGGAAGAGAAAATGGAGGGGAGGGGAGGAGGGGAGAGAGAGAAGAATGGAGGGAGAGAGAATGGAGGAAGGAGGAGGGAGAGAGACGGAGGGGAAGGGAGAGAGGAGGGAGATGGAGGGGAAGGGAGGGAGATGGAGGGGAAGGGAGGGAGATGGAGGGGAAGGGCAGAGGTGGGAGAGAGATGGAGGGGAAGTGAGAGAGATGGAGGGGAAGGGCAGAGGTGGGAGAGAGATGGAGGGGAAGGGAGATGGAGGGGAAGGGAGGAGATGGGAGATGGAGGGGAAGGAGGGAGATGGGGGAGGAAGGAGGAAGGGAGAAGGGGGGAGTTATTACTGCTCACCTGGCACCCACCAACCATGTGAATCAGCGTTCAAGAGATCAGAGTGACCTGCGGAGTTACAACCAATTAGCAAGCAGGCAGGATGTGACCTCACAGCTGTAAGTGGTTAGTTAGTTGCCATGGTGCTCAATCATATCGTCTACAGGAATCCCCCCCCCTACACACACACACACACACACACACACACACGCACACACCAGACAGACACCCCACACACCACACACACACACGTTAAAGGGCAACACAACCCTCTAGCTACGGGACGGTTACCGGGGGCTTCTTACCGTTGTCCCCGGCGGCACAGCGAGCCAGACACTCGTCCTTGGTACTGTACCGGTTCCTGTTGCCTCCGCATCCTCCGTAGGTGAAGGAGCGGCACGTCTGGTCCGCAGAGTCGAAGTAGAACTTGGAAAAGGAGGCCCGGCAAGGACCCGTCTGGTACGGAACCACGCAGTCGTCTGGAGGGGGGAGGGGGGATGGTCACACGCATCATTAGCTGCCGTTCTGGGACTCGGCCTTGAGGACTCTTTCATGCATGTATATGTCAGTAAACTACTGTGCGTATGTCCCAGGCACAAGTACGTGCTTTG
>BROE01000005.1:3450061-3466908 GCA_036571765.1 Plecoglossus altivelis | reverse complement strand
TATATGAGAGAAGTGAGGGAGGACTGGAGTGGGAAGGGCAATGGAAGAGATATGGAAGTGAGAGAGTATGAGGGAAGAGAAAATGAGGGGAAGGAGAGGGAAATGAGAGATGAGAATAGAAATGGAGGGAAGGAGGAGGAGAGAGACGAGAGGGGAAGGGTGAGAGGAGGAGATTAGGAAGGTGAGGAGATTGGCTAGGAGAGTGAGGGAGATGGAGGGAAGGTGGGAGGGTCAGATGAGTATGTGATTGAAGTGAGAGAGATGGAGTATCAAGGCACGAGTGGAGAGAAGGAGGGAGGCGGAAGGGAGATGAGTGAAGGAGAGTAGGAGATGGAGGGTAAGGAGGAGATGTGCGAGAGTTAGGAAGGGAAGAAGGGGGGACGTATTACTGCCTCATCTGCACCCTACCAACCATGTAATCTATCGTTTCAAGAATCAGAGAGATGAAACCTGCGTTTACAATCCACTACGCTCAAGCAGCAGGAAGTGACCTCCACACTGTATCCGGTAGTATAGTTGCCATGGCTCAATCTATTCCTACACGCACATTACCCCCCCTCCTACATTCACACACACATCTACACATCTACACACACACCATACACACCATACACCCCACACACCACACACACACACGTAACGCCAACACAACCCTCTAGCTACTGGGACGTACCGGTGCTTTCTTACCGTTTGTCCCCGGCTCGTCACAGCGAGTCTCAGGACCACTCGTCCTTTGTACTGTACCATGTTCTGTTTCCTCCCGCACTCCTGTTGAGATGATAGAGCGCAGGTCTGTTCCGCAGAGTCAAAGTAGAACTGGAAAAATAGGCCCGGCTAAGACCCGTCTGGTACCGAATCACACAGTCTCTAGAAAGGGGGGATGGTCACACGCATCATTAGCTGCCGTTCTGGGACTCGGCCTTGAGGACTCTTTCATGCATGTATATGTCAGTAAACTACTGTGCGTATGTCCCAGGCACAAGTACGTGCTTTGATGTGAGGGAAAAAAAAACACCAATAAACAAGCGTCTCTCTCTGGCAAAGAGAGAAGCTTAGTCGGAACATTCTAGAACTCTTCGGAGAGTTCTAGCATGTTGGCTTCGGAAAACTCAGCTCGTTACCTATGTACTGTTGGCTGACGACAGCACGATGCTTCTTGTCTGACTTGGTACGGACACTGGACAGACAGAACAAAGGAAAGGTTTAGAACTTAAACATCTAACGGAGAGGAGGCATGAGGAAGAGAATGCGGATTAAATGATCAGAGAGAGATAGAGATGTATAGAGAGAGACAGATTTAAAAAAGTCAGAGAAAGAACACAGAGAGAGTACATGAGTGAAAAAGGAGAGAAAAGACATCAGAGAAGGGCCCATAGCTTAAGAATGAGAGAAAGACAGAGAGGGATGAGACAGAGAGAGAAGGATGACTGAAAGAGAGAGAGGGATGATAGACAGAGAGAGAGGGATGATAGACAGAGAGAGAGGGAAGATAGACAGAGAGAGAGGGATGACTGAAAGAGAGAGAGGGATGATAAACAGAGAGAGAGGGATGATAGACAGAGAGAGAGGGATGACTGAAAGAGAGAGAGGGATGACTGAAAGAGAGAGAGGGATGACTGAAAGAGAGAGAGAGGGATGATAGACAGAGAGAGAGGGATGATAGACAGAGAGAGAGGGATGATAGACAGAGAGAGAGGGATGACTGAAAGAGGGATAGAGAGAGAGAGAGAGAGAGGGATGACTGAAAGAGAGAGAGGGATGACTGAAAGAGAGAGAGGGATGACTGAAAGAGAGAGAGGGATGACTGAAAGAGAGGTACCTTTGCAGGAACTCGTGCACTGGTCCTCTGTCATGTAGTTGTTTTCGTTGCCATTGCAACCTCCGAAGATAAAAGGCCGGCAGGTTTCCGTGGCGATGTCGTAGTGGAAGCGTCTCATAGACGCCCGGCAAGGACCCACCTCCGGCTTGGCCTGGCAGCGCTCTGATTGGAGAGGAGAACACAATGAGATGCTCTGATTGGCTGGAGCAACAGGGTTCCATTCTTCCGATTGGGTGAAAACGTCCCCCACCTGCATAGTCGGGTTGCGTCTCCTTGTGGACATCTTGTTCAGCAGCTACACAAACAAACAAACAAACAAACAAACAAGGTTTAGTCACACAGTGTTACACAACACCCTCCTATCTACACATCACTGTGTAGATAGCTGACCTTCACACAGGTCAGCTGCTGCACTCAGACACAGATCACCATGTTCTCAAAAGTAGATCTGATAGGCTAGCTTCGTTGAGAGTATCTGCCGATTGGTGGATGTTGCCTGCCAACCAATCAGACGAGCGTTATCAAAACGTGACGCAACGTAGGTCAAGCTGTGTGATTGGTCACACTATCACATATCTGCATGTTAGCCTGCTAACTGGAACATTCTTAGGAAGATTGACGACAGTGAGGAGATGCTTTCTCATTCGTACAAGTAGATATCGTCATCGTAGCAGATTGTATGAAAGCAACACAAGGAGAACTCCAGGGATATCAGACACACACACATACAGAGACACAGACACACACACACACACACAGAGACACAGATACATACACACACACAGAAACACACACACACACGATGTACGGTTCCAGTTTACACCTGGTATCTGTTATATGCGTGTCAGTGGTTGTTATTTACTACAGATATCTGTGTCCCGCTCCTATCTACACTTCCTTCATAACAGCAGAGAGCAGCAGTGAACAGTGATGTCACCTCTGTCCTCCAGGTGCAGAGGTCCAGACATCCTGCCTCGAGGAGACGCCTTGGGCCCGGAGCCAGGCTCTGACCCTGCCGCTGGTCCAGGGGTACCTGGGTAGGCATGCTTATTCACAGCAGGGCCTGGGAGAGAGAGAGAGAGAGATGGAGATAGAGAGAGAGCAAGCGAAAGAAGAGAGAGGGAGAGGGAGAGAGAAAGGGGGAGAGAGAGAGCAAGAGAAAGGGGGAGAGAGAGGGAGAGAGAAAGGGAAAGAGAGAGGGAGAGAGAGAGAGAAAGAAAGAAGAGGGAGAGTGAGAGCAAGAGAAAGAAGAGAGAGCAAACAAATTGATTGTACATCACCGCTCTAATGCACTAGATCCCCTTTCTACTGTTCTAGATTACCTTTCTACTGTTCTAGATCACCTTTCTACTGTTCTAGATCACCTCTACTGTTCTAGATCCCCTTTCTACTGCACTAGATCACCTTTCTACTGTTCTAGATCACCTCTACTGCACTAGATCACATTTCTACTGCACAGAGGCCAGATCAGAAAAAGCAGATGTTTAGTCCACAGCAGTCTAGTCACACCACATAGCAGTCTAGTCACACCACACAGCAGGTCTGATCATCCTTTCCCCTGTCGACACTCTCACATTCCTGTGGCCGTGCTTCTCTGTAGTAACACCCTCTTACAGATAAGTGTCTTTGTCCAAACACACCAAGGAGGGCGTGTTTCAATAGTCTAAAGTGGCCTCCTTTCCTCTCTGGGAGGCGATACTGAGGATCTAAACAAGAAGTGCTGGAGTCACCTGTCTCACGTCCACAGCCAGGTGAGAGGACAGCAAGACGAGAGGCACGTTGCAGTAGTGACCCCACCCGCCCCCACCCCACCCTGCCCCGCTCTGACTACCCCACCTGGCCATGGTCGCCTGCTAATGACCTCACAGGCCAAGCCACGCCCTGATCGCTGATCCTTATGACTCTCAGAGAGGATCAAGGCTGACGGAGTCAGATGTCGACTAACCGGTCTGACTGCAGAAAGAGGAAACTAGCTTCCAAAAAAAAAGAAAAACACACACCCAGATTATCTCACACATGCGCGCACACACACACATGCGCACACACGCACACACACACACCCACACCCACCCAGATTATCTCACACATACATACACACACACAGACACACCCACCCAGATTATCTCACACACACACACACACACACACACACCACACACACAGAGTCTGAAGTCTCATAGCTAAAACAGGCACCACACAGTGCATCTTTCGATGAAACTGAGTTAAACTATGAGTAAAACTGCGTGTTGGTCATCCTGTCGGACTGATGACAAGCTGTCAGACTTCAGGTTTATGACAAAGAACTAATCTTCACACCCCCAGTACACAAACACACACACACACACACGTATTAACACACACTTCAGACACTAGTTAACAGTTAACCAGTGTTCAGTCTGTGTAAATATTACAGTCAGTAACTTCCCTCTCAAAACAATGATGGTTTGTGGGCTGACTGCAGTATCAGACACACCACACACCACACCACACCACACCACACACTCACACAACACACCACCACACACACACACACACCACACACACACCACACACACACACACATACACACAACACACACACACATCCACACACAACACACACACACACACACACACACACCACACCAACACACACACGCACACGACACACACACTCACACACCGACACAAACTTTTCTGCTCTTGTTTGTACAGTTTCAACTCCTTGGGCCAAAAACTGGACTCGGTGGAGAAACAGAAAACAGCAAAAGAGGCCCAGGGATCACGACCACCAAAAAAACAGGAACCCAGGTCTGAATCTCTCCCAAACTCAAACTAACCTCTCTTGATCTGATCTGAGAACAGTAAAAACCAGGCCTCATATCACTGACCAAACCAAACAGATACCTTATATCTCATTAAAAAAGCACCAAAAGAAGACAACTCCATTTATCAACTTACTATTATAGTCATATTTCCATTACACAGGCTAGAGTCAGTCTGAATATTAGATATATTAGCTATGTTTAGGTTAACATTGCTTTCCTCAATAACCCTCCATATAAGTTTACGTGTTTTGTGTGAAATGACTTTGTTGAGTATGATATTTGTCTTTGCTTCCATCTTAAAAAGGGCCAGATTTTGCTTTTAACAATCATCTGGTTCTGAAAAGCCAACAAAAAACATTTTCCTGTGCAATAGATTTAAGGTCCACTTTTCAAAACTCTTGAACACAGATAACATTTCATCCCCCCCACTATCTTTCTTTCCCTTTTGTCCCCTTAGGAATAAAATTTCCCACAGAAATAAAAAAAAACCTTTTTTTCCATTAAAGTTTATTATGGGAAAAAAAAAAAATCTCTTTTTCAGAGAGAGGTCATTAGAAGTGTGTTCACATTCAGAACGTGGCTTCATCATCGTTTAAGACACCATCCCAGGTGCATTCTAGAACCTTCACACTCGGGAAAACTCTGTTGGAACAGAATGACAAGACACACCCACCTCACAAAGACCATGAGACGCGTAGATTTACAACAAAAAGTTCTTAAGTCAACACTGGACTAAAGAAGTGTCAAAACCAGCATCACGTGACAGGGGAGGAGGGGGACTTAGAGGAAAGAGCCACCCGCTGTAAAGCCTCTCATCCTCTCGTGCTCATTACTATAACATTTCCATTTTTAAAAGCACAAACGACCCAATCGCTCTTCACCTTCTACTGACACAGTATCAACACAGTCATTGTGACTGGTCAGACTGGATCGATCTTAACAATGAGCTGAGTTCACGGTTCAAAACCAGGGAATAAAAACCCTTGAATCCGACACATTCTTCGTTGTCAGAAGCCGTAGAAAGGATTCGCTGTTGATTTGTTTTGTGTTTTCCTCTACGACTTATTAACATGCTGTGCATTGCCGTATGTGAACTAGCCAGACTGGTTCGACCTGTCGGGTTCCCGGTGAGGGGCGGGAGGACCGACCGTCTTAACACTCCAGTAAAGGCTAAGCGGACAGACACCATTCCTTTCTTTAGAAAACTATGCCCACATTGATCTACACACGAATGATATTCATGTATTCATCTTAACACATTTCACAAGGCTAAAGTCCAGGATATTGTCAGATGAGTCGCTGTTCTCAAAAGGCCTTGCCTTAACTGCAGGTCAATAAAAGTCTTCTAACGTCAAGTGTCTGTTCAAGGTCTATCGACCCTCCCTGACCACAAACTATGATTACCGACATTAAACAAAAAGCAAACAGTGATCCTATACAAGCCAACTATACTTTGATGATATAGCCTAATCACATTTTAAATAATAGTCAACCCAAGTTAAAATGTTATGTGGCGTACGTGGCTATTCAAATTACGCTTACCTGTTGAATTGGATCCTCTCGTTTCGCTGTCGCTGAACGCAACATCATCGATTCTCGGGGTGTGTTGACGCTCGGATGTTTTCCGGTAGACCTGGAATTGGGTAGAAGGCCCCAGGACGCAAACGTCTTGGTCGTCTTTCATGCAGCTCACGAGAAAGCACTGAGCCACACCGTCTGCTGGTCTACCGATCATCGCGAGCTGGCATTCCTTGTGGTTGCAGCAAGCCCTCTGACACCCTTCCATGTCGGTGATCTCCGGTAGGTGAGCCAGGTTACGGGCTCCGTTATCGAAGGACACCGTTTCAAGACCCTGTTCGAGGTCAGATCCGATGTCCCACGCACATCCTCCGGTTCCCTCCTGCCCCTGACAAGCGACCAACACGACGAAGAGGAACAATATCCCGCCTTTCAACACCTGAGCCATGATAGTTTCAACTTAGTTCTTAACCCTTCCTCACAACTAAAACCCCAAGACTGAAGTTTCCTGATCGCAACAAGGAAACCCGCTTTTCAACTGGGGAAAGGAATCGATTTAAAAGTGCGTAGGTTCTTGCTATGAGCACTTCCTTTTTTGAAATGCCTCTTGTTCTTTGTTGTTTATAGGATCCACCGCTGCAACAGGTGCGGTTTTCCCCACCTACCGTCACGCCCCTCGACCTCCATCCTTCCGCGTATGACGTCAGATGTTCAATGAGTATTGGAAGCTGGTTCTGGTCGTGTAAGTTCACTTCATATCATGATTTATTGTAATAAGCCGTTAGACTACATCGTATTCACTTAGCAAAATTTTTCCCCCCAAAGCAACAAACAGTAGTCTGTGTAGACATGCAGTATACAGCAAAATATCCGTATATTTTGTCAATCCTTTCAAACTAACGCTGTCTTCATTCACCACAACACTGCAAGACTGATGTTAGTTTAATGAACCTCCCTGATCCCTCCTAACATAACAACACTGCTAACATAGCTAACTTTAAACATAACTAATACTGCTAACATTGCTAACTTTTAACATAACTAATACTGCTAACATTGCTAACTTTTAACATAACTAACACTAACATAGCTAACTTCTAATATAGTACTTCGACCAGGTGTATCGCTGTGCGGGGCTAAATAGCTTGACATTTCTGACATAACTAACACTGCTAACATGACTAACTTCTGACATAACTAACATAGCTAACTTCTAACGTAACTAACACTGCTAACCATAAACTTGACGCGACACATTAACAGGTGAGACAGTTTAATCTCTGGTCAGTTTCCGTGTCTCTCCTGTACGGTGTCGAACTGTGACGACGTATGGAGGGGGAAGTCGGAAATATATTTTCATCCAAAGATTTTCGTAAGATGTCTTTATTTAATGTAGAAAAACAATTTGGGTATTTTTAAAAGTATTTTATATATATTTGTTTTATTTTTCGAAAGGTTGAATAATAGTTTGTGGGGAAAGAGACGGAAACAGGTGCTGCGCATGTAGCATTGAGGCTACGCCTGCTTCGGCCACTAGATGGCGCACCAGACGTTTATATTAATGCTGAAATTGGCGTGGAGAGGCTTCGCCCTAGTCACAGAAGCAGTGGTGTGTGTGTGTGTGTGTGTGTGTGTGTGTGTGTGTGTGTGTGTGTGGTGTGTTGTGGTGTGTGTGTGTGTTGTGTGTGTGGGTGTGGTGGTGGTGATGGTGGTGGTGGTGAGGTATAACACGGAAAAAGCAAATGAGAGAGAAAGAGAATGGAAAGGAAATTCAATGATGGTCTTAAAATGTGAACATGCTGGTATTACGATGCACTATAGTTTAAACTCTGTTTAATAAATAACAATGACTCATTAGTTGGCATGGAGTCATTTAATTAAGTAACTAAAAGTATATTTGTCTATGGTGGGGTTGTGTACCGGTACAACAATACATAACTCACTACACACAATATCACAACAACATCAAACTGAACAATGAAACAGATTTTACCAACCCGTAACACTCGTCCCTTACATAACAGGTGACTCTTATCCTAGATAAGGAAACTCTTAAATATTGCCTACATTTCATAATTTGTATCTGTAAGCTTGCATCTTCTATCGCTTTCTTCTTCTTCTTTTTACGGCCTGCATATTTTATTTTGTAGCGTACATATAGAGTTATTTAAATAATACATTATTTATAAACACTGCGCATATCCTCAGAAGAGTAAAAAAAATTTAAAAAAAAATAAAAACGTTGCTTGAGGCGCGGAGCAGAAAAGGGACACATACACTGCGGCACTAGGGCCCAGGAGATGTAACCGCACCTCACATTCGGATTGAACGCTACAACCGCTACCGCACAACCACAGATTCCCGTCTGCATTTACTCGCTTCGGTCTACCGGTCTGCACGTGTTCGTCATTCGTTGTGGACATGGCAGCGAACCGGGTCGGGAGGAGATGTAACAGCAAAGTCCATTCACCGAGCAGGGGCTCAGGAAGAGAACCGGGTCTGAGCGTGCAGAAGCGGCAAGCGCGTGTGACTGTGAAGTATAACAGAAGAGAACTTCAGAGACGTCTGGACGTAGAGAAATGGATAGATTGCGGTCTGGACGAGCTCTACATGGGCAAGGTGAGTCCTGCCCAAATACACAACACCGACTCCGGCTCGAGCAACACCGGCCACGGAGACGTTGATGAGCAGAAAAGCCTCTTTACGCTCAGTGTGACGAGGAAGAGAATTATAACAGGTCTGGGGAGCTAAAGTAATAAGAAATAACGGATATTCGGATATTACTGATATTACTCTAAGTAGCTATCCTTTCTGATGGAGATGCGGTAGTTTTCTGGTCAGAATTCTCGGATATTGTTTTACGTAATGGTTAGTCATCTTTGGTGTCAAGAGGCCAGTGACTGACATAAAGCGACTTGGCAGAAGCCGCGGGCCACGGAATCCACTGGAGCGTGCGTCTGGTGCGCCCTATTCTTCCACGCGCAGGGAGTGACTTGATCGCTATAATGACTCGTTTTGCGCAGTGAATTCCGGCTATACGTCTAGAAATAGTTTTTTAAAAACAGGCGAGCTATGTAATATATGGGCGAATTCGTGTGTTTATTTACTGTAAATGAAAAGCACACAGTGACTCACCATCTGCCTTCAGTGAATACACGGGGTGTACTTAAGACTTAAATCATTTCTATGTAGGGTGCGTGCGCGCTGGCCCTGCCTGTGCACCCTCTGCAGGCCTTTCGGAGATGACGAGGATGGGCCTCGTGCTGTCCGGTCAGCAACCAACTGCCCTTTAAAAACACGCTCAAATCCACCTATACTCTAGATTAGAGTTAATGTTCAGGCAGATCAAACGGGTCCAGTGGGGTTAATATCACCGCTCGTGTTGTTATCAGGGGTCTGTGTGACGTCTCTACTGCGCGTTCATAACGAAACAAGACACAGGCCCTCCACGTGCGAGACATGGCTCGGGACCAAAGTCACGGTGTAATCTCGGCGGCCTATTGTGTTCCATAAAAAGAGAGGATATTAAACGGCACCTGATCTCTATCTTCCCGAGGTTGGTTATTGTGGTCGTTTAGCGCACGAGCAGGTCGATAAACGTTCTGTGACAAGGAACGAACCTTGGCTCCCAGAGGGGGGAGGGAGGGGAGACATGGGGGAGGGTGTTGAGGTGGAGTTGGGGGGATGGTTTCGATAGAATAAAGTATTCCCATTCACATCCATATGTTACCAGAGGACCAGAGGGGTGGTGAGAGGCCTGTTGGCCAGGCGGACTGCTGCCTTACATGGACACACAAGTCTGGAGGGCTGGGCTGTTGGAAGGCTGGGCTACTGGAGGGCTGGGCTGCTGGAGGGCTGGGCTGCTGGAGGGCTGGGCTACTGGAGGGCTGGGCTACTGGAGGGCTGGGCTACTGGAGGGCTGGTCTGCTGGAGGGCTGGTCTACTGGAGGGCTGGTCTGCTGGAGGGCTGGTCTGCTGGAGGGCTGGTCTGCTGGAGGGCTGGTCTACTGGAGGGCTGGGCTGCTGGAGGGCTGGGCTGTTGGAGGGCTGGTCTACTGGAGGGCTGGTCTGCTGGAGGGCTGGTCTACTGGAGGGCTGGTCTGCTGGGGGGCTGGTCTACTGGAGGGCTGGTCTGCTGGAGGGCTGGTCTACTGGAGGGCTGGTCTGCTGGAGGGCTGGTCTGCTGGAGGGCTAGTCTACTGGAGGGCTGGTCTGCTGGAGGGCTTGTCTACTGGAGGGCTGGTCTGCTGGGGGGCTGGTCTACTGGAGGGCTGGTCTGCTGGAGGGCTGGTCTACTGGAGGGCTGGTCTGCTGGTGGGCTGGGCTGTTGGAGGGCTGGTTGCTGGAGGGCTGGGCTGTTGGAGGGCTGTGCTGTTGGAGGGCTGTGCTGCTGGAGGGCCGGGCTGCTGGAGGGCTGTTTGCTGGAGGGCTAGTCTGCTGGAGGGCTGCGCGCGAGGCTGGCTGTTGAGCGTGTGGTTGGCTGAGCTGGGTCTGTGTGGAGGCTGGGCTGTGGAGGCTGTTTGCTGGAGGGCTGGTCTGCTGGAGGGCTGGTTGCTGGAAGGCTGGTCTGCTGGAGGGCTGGTTGCTGGAGGGCTGGGCTGTTGGAGGGCTGGTCTGCTGGAGGGCTGGTCTGCTGGAGGGCTGTGCTGTTGGAGGGCAGGGCTGCTGGAGGGCTGGGCTGCTGGAGGCCTGGCTGGAGCACAGGGCCAGACAGGAAGTCAGGGAGAGTGTGTGTGGGAGCAAACAGGAAGTCATTTAGTGTCATGGGAGGACCTAGTGGTGTGTGGCTGGCATGACTGATGGTGATGGGGATTGGGGGAGGAGGGGAGGGCATCAGGCCAGCATGGAATCGTTTAGGTGGGGTGTTTGGGGAGGGAGAAGGGAGGACGGAGAGGAGGGCGGTGGAGAAGGAGCGGGGGGCCGGAGAGGGGGTGGGGAGCTGGACCCAGCGATGGGATTTGGGGTGAAAAGGTACATTTGACTTCCCTCAGTCCTGCCTGACTGTCTGACAGTCCTGTCTCCAGTCCAGACAGTCCTGCCAGACTGTCTGACAGTCCTGTCTCCAGTCCAGACAGTCCTGCCAGACTGTCTGACAGTCCTGCCTGACAGTCCTGTCTGTCTGTCTGACAGTCCTGCCTGTCTGTCTGACAGTCCTGCCTGACTGTCCTGTCTGTCCGACTGTCCTGTCTGGATGTTTTCAGTTTGCCTCATTCTTAATGTACCTTCTCTTCATTCAGTGCTATGATATGCTGATTAAACATGAATGTAGACTCAGTCTGTCTAATGCAGAGATCACTGCCTGACTGGAACATACAGCTGGAACACTGGTAGGAAAACTGATGTGGAATCTCTCTCTCTTTCTCTCTCTTCTCTCCTCTCTCTCTTTCGCTCTCTCTTTCGCACTCTCTCTTTCTCTCTCTCTCTTTCTCTCTTCTCTCTCTCTGTGTTATCTGTCTCTCTCTCTGCCTCTGTCTCTGTGTCTCTCTCTTTCTCTCTCTCGTCTCCCTTCTCTCTCTCTCTCTCTCTCTCTCGCTCTCTTCTCTCTCCCTCACCACTCTCTCCCCCCCCACTCTCCCCCCCACTCTCTCTCTCTTTTGCTCTCTCTGTCTCTCTTTTTCTCTCGGTCTCTCTCCCCTCATCTATCTTTCCTTTCATTTAGTGTCTACTCCCCAAATACCCCCCCACACACACATGACCGCCCCCCACACACACACACACCACAAACGACCCCCCCCCCCCACACACACAGCCAGGAGCAGCTGGAGCATCTATCTCTTGTATCTATGTTAATGAGAGGGTATACTGTCCCCTCTTCCTATGTAACGATGGCTGTGTGTGCGTGTGGCTATGGTGTGGTTGCGCGTGTGTGTGTCATGTGTATGTGTCGTGTGTATGTGGGTATGTGTGTTATGTGTGCGTGTGTAATCAGATCTCCCCCAGACTCATTTCCTCCCCCTGCCCTGTATCTCTGCTCCCACCAGCCCTCTCTGGGCTGACGTGTGGTGCGTGTTTGTGTGTGTGGCTTGTGGGGGTTTTTGCGTGGTGTGTGTGTAAAGAGATGTGTTGACCATTGCATGTGCGTGCGTGAGGAGCATGCTTCAGCGTTCCTGAGGGTTCCGTTTAAAGGAGTGTTCCGGAGTGTTCCGGAGTGTTCCGTTTCGTTTGATGGTTCTAGAACTCCAGAGCAGGTTGGCTGACCAGTCCACCATCACCAGACACATAACCATCCTTCCTGTTATTGACTAATGACAGTCCAGTCTCTTGGGGGGAGGAGGTGGGGGTCTATATGAATGGGGGGTGGGGTCTGAGAGGGAGGGGGAGGGGTGCAGGGAGGCGGCGGGGAGAGCTCGGAAGGGGGGATGATGGTCCCATATGTCACCACTGAAGAGCACAAAGGAAGAGAGAGTGATGCAGTCCTCCCCCTCCTACACACACACACACACCACAACACACACACTACAGCACATACATACCACAGTGCACAACACCACAATTCGCGCGCGCAACACACATACACACAACACACATCCACACACACAATTACATCACCACACACATCCACACGCGCACAACACACATCCACACCACATCCACACACACATACACACACCATTTCACACACACACACACCACGCACAACACATCCACACACACACACATCCACACACCATCCACACACACTCACACATTCCCCTCCCAAACACTACATACACACCGCGCACACACACACCACAACAACACAACACCACACAACACGCACACATCCACACACACAGACATCCAACACACACAACACACATACACATCACACAACACAGCACACACACATACACACACTACACACGCACAATCCACTACACCCTGCTGTACATCCCTGTTGTTTCCGCCCCTGAGCATTAACCCTGGTGCATGGCTTGGTCCATTATCAAGGTCCATTAGTCTTGTGTCAGCGCCACGTCAACGCTCAGTCACACAGCCAGGATTAAGACCCCTGAGTGGGCCTGACTGACCGCTGAATAACTGACTGGAAGGCTGACTGACTGACCGGCTGACTGACCAGCTAACTGACCAGCTAACTGACTGACTAACTGACTAACTGACTAACTAACTAACTAAATAACTAACTAAATAACTAACTAAATAACTAACTAACTAACTGGCTGGCTGACTGACTGAATAAGTGACTGGAAGGCTGACTGGCCAACTAGCTGACTGACTGGCTGACTGACCAGCTAACTGACCAGCTAACTGACTGACTGACCAACTGACTGACATGGCATGAACCCCATGGACTGACCGGCTGACTGACCAGCTAACTGACCAGCTAACTGACTGACTAACTGACTAACTGACTCAGATAGTCTGATAAACCTCCGTGCTCCTACTGCCTGGCTATATAGCAGACTGACTGTCCTCTTAGCACTCCCTCGTGCCCCCGCTGCCTGGCTGCCTGTTTGTCTTACTGGTGACGGGGTTTCATTCAGGACTGCATGCCTGGTGGGCTTCCAGACATCTGGTCTACCCTGCTCATTCTCTCCTCCACACACATGGGGAGTAGAGCGATGTGTTGCACAGTGAAAGTCTAGCAGGGTTACAAGTCAGTGGAACGACGTGTTAGAGACTGAGAGAAAGAGATGAATAAGAGATAGAGAGACGAAGAGAGAGACGTAGAAACAGAGATAAAAGATAAGAGAGAAGAGTGAGGCCCACATAGACCTTCCTATGACAAGGACTGATGGAATAGTTGATCCAGTGATGCTGATCTGAGTGGTAGTAATCTGTATGCAGATCAGGCAAACAGCCACACACACAATAACTAGAATTAGACAAGCACACCATGTTGCCTTGAATACACTATACTGTGTGTGTTTGTGGCGTGTTGATGGTAATGTTGTATTCAAATAGAGCAGCAGGGAATATCCCTGTTAACATACATAGAAGGAAGGGAGGAGGGAGGGGAGGGGAGGGAGGGGAGGGAGGGGAGGGGAGGGGAAGAAGAGGGAGGGAGGAGGGGCAGGGGTAGGGGGGAGAAGGGGGAGGAGGGAGGGGGAGGGGAGGGAGGAGGGGAGGGGAGGAGAGGGGGCCGCGGTAGGTGGGTGGGTGTGTGGAAGGGAGGAGAGGGGAAGGGGAGGGGAAGAAGAGGGGAGAGAGGGAAAGGGGAAGGGGAGGGGGAGGGAAACTGGAGCAGACATCAGCAGACAGAAAGGAGAGAACGGAGGGGAGAAGATGAGAGAGCATGCCTCAGCGTTCCGGAGTGTTCTGTTTAAAGGTGTGTTCCGGAGTGTTCTGTTTAAAGGTGTGTTCCGGAGTGTTCCGTTCCATTCAAACGTTCTAGAACTGGGAGGTTTGCTGAAGGTTCTGTGAGGGTGTTGAAACACCGTGCGTTTAAATCCTTTGTTTTGTTCAATGAGCCCTTGAGCCATATTGTCACCGTATTTAACAGAGGATGAGCTTTGCCATTCGAACATGTGGAAGGGTCTTAAAATGGGTCGGTATTGCGTAATACCCCTTCAACCAAGGATAATGTATACATAATGTATACATAATGTATACACACGAATGTACAAAGATAACGTATTGTCCACATGAGAGGATATCAGCATTCTAGTATCTGTTTATATGTTTAGGATCCTTCATTTATCTGCTTAATCAATACCAGTTATTGATTCGTTTCTGTACTTTTATTCATGATATGACTGAATGTCAATAGCAAAATGTGGGAGAGTGAACGTGTGATTCAAGTGTTGGTCTGAGGATGGTAACACACACAGCCTGCCTATCAATCTTCTGCTGGTACAATGTCTGCTGGCCTGAATGACCTGTCATCTGCCAGGACAAGGCAAGCTACAGGCAGGATGAGGGTGGTGGCTTTGGAAAATCGACCTAAAGAACACACACACGCAACACACACAACACTGCCTGTTCTGTGTTCAGATCAGACACACACATAGACACACAGTCCTCCCACACCCACTCAACACACACACACACCAGCCCCAACACCACCCACACACCCACACACACAGACACACACACACACGCCTGGGAACAAACACACACGCCTGGGAACACACACACAGCAGAGCATGTGCCTACACACACTCACACAGCACACACACACACACTCTCCTCACACACACACTCTATACACATCACACCACACACACTCTCACAATACACACACATACTCCTCTCTCTTCACAACACAATGACTGCACTCCTCAAGAACCCTACACACATATTCAACACACCAACCAGTCACATCACTTCACACTCTCCTCCTCTCTCTCTCATACACACTCATACACACACACACCCCACACACCACAGGCCTGTTCTGGCGTTTCCAGATCAAGACACACAGAAGCCCCATCTGGAGGCATGCAGATGAGACCAGAAATACTACCGGAAAACTGAATAAACAAACCACACTTGGGGTGGAAGGATACTTGACTCATTTTGCTGATGTTACTAACAGAACAGACTGACTCACAGCTTATCGCCTATCCTCCTCCCCTCCCCCTACCTCGTCTCTCTACTCTCCCCTTCCCCCTTCTTAACTCCCCCCCTCTCTACCTCTCCGTCCTCCTCTCTATCCCTTCCCCCTCTCTCCCTCTCTCCCTCCGCCTCTCTCCTACCCACCTCCCCCTTATCTAAACCTCTCTCCCTCCCTCCCCCTCTTTCTAAACTCCCCCCTCTCTCTTAACTTCTCCCTTCCCATCATCCCTCTCTCAAACTCCCTCCCCTCTCTATTCTCTGTTTGTGTGTGTGTGTGTGTTTGTGTGTGTGTGTGTGTGTGTGCTTGTATGTGTTTGTGTGTGTGTGTGACCATGTTGATGTAGCAACAGTTTGAGATCCTGTCGAAAGGGACAAGGGTGTCACAGTGTCATCATTGTCACAGTGTCATCAAGTTGTGTCTCACAGTGTGTCTCTCCCTCTCCTCCTCTCTCCTCCTCTCACCCCCCCTTTCTCTCCCTCTCCTCCTCTCTCCTCATCTCACCCCCCCTCTCTCTCCTATCCTGCCTCTCTCTCAATGCTCACCCACTCTCTTCCTCTCCCTCTCCCTCTTTCCTCTCCCCCTCTCCCCTCTCTCCCCTCTCTCCTCCTCTCCCTCTTCTCCCCCTCATCCGTCTCTCTCCTCTCTCTCCCCCCCCTCTCTCTCTTTCCTTCTCTCCCCTCTCTCCTCCTCTCCTTTCTCTTCCTCTTTCTCTCTCTCCCCTCTCGTCTCCTCTCTCCTCCTCTCCTTCCTCTCTTCTCTCTCCTTCTCCTCTCCTCCTGCTCCTTCTGCACCGCTCTTTCCTCCTCTCCCTCTTCTCTCTCGCTCCTCTCCCCTCTCCACTTCTCTTCTAAACGTCTCATTCACGCCCGTTTGTTTATACCAAACACAAAATCGGCAGTTCCTGACTCAGTGGTTCTCATATCTGATTTAAAGGAGTCGTTATCCAGCTCTGCAGAAACCTGCTTCTGGACGTTCATTTGAATCAGGTGTGTTGGAGCACGGAAACATCTAGAACAGTGCTTCTTAACCTGGGTTCAATCGAACCCCAGCGGTTCGGTGAGTCAGTCTCAGGGTTTCGGTGGAGGTCAAGACACACGCCTGACTCATATGATTATATGACTTATATGTCTGAAAATCATATTTCCGTTTTTTCCAATTAAGAAGGGTTCTTGTGAATGGATTTTGAACTGGTGGGGTTCAGTTAT
>BROE01000005.1:3433137-3449561 GCA_036571765.1 Plecoglossus altivelis | reverse complement strand
CACACATACACACACACACACGCACATCCACACACACCCTGCTGTACATCCCTGTTGTTTCCGCCCCTGAGCATTAACCCTGGTGCATGGCTTGGTCCATTATCAAGGTCCATTAGTCTTGTGTCAGCGCCACGTCAACGCTCAGTCACACAGCCAGGATTAAGACCCCTGAGTGGGCCTGACTGACCGCTGAATAACTGACTGGAAGGCTGGCTGACTGACCGGATGAATAACTGACTGACTGACTGACCGTCTGAATAACTGACTGGCTGGCTGACCGTCTGAATAACTGACTGGAAGGCTGACTGACTGACCGGCTGGCTGGCTGGCTGACTGACTGAATAAGTGACTGGAAGGCTGACTGGCCAACTAGCTGACTGACTGGCTGACTGACCAGCTAACTGACCAGCTAACTGACTGACTGACCAACTGACTGACTGGCTGACTGACTGACCGGCTGACTGACCAGCTAACTGACCAGCTAACTGACTGACTAACTGACTGACTGACTGATAGTCTGATACCGTGCTCACTGCCTGGCTAAATAGCAGACTGACTGTCTCTTAGCCTCCCCTCCTGCCTGGCTGCCTGTTTGTCTTACTGGTGACGGGGTTTCATTCAGGACTGCATGCCTGGTGGGCTTCCAGACATCTGGTCTACCCTGCTCATTCTCTCCTCCACACACATGGGGAGTAGAGCGATGTGTTGCACAGTGAAAGTCAAGCAGGGTTACAAGTCAGTGGAACGACGTGTTAGAGACTGAGAGAAAGAGATGAATAGAGAGAAAGAGAGAGAGAGAGAGACGTAGAAACAGAGATAAAAGATAAGAGAGAAGAGTGAGGCCCACATAGACCTTCCTATGACAAGGACTGATGGAATAGTTGATCCAGTGATGCTGATCTGAGTGGTAGTAATCTGTATGCAGATCAGGCAAACAACCACACACACAATAACTAGAATTAGACAAGCACACCATGTTGCCTTGAATGCACTATACTGTGTGTGTTTGTGTGCGTGTTGATGGTAATGTTGTATTCAAATAGAGCAGCAGGGAATATCCCTGTTAACATACATAGAAGGAGAGGGGAGGAGAGGGGAGGAGAGGCGGTAGGGGAGGGGAGGGGAGGGGAAGGGGAGGGGAGAAAGGGAGGCGAGGGGAGGGGAGGGGAAGGGGCGAAGATGAGGGGAGGGGGAGGGAGATAGGGGAGGGAAGGGGTGGGAGTGGGGAGTGGGGGGAGGAGGGGGAGGGGAGGGGAAGGGGAGAGGGGAGGGGAGGTGGGAGAAGAGGGGGGAGGGAGAGGAGGGGAGGGGGGCGGGGGCGGGGAGGGGGAAGGGGGGAGGGGAAACTGGAGCGGACCGTACGAGACAGAAGGAGAGAGAGGGAGGAGAGAGGGAGGAAGAGAGCGAGGTAGAGGAGGGGAAGAGGAGGAAGAGAAGAAAGGCGGGGAGGGGAGAAGATGAGAGAAGCGAATGGGCCTTCAAGCGTTTCTCGGAGTGTTGCTGTTTAAAAGGTGTGTTCCGGAGTGTAGGATCTGTAAAGGTGTGTTGCGGAGTAGTGTCCGGTTCCATTCAGGCAGGAGTAAATGGAGAGGGAGGAGAGAGGAGGGAAGAGGGTAGAGGAGAGAGAGGAGGGAGGGGAGGAGAGGGTGACCGATGTGAGCATATAGAAAATACGTGAGAGGAGGTTGCGAAAGGTTGGCCTGTGAGGGTGTTTGAAATCACCGAGGAGTGAGCGTTAAAAGTCTTTGTTTCTGTGTCAAGGTGAGGCACTTGAGGCCGATAAGTAGTACCAGAAACGACGAGGAGGGAGCAAGAGAGGTAGACGAGAGAGGAGTGAGTAGATGGTTGCAGGAGAGGAAATGTGGAGGAGGGGAGAGGTATTTAACAGGATGGAAAGCTTTGTGTGCCATTGCGAACATAGTGGAAGGGGTCTGAGGAAGAAGAGGTAAACAAAAAAGGAAGAACAGGGATCGGGATGTGCGTGAAAGAGCGAGAGGAAGGAGAGAGAAGATAGACTCAAAATCCATAGATAATGGTATTACAGTAGCGATGTAATAGCATTAACGTAATATCAAACAGGCAGAAGTGTCAGAGAACGTAATATAGTATAAGTTTGTCGGCACGGTCGTAGAGTTAAATATGAAGAGGATTCAGCATTCTCAGTATTGTTATATTGTTTAGAAGATCCTTATTTTGTGCATTTAATCATTACCCAGTTATTGATCGTTTCTCAGGGTACTTTTATTTATTAATATGATGAAGTTGGGGACTGAAGTGGAGTGATTGTTTGGCTAGCAAAATGGGTGGGAGAGCTGAACGTTGTGGGATTCAAGTTGCGGCCCTCTGGGTCTGGTTTTTGTGTGCTCTAGGCATTGTTTGCGGGTAAACCTCTTAATCAGACAGGCCTGCCTATTCATAGCATTTTTATGCAGAGTAATCCATGCTGGTAACATACCCATGTCTGTTGGCTCTGCAATGTACCTGGTCATGGACTGCCAGTGACACAGGCAAGCTCTCAGATCAGGCGCCTGGTCGCACCAATGCTGGCTCTGAGGTGGTGGCTTTGGAATCGACAAAACCACATCAGACACACCACCACTGCCATGTTTCTTGTGTTCAGATCGAGATCATCGCACCATAGAAACACCTGATCGGAAACGAGCTCTTCCACAGGCATGTCTGCAAGACAAAGGTCTCGAATGCACACTCACAATACTGAGACCAACCACCACACACACACACTCAAAACAGACAACACTGGACGACACACCACACAACACGCACAACACTTGCTGTTCTTGTGTTCAGATCAGAACACACACATAGAAACACTCTCATCACACACACTCACCAGCACCAACATCACACACACACTCTCTCATCAACACAACACACACTCTCATACACACACACACACATGTAGGTACACACACACACATCTCCCCACCCTCCAACACACACATACAGCTACCCCAAACAAACACACACAACGCACTTCACAGACACACACACACACACACACACACACACACTCTCTCTCTCTCACACACACACACACACACACCCCCACACACACACAGCCTGTTCTGCGTTCAGATCAGACACACAGAAGCCCATCTGGAGGATGCAGATGAGACCAGGAAATACCTACCGGAAAAACTGCAATACCCACAAACCACTGGGGTGGAAGGAACTTGAACTCATTTTGCTGATGTTATACCAGACAGACTGACTCACAGACTTACGGTCCTATCCCTCCCTCCCCCTCCCTCCCCCTCTCTCACTACCTCTCCCCCCCTCCCCTCTCTCTAAACTCCCTCTCTCTCTCTCCCTCCTCTCCTCTAATCCTCCCCCCCTCTCTACCTCTCTCCCCTCCCCCCTACACTCTAACTCCCTCCCCACCCCACCTCTACTGTACAACTCCTAACCTCTCTCATCCTCCCCTCTTTCAATCCCCTCTCTCTTACTCCCTCCCTTCCCCATCCCCCTCTCTCAAACTCATCCCCTCTCTGTGTCTCTCTCTGTTGTGTGTGTGTGTGTGTTTGTCGTGTGCTCGTGTGTGTGTGTTCTATGTATGTGTGTGTGTTTGTAGGTGGGTGGCATCAGTTGATCGTAACAGCACCAGTTTGAAGATCCTGTCGAAAAGGGACAAGGGTGTCAGCAGTGTCTATCATTGTCACACAGTGTCGATCAAGTTGTGTCTCCAGTGTGTCTCTTCCTCTCATCCTCCTCACCTCTCCTCCCCCAACTGCTTCCCCAGTCCCCCTCCCCCCTCTCCTCTTCTCCTCTTCTCATCCATCACCCCCTCTCTCTCCCTCTCCTCTTCTCCTCATCTCCTCCCCTCCCCCCCACAACCATTCAGCCTCCTCCCCTCCCCTTCACCATCTCCCCCTCCTCCACCCTTCCCCACCTCCCTCCACCCTTCCCCCACCCCCCCCCCCCATCTCCCTCTCTTCCCCTCTCCGTCTCTCTCACTCTCCATCAGTCCGCCCACCTCTCTACGCTCGCTCTCTCTATCGTCCCACCTCTCTCCTCTCCCTTTCTCACTCCTTCTTCCTTCGTCTCTCCGCCCCTCTCTCCTCCTCTCCTCCTCGTCCTCCTCTTCTCACTCTCTCTCCTCTGCTCCCCTCTTCTCTTCCTCTCTTCCCTTCTCCTCCTCTCCCCTCTCCCCCTCTCTCCTCCTCTCCCTCTCTCCACCTCTCTCCTTCCTAACCGGTCTCATTCACCCAGTTTGTTTATACCACAACACAAACATGCTGGCAGTTCACTGACTCAGTGGTTCTCATATCTGATTTAAAGGAGTCGTTATCCAGCTCTGCAGAAACCTGCTTCTGGACGTTCATTTGACTCAGGTGTGTTGGAGCACGGAAACATCTAGAACAGTGCTTCTTAACCTGGGTTCAATCGAACCCCAGCGGTTCGGTGAGTCAGTCTCAGGGTTTCGGTGGAGGTCAAGACACACGCCTGACTCATATGATTATATGACTTATATGACTAAAAATCGTATTTCCGTTTTTCAATTAAGAAGGGTTCTGTGAATGCGCATTTGAAACTGGTGGGGTTCAGTACCTCCAACAAGGTTAGGAACCTCTGTTCTAGAACATGCAAGACAGTGGCCCCCTAGGACCAGGATTGGACACCCATAGACAACTGTTGTGGTGGATAATGATGATTTCAGTAGAGGGTTTATGAGTGTATTACAGGGGGACAGAGAGGGATGATAAACGTCATTCTCTGAGAGCTGAATGTGTGGTTGTTTTTTCCCCGGCGAGGCCAAGGTGCGATCGCTCAAACTGGTTTTGAAGCCCTGTGAGATAGATCTGTTGTGGGTCACATCCTGTCACTCTGTTTGAAGGTGGTGAGATAAAGAAAGGGAGGATCACGTTCACTTTTAAGTTTTAGAACGCGTGTGTGTGTGTGAGTGTGTATGCGCATGTTTGTTTGTGCGTGTGTGTGTGTGTTTGTTTGTGCGTGTGTGTGTGGGGGGGGGTGTGGTGGTGTGCTGCGTGGGTGTGTGTGTGTGTAGAGTGTGACAAGTCGTAAAAGCGTAATCGAGGGAGTCGGCTGCATTTGGAGTTGAAAGAAAGGGTAGTGGCCCCCTGTGGGGAAGAGGGGGGGGCGAACGGCTGAAACAACTGTGTCCTTTAGACCCCCCCTCAGACAACAGACACACACTAACACACACTAACACACTCTAACACACACACTAACACACATTAACACACACACACTAACACACTCTAACACACATTAACACACACTAGGCTGGATCCACCTGGCTGTTGTTCACTGTTGTTCAAAGAATGTTTGTCCCCTCAGTCACACACACACACACACGCTCTCTCACACACACACACTCACTCACATGCTTACTCACACACACACACTCTCTCTCTCACACATGCTCTCTCTCTCACACACTCTCTCTCTTTCACACACACACACACACACACACTCTCTCTCTCTCTCTCTCTCACACACACACACTCTCTCTCACACACACACTCTCTCTCTCACACACACTCTCTCTCTCTCACACACACACTCTCTCTCTCTCTCTCTCTCTCACACACACACACACACACACTCTCTCTCACACACTCAGACTGGCTGCCCCAGAGGGCTGTGAGAACCTGCCACTAGAACCCCTATTTGGGCTTCTCTACTGGTGACAACATAGCTGGAATCATTCCCCTCTGAACCTTAACGTCGTGCCAGCAAACCTGCCAGACAAGAAAGCAGACAGTCAGACATTAAAGCAGACAGTCAGGCAATAAACCAGCCAACCAGACAATAAACCAGACAGCCAGACAAGAAAGCAGTCAGCCAGACAAGAAAACAGCCAGTCAGCCAGACAGCTCGTCAGCCAGTCACAGTAGCCAGACTTGATGTTGGAAGTGTTTAAAGGTTTTTTCTGTGTTCCTGCTGATGTGATGAGAGGCTGGACATCAGGGTGGTCTCTGTGGTTGATGATGCATGAAAGTGTCCCATAATAAAGAGAGGGGTCAATATGGGGGAGGGGGAGGGGGGGCGATTAGAGAAGGGGGATGATGGTGAGGAGTGAGGAGGGGAGACTAGGAAACAAGGAGACTAGGAAACACGGACTCTAGGAGACTAGGAAACAAGGAGACTAGGAAACTGTGAGACTAGGAAACAAGGAGACTAGAGAAAGAAGCGGACCAGAAAACTAGGAGACTAGGAAACTAGGAGACTAGGAAACTAGGAGACTAGGAAACTAGGAGATGGCAAGGGGCATGTCTGGCAGACTGTGAGAAAGGGAAATGATCTTATCTAACTGTTGGGAATGTTTGATACCATAACTCACCCTTGGTCTCTCTGTCACCGCTTATCTCCCTCCCTCCCTCTCTCTCTCTGTCACCTGCTACCTCCCCCTCTCTCCCTCCCTCTCTCTCTGTCACTTCTTATCTCCCTCTCTCCCTCCCTCTCACTCTGTCTGCTGCTATCTCCCCTCTCTCCCACCCTCCCTCCCTCTCTCTCTGTCTCCTGTTATCTCCCTCCCTCTCTCTGCCCCACTCTCTCCTCCCTCTCTCTCCCCCACTCTCTCCTCCCTCTCCTGCTCTCTCCCTACCGTTCTCTGCCTTTCTCTATTTCTTTATTCCTTCCGTCCTTCCTCCCCCACTCTCAGTCTCTCTGTAACTCTGTCTCCCCCCTCTCTTTCTCCCTCCCCTTCTCCATCTCTTTCTCTCTCCATATTTCTTTGTTGCTCTTTTAAAACATCGTCTCTCAAGTATTTTCCATCACTTTATTATTTGATCATTCTCAAGGCTGCTTTTTATAAAGTCAGTTTACTCTGACCTTCTGTCCCCATCTCCCCCCCCCCTCTCTCTCTCTTACTCTCTCTCTGTGTCTCCCTCTCTCTCTCTTTCTCTCTCTCTCCCTCTCTCTCTCACTCTCTCTCTCTCTCTCTACCAGCAACTCTCCTCTCTCTCAGACTAGGTCCTGTACTATAGTTCTCTAAATACTGTAGTTTCCTGTGTGATATGGGTAATGTAGTTCTCCAGGTACTGTAGTTCTCTGGCATCTGTTGACCACAACCATCTGAAGAATAAACTATTTAATACTTGTGTTTCATAACTGTCCCTGTTCCTAGCCTGCTGTGTTTTGCAACACACACACACAGTGATTCAGCTCTGCAGCCAGACCCCACTGAGACGCCATACTCACAGCCACACACACACAAACACACGCAGCCACACACACATGCACACACACACACACACACTCACAGCCACACACACACATACACCCGGGCACACCCACACACACACACACACCCACACACATACACATACACATACACCCAGACGCACACACATGCACACACATACGCGCTCACACACACATTCACACGCTCACACACCCACAAGCTCACCCACACACGCTAACACGCTCACACACAGACGTACACCCACCCACAAATGCTCACACACACACCCTCACACAGACCCACACATGCTCACACACAAACGCACACACACACACACACAGTCCTCCCCCCTGTGAGAGAGTTCCAGTTTGAGCGCACTGCATCCCTGGAAGTGCTGTGTTATGAAAGCTGTGCATGTCTTTGATCCTGCTACATGTTATGGAGGGTGATGATTAGACTGTAGTGCATGTCTTTGATCCTGCTACATGTTATAGAGGGTGATGATTAGACTGTAGTGCATGTCTTTGATCCTGCTACATGTTATGGAGGGTGATGATTAGACTGTAGTGCATGTCTTTGATCCTGCTACATGTTATGGAGGGTGATGATTAGACTGTAGTGCATGTCTTTGATCCTGCTACATGTTATGGAGGGTGATGATTAGACTGTAGTGCATGTCTTTGATCCTGCTACATGTTATGGAGGGTGATGATTAGACTGTATTGATCAGCTGTGAGGAGAGAGTGTCCTCATATCCAGCAGGGATTAAGAAGGCTTTATATCTGTCTGTCTGCCTGTCTGCCTGTCTGCTTGCCTGTCTGTCTGCCTGCCTGTCTGTCTGTTTGTCTGTCTGTCTGTCTGTGTTTGCCTGTCTGCATGTCTGCCTGTCTGTCTGCCTGTCTGCCTGTCTGTCTGCTTGTCTGTCTGTCTGTCTGTTTTTGTCTGTCTGTCTGTTTTTACCTGTTTGTCTGCCTGTCTGTCTGCCTGTCTGTCTGACGCTCCTCTGCTCTTGTTCTCAGGAAGAAGATATGCCTGAGGAGGTGAACATCGACGAGCTGCTGGACCTGAAGACTGATGAAGAAAGAACACGCAGACTGCAGGTGACACACACACACACATGCACACACACACACAGACACACACACAGACACACACACACAGACACACACACACAGACACACACACACACAGACACACACACACACAGACAGCACACACACACACACAGAACACAACACACACAGACACACACACACAGACACACACACAGACACACACACACAGACACACACACACACACACATACACACATACACACACATACACACACACATAGACACACACAGACATGCACACACACACACACGCACACACATATACACACACACACACACACACATACACACACAGACAGACTGCAGGTGACACACACACAGACACACATACACACACATACACACACATACACACACAGACAGACTGCAGGTGACACACACACAGACACACACAGACACAAGGTGCACAGAGTGCAGGTGATGTGTCACACACACACCTTCAGACTTCCTGAACAGATAATAAACAGCATCCATTTTGACTGTTGAATGTTAAACTGCTGATGTTTTTCTTTCCTCTCAGGAAATCCTTCAAACCTGCAACAACAACACAGAGGTAGAAACTGCTTTCATCCTTCGCTACCGAGGAGGGCTTCTGAAACGCTCCTTCTCTCCCTCCACCTCTCCTTCTCCCTCTCCTCATCTCCTCCTCTCCCTCCGCCTCTCCCTCTCCCTCTCCTCCTCTCCTTATCCATCCCCCTCCACCTCTCCCTCCCCCTCTCCTCCTCTCCTTCTCCCTTTGCTCCTCTCCCTCCCCCTCTCCTCCTCTCCTTCTCCCTCTCTTCCTCTCCCTCCCCCTCTCCTCCTCTCCTTCCATCCTCACCCTCTCCTCCGCTCTTTCTCCCTATCCTATCATCCTCCCCCTCTCCTCCCACCCTCCCCCTCTCCTCCTCTCCTTCACTGTCTCCTCCTCCCCCTTTCCTCCCATCCTCCTTGCCTCCCTCCCTCTGTTTCTTTCACTTACCTGTCCCCCCCTGACAATGCCCCCTCTCCCTGTGCCCCCTCTCCCTATGCCCCCCGTTTCACTGTGCCCCCCTCTCTCTGTGCCCCCCTTTCACTTGCTGCCCCCCCTCCAGCCCCCCTTCTCCCTGTCCCCTCTCCCTGTGCCCCCTCTCACTATGACCCCCTCTCTCTGTGCCCCCCTCCAGGTGTTCATCCAGGACCTGGTGTTAAAACTGCACGGTCTGCAGAAACAGGAAGATCTCCACAACGACGGCATCGAGCACCCTCACCTGCACATCCTCCCCAGCCGCCCTGGGTCTGTGGACAGGGAGGTGCTGCACTGAACGCCCTGGTCCTCCATGGTCCTCCATGGTCCTCCTGGTCCCCATGGTAACCCCAGAGCGCCCTCCCCCTCCCTCAGTCCCTTCACCCCAGCAGCCCACCTGCCAGGATAACGCCACGGACCTCTTCTAAGAAGCAGACCACGCCCTGGTCACACACCTGCAGCGCTCAGATCGCACTCAGACAGACGTGTGTGTGTGCTCACACACACAATCACACACACACACAATCACACACAGACACACAGTGACACACACACACAATCACACACACACACACAATCACACACATGAAGAAATACACACATTTCAGACCAGTGCTCAACATGACGAGAGTTCTACAGACAGCTAACCTTCTGTACACACACACACACACATGCACACACACACATACACACACACACAAATGGACACACACACACAAATAGACACACACACACAAATGGACACACACACACACATAAATGGACACACACCCACACAAATAGACACACACATACATACACACACACACACACACACGTACACAAATGGACACACACATATACACACACATACACACACACACACACACATACACACACAAATGTAAACGGGTGCACACCACTCACAGGCAGTCACCAGTCTCTCCAAGCTCTTATGTCAAATACATTCTTTTAATTCCAAGATTATTTAACCATGAGAGGATTCTGTGTGTAAATGATGCTTGTCTCTCGCCTGTGATTTTTATCTGTATTTCCTCCCCCTCTCCCCTTCTCTCTCTCACCCTCTCTGCTCTCCCCCTCTCCCCTTCTCTCTCTCACCCTCTGCTACCCTCCCCTTCTCTCTCTCACCACCTCTCTCCCCCTTTTCCCCTCCCTCCCCCCCCTTCTCTCTGTCATCTCCACTTCCTCTCTCTCCCTCTCTCCCCCTCTCCCCTCCTCTCTCTCACTCTCTGCCCTCCCCATCTTCCCTTCTCTCTCTCCCCCTCTCTGCCCTCCCCCTCTTCCCTTCTCTCTCTCACCTTCTGCTGTCCTCCCCCCTCTCCCCTTCTCTCTCTCCCCCCTGCTGACGTCCACAATGGTACATTCCATGTCCCCCCCATCCACGTTTTTTGAATGTTACCATGCAGTATTACAGTACCTAACGCTTACCCGCCACTCTCAAACGCGACTGTTATTTCCACGGATATCGATGTCAGGGTTAATTTCCCTAGTAAAAGCCGCCTATGATATCAGTTGACCTACATGGAGGAACTGACCACGCCAAAGTGTATTTGTTCAAAACTCCCAGCGACTGAAATAGGCTTTATTCTTTGATAGGAATAATTAAAGGGCGAGTAAGCCAGGTTGTGTAACAGTGGAGGGAACGTCGTGGTTTACGCTTAGTCCATCTTTAAGGCCTGCACGTCTCTCCTGCTCTGGTTTCTGTCGCTTACCGCCTCAGGTAGCTGCTGTTCCCCAACTTCGATGTCCGTGTTTTATATGACAAGATTTGTAACATGGTTTGTACATTTACAGTGACGTGTTGGCGGATCGTGTTGTTTGTATATGATTTTAAATAAAGGTTTTGAGATTTGAATTGCCTTTTTTACGATTATTTTATTTTTGTTTACCAGCAGTAGGATGAGTTTGCAGGCGTCTGTGTGAGAAACTGCTTCCGTATTTTAAATACGAAAATATCTTGAAAGTATATCACGCACAACACTTGAGTCTTTCACGACCACTTTGAATTTTACACAGTATTAGCCAGGCAACAAAACAACACAACAACGTTTCCTCCATCTGTTCCTCCAGATCGATGTTTCTCACTCCAGCCTGGTTCCCTCACGTCTAAGCCGGACTCCCGCGTAGAGACCACCCTGCCCTTGGCAGCGGAATGGGTCCGATCAACAATAGCTAAATATCGCCACCTAGTGGTGCGCTTTGTCAATCACAACCTGCCGACGTGTTGTGACAGTACCGCACATGGCCACTAGATGGCGCAAAGCAACTGTGAATCAAGGTGATACCAGCGGCTACTGTTGCTTTTCCTCCTACCAAACACGCGTTGCTATTGACGTTTCTTGTGTCTACATAGCTCATTAAAATGTAAATATTAGTCATGGATACATGGTGGTTATCCTGGGACCTGGGTTATCATGGGATGGTTGCCCCTAACTACAGTCCTTGACTGACGGGCATGTTTGCCATCTCATGACAACATGACAGGAACCTGTTCTGATGATGTCACTCAGGGTGTCATGGAGAGTGTGTTCGGTCAACACGTTTGACTGTTTTGGTGTTTGTAGAATAAACAAAACTGTTTCCATTGGGATTATGTGTGTGCACACTGTGTGTGTATGCCTGTATGTATACTGTGTGTGCAGTGTGTGTGTCTACAGTGTGTGCAGTGTGCGAAGTGTGTGTGTGTGTGTGTGTGTGTGTGTGTGTGTGTGTGTGAGTATTTATGTATGTGCACTGTGTGTGTACAGTGTGTGTGTACAGTATGTGTGTTTGTGTTTGTGTGTGTGTGTGAGTATTCATGTATGTGCACCATGTGTGTGTACAGTGTGTGTGTACAGTGTGTACAGTGTGTTTGTGTGTGTACATTGTGTGCGTGTGTACAGTGTGTGTACAGTGTTTGTGTACAGCGTGTGTATGTGTGCATAGTGTGTGTACAGTGTGTGTGTGTGTATGTGTGTACAGTGTGTGTGTACAGTGTGTACAGTGTGTGTGTGTGTGTACAGTGTGTGTGTGTGTGTGCGCACAGTGTGTGTGTGTGTGTACAGTGTTTGTGTACAGTGTGTACAGTGTGTGTACAGTGTGTGTACAATGTGTGTGTGTACAGTGTGTGTGTGTGTGTGTTTGTGTGTGTGTGTGTACAGTGTGTTTTAGGGTTCTCAGAGTGATCAGACCTTGTCTTCAGACAGCCAGAGTCTTCACAGTGTTCGAAGCAGCATGTGAGACGACAGGAGACACTGGCATTCCCAGGGTATTGTTACTCTGCATCAATGCATCCTAAAAGTCTCACAGATGCCTTAAGCACACAAACAGACCAGGGGCCCCCAACAATCACTCCACCCAGCCCATACTGTGCATTTGTTGAACTCTACGACTCCACTATTATAGCTCTCCATGACCCCAATGTCTCTCTTCTCTCTCCTCTCCTCTCTCCTCCAACCCTCTCCACCCCCCACCCCCTCTCTTTCTCTCCCTCCCACCCTCTCCCCTCCCTCCCCTCCTCTCCTCACCTCTACTCACTCCTCTCTCTTCCTCTCTTTTCCTCTCCTCTCTTCTCTCCTCCCCTCTCTCCTCCCCTCTCCATTCTCCTCCCCTCTTCCTCCCCTCCCTCTCTTCTCTCCCTCCTACCCTCTTTCCTCCTCTCTCCTCCCCTCTCCATTCTCCTCCCCTCTCCTCCCCTCCCCTCTCTTCTCTCCCCTCCTACCCTCTTCCCTCCCTCTCCCTCCCTCTCTCCTCCCTCTTCCCCTCCTACCCTCTCCCTCCCCTCTCTCCTCCCCTCTCTCCTCTCCTCTGCTCTCCTCTCCTCTGCTCTCCTCTCTCCTCCCCTCTCCCCTCCTCTCTCCTCTCCTCTCCTCCTTGTTGAAAGACACATATCATTGGAGAGCAGTTCTAATGTAACACACACATGAGCAAAAACTTACACCAACAACAAAACACAAAAAAAACGTAAATGTGTAGGCCTAGTCACCCCCCTGGTCACCCCCTCGTCCCTCCCCTCGTCATTCCCCTCCTCCCTCCTCCCTCCCTCCCTCCCGCCTATCTCCTCATGATTACGTAATCAGGTACGTTCCCAGGGCTTGTGCATGCGTGGGGAGAGGGAGGAGCAGAGGGAGAGGGGGCAAGGGGGAGGCAGGGGAGGGGCGAATGTAGTGCGAGCATGAGCGGAGTAGCGCAGGAGACAGGAGAGGGGGAGACAGAGAGAAGTGGAAGACAGCGAGACAGCGAGAGGGAGGAGGGGAGGAGGGGAGGCAGAGGCGCAGGGTTTCCTCAGGAAAGAGCCTCGTCTTGCCTCTCCAAAACAGTCGGTTGAGGAAGTGACCAGAGTCAGCCAGCAGTCCGGCTTCTGAGATACACTTCTCTCCTGGACCTGACACACACACACACACACTGTCACGCTGTCGATACATACAGACGGATAAAGACACACACTGGATCTTTGTGGAGGAAACACACTCTTAACTCGGGCATACAGATATCTACACACACACACACTCTTTGATACACACACACACACCACTCTTTGATACACACACACACACACGTTGCTTTTGAACCCAAGGAACCCTGTCAGCGCGGAAACTTCCACACGCGTGTGCGACAGGAATGACCCCGCTCTGAGGATCACAGATACCACACTCTTCAGCATAACGAGGTAAGAACCTGGGGGTGTAACAGGACTGGGGTGTAACAGGACTGGGGGTGTAACAGGACTGGGGGTGTAACAGGATTGGGGGTGTAACAGAACTGGGGGTGTAACAGGAATGGGGGTGTAACAGGATTGGGGGTGTAACAGGATTGGGGGTGTAACAGGATTGGGGGTGTAACAGGATTGGGGGTGTAACAGGATTGGGGGTGTAACAGGATTGGGGGTGTAACAGGATTGGGGGTGTAACAGGATTGGGGGTGTAACAGAACTGGGGGTGTAACAGGAATGGGGGTGTAACAGGACTGGGGGGTGTAACAGAACTGGGGGTGTAACAGAACTGGATTCCTGCTCATCACTTCAGTTTCTGCTGTTTCTGTCCAAACCCCCATGACAGTCAGCCCTGGGCCCCAGATCCCCTGGTCTGGATGGGTGTACTGGGGCCCGGGGCCTCAGGTCTGGATGGGTGTACTGGGGCCCGGGGCCTCAGGTCTGGATGGGTGAGGAATAGGGATGCTGCCCCCTGTGGAAGGGGACAGTGACTGTCTGGGAGTCACTCTGGTCTGGCTTGTCAGTCTGTGCTTCAGTCACAAACACAGCAGTGTGTGTGTGTGTGTGTGTGTGTGTGTGTGTGTGTGTGTGTGTGTGTGTGTGTGTGGGTGAGAGAGAGAGAGAGGAGCAAGAGAGAGAGAGAGGAGCAAGAGAGAGAGAGAGAGAGAGAGAGAGAGAGAGAGAGAGAAAGAGAAAGAGAAAGAGAGAGAGAAAGAAAATGTAGAGTCTGTAATGGAATATTTATGAGTGGTCCCATCCCCTCCAGAGGGTACAGAAAAACATCATTTGAATCGAACAGCAGGCAGGATCAAATACACGGAGACACGTGGAGCTTAGAAGTTCCATCCAGCTTTAAGAAACACGGAGAAAACTTCAGTTACACCAAAGTTTGAATGGCTTTTTTATGTTGCGGTTCGTGACGTTTTAATTCCGTGTAAAGTGACAACGTGACGTTTTAATTCCTGACAACGTGCCTGTAAGTTTACCTAATCTTCTTCGCTTAAAGTTGATAGAATGTTAGGATGTCAAGACGGCTAACGGTCGAGGATTGAAATGCCTTCGTTGTCCACGTCATCGCTGGTTTTACTGGAGATGTCGCGGGGAGATCCCATAGCCGGACTGAGAGATAGCCATCTATTAATCACGCCTGTGTCACACCGGGTTCTCCCCGCGCCGACGTCATCGGAATTGTTTATGCTAGCGTGTTTGTGACCCACGAGCTGTGCTCTCACAATAACGTGACTGACTGACACAGGCCAGTAGCCGTGACAAGCTGACAAGACGCAGCCTGAATATTTACCCGTTTTTTGTCGGGTTCGTATTCATATATCAGGCGCTTTTATCCGATATAGAAAGTATGCTTGCAGCGAGTGTCGAGTTCGTTCTGGCGGTAGTTCGGCTGTCAAGGAACGATGTGTATTTACAAGCGATAATTACAAAGTGACGATGTCTCCGATTGTTGTCACCGGATTCAGGACGTCCTGTGTACTGTAGGTTCATGTTTTACCAGCCTGCATCACACGCGCGCGGTAACATTGGAGGCCGGACAGCAGGTCACGTGGACAAGGTCAGCTAAGAGAGAGTTTAGAGCAGCAGGGAAGGCGGGAGGCAGAGTAAGAGGAGAGGGAGGGAGAGACAGGGAGGGAGGGAGGGAGGGGGAGAGAGAAGGAGAGGGAGGGGGAGAGAGAAAGGGAGGGAAGGAGGGAGAGGAAGGGAGGGAGGGACAAAGATATTGAGGGAGGGAGGGAGAGAGAGAGAGATCAAGGGAGTGAGAGAGGAGAGGGAGGGAGGGAGGCGGAGAGAGAAAGAGAGGGACGAAGAGAGGGAGGGAGGGAGAGAGAGAGAGAGAGATGTAGGGAGCTGGGGAGAGAGGTAGGGAGAGCGGGAGGGAGAGAGGAAAAAGAGAGAGAGAGAAAGGAGCCTAAAGTGTGTGTGCCTCCTGTCCTGAACCCTGGTGATCACGTGAGCTCAAGTCATCTCAGTCCACGTTGTGATCGATGGGTCGAAATGTTCCTGCAGGCCCAAACCACACCCCTCATTTCCCCCCGCCCTCATCACGCCTGCTGACAACCTCCTTCCTCCAAGTCTCAGACCGATTTAGAACCAGAATCGCAGAATCAGAACTCTGCGGACCTTCCGGAACCTCTCTCTGACGCCCGTGCCTACCAGTCAGCTCCCTGATCCAGGAAGCCTCCTGTCCCAGTCTGTCCACCACCCAGCCTGGCCTCTGCACCCTGCCATACAGTGGCTGCAGCCTCTGCCCTGGACACGGACAGATTCATTCACTCAGCCGGATAGACCCAGGGCAGGAGATAGGAGGCTGTCACTCAGTGGAGGCTGTCCGGAGGTGAGGAGAGGGAGGAGGAGCGGGAGGAGGGAGTGGGAGGGGGGAGGAGGGAAGTAGGGAGTGGTGCAGGATGCAGGCAGGCTGTGGTTGGCACCCCCCCCACTCCAACACTGCCCCCC
>BROE01000005.1:3391749-3426933 GCA_036571765.1 Plecoglossus altivelis | reverse complement strand
AAAAAAAGAAGATGCAGTGAACATGGTTGTGTTTGTCCCTTCAGAGCCACCGTAGTGCAGAGAACATGGTTGTGTTTGTCCCTCCAGAGCCACCAGCAGTTGCTTTGATGTTACACACTGACGAAGGGCAGCGACAACAGTTTTGCCTCTGCTGTTGGAGGGAAACCTCGCCTTACCACGACGGACAACGTAGGCAGTCAGGTAGCGACTGCTGTCGCCTGTGTGTGCTGTGTCGTATCCACGCGGTTTTGTATATGATGATGTGTGGGCATGGTGTATGTGTGCGTGTTTGTGAGTGAGTGTGTCCATGCATGCATGCATGCATGAACGTGTTGTCTCTGGTGAGTGCATGCATGCATGCATGCACGTGTGTGTGTGTATATACTGTGTGTGTGTGCACTGTATATAAGCGTGTGTGTGTTTCGTTTTTCTGTATGTGTCGTGCGCGGTGTGTGTTCATGTGGAAAATCGTGTAATGTGGTCGGCGTGTTTGGCATTTGTCATGCTGTGTGGCGCATGTGTCTTATTTTGGCTTTGTGGTGTGGGCTGTGTGGTGTGTATGTGCGTGTATTCTGCACTTTCTGTGGTGGTCGTGTGTCTGTCGTGTGTCGGCATGAGCAATCAAAACACTGCTTACTCAAGAGAAAGACTTCAGACATGCACAGACATTACACACACACAAACATCTCTCACACACACACACACACACACACACACACACACACACATACATTAGACACACACAGATACACAGATGGATCAGATTAGCACATAATTCATTTGCATATAAAGGCATGTTGAGCCCTCAAGGAGTGAATCATTTGCCAAAAGACAGCAAGTTGTTATCAAGCTCTGTGGAAGCCTGATAACAACCCATTCGTTAGAATCAGGTGTACTGGAGCAGGGAAATATCGATAACCTTCAGGACAGCGGCCCCTTCAGGACAGCGGCCCTGGATACCCCTGTCCTAGCGGTCATGAAATGGGCACCTTACCCACCAATAGTGCAAGAAGTTTATTAACACATATTCTGTCTCTCTCTCTCTCTCTCTCTCTGTCTCTCTGTCTTTCTGTCTCTCTGTCTGTCTTTCTGTCTCTCTCTGTGTCTTTCTTTCTCTCTCTCTCTCTCTCTCTCTCGCTCTCTCTCGCTCTCTCTCTCTTCTCTCTGTCTCTCTCTGTCTTTCTCTCTATGTCTCTCTGTCTCTCTCTCTCTCTGTCTCTCTCTCTCTGTCTGTCTCTCTCTGTCTCTCTCTCTCTGTCTGTCTCTCTCTCTGTCTCTCTCTCTCTCTGTCACTATGTCTCTCTCTCTGGCACTCTGTCACTCTGTCTGTCTCTCTCTCTCCCTGTCTCTCTCTCTGTCTCTCTCTCTGTCTCTCTCCCTGTCTCTCTCCCTGTCTCTCTCTCTCTCTGTGTCTCTCTCTCTCTCTCTGTCTCTCTCTCTCTCTGTCTTTCTCTCTCTCTGTCTGTCTCTCTCTCTGTCTGTCTCTCTGTCTCTCTCTCTGTCTCTCTCTCTCCCTGTCTCTCTCTCTCTCTGTGTCTCTCTCTGTCTCTCTCTCTCCCTGTCTCTCTCTGTCTCTCTCTCTCTCTCTCTCTCTCTCTCTCTGTCTGTCTTTCTCTCTCCAGCTCCTGCTAAGGACATTGAGGCTGTCTTTCTTCCCAGTGGTGAGGATTTGTTACTGTTTCCTAATGTGTGTTGAATCTCCATCTCTCTCTTTCAATGTCTCTCCCAGTCAGTCTCTCTCTTTCCCAGTCAGTTTCTCTCTTTCCCAGTCAGTCTCTCTCTTTCCCAGTCAGTCTGTCTCTTTCCCAGTCAGTCTCTCTCTCTCTACATCCCAGTCAGTCCTCTCCTCCTATCTCCCGCAGTCAGTCTTCCTGTCCCTTTCCACTGGTCTCTCTTTCGCCAGTGCCAGGTCCTCCTCTCTTTCCGCAGCTCCAGTACACTGTCTCCTTTCCCAGTCAGTCCTCTCCTCTCATTCTACAATGGTATCTCCCAGTCCAGTCTCCTCTTTCCCCAGTCCAGTCTCTCTCTTTCCAATGGTCTCTTTTTCCAGTCAGTCTCCCCTCTCCTTTCTGTCTCTTTCCCAGTCAGTCTCTCTTTCCCAGTCAGTCTCTCTCTCTTCCTCAGTCGAGTCTCTTCTCTTTCTCGTTGTTCTTCGTCATTTTGTTACATATGTCAAAAGTTGGTCAAATGGTCAATTATGAATACATAATTAACTTGAGCTCTTCTGGCACCAAGGTCGAGTTATCCTACAGTTTGAAACAATTGCTTGTTGTTGGGGAAATAGTGGATACATAAAACCTCACGACTTGAATCTCTCGACCTCAACATTCACTACTTCCTGAATGTCTGCTTCTGTCATCGTGGCTTGTTGCAAATTTACCATTTATTCTGCAGAACGGTAAAATATATGAGTTTTCCTCTTTGGTTCACATTATAAGATTTTTTAAGATTGCTATCAGACAAGTAGATTTACTTTGTGCTATGTGTGAAAAAAAACATGTGTTTTGGCCTCCATGGTTAGCTCTTCCTCCTTGAAAATTGAGAGCTTGTTTTGTTCTGAGAAGGAGAGCCAAGAAAAAATTGATTAAAAAAAGTTGGCAACCAATTGTGATAAATTAAATAATTTGATAACAACCGCTAGATTTTAAACAGATTTCCCAACCACTTGGAAAATAGGACTAGTTAACTGGGAACTTATAAAGTATTTAAAGTAAGTAAGGGGGAAAAAAGTTTTTTTAACAGATTGGTTTTTGTATAAAAAAAAAAAAAAAAAAAAGAGGGGGGGGAGATTCAACAAACACAAGGTTTAAAACAAAAGAAGAGGTGTATGGGTTTTTTTTTGTGTTTTTGGTTAGTAGAAAGTACAGATGTTTGTATAAAAAAGGGAGTCAAAGTAAAAGTAGTTTGTGTTGTACCCTCCTCCTCTCTACTCTCCCCTCCTCCACTTTGTACCCTCGTCCCATCCTCCACGCTCCTTTCTCCTCCGCTCTTTCCCCTGCTACCGTCTCTCTCCCTTTCTCTCTCCCTCATTCACTCTCTCTCTCCCCGTCTCCCCTCCCCCACGCCTGCCTCCCTCTCTCTCTCCTCATCTCCTCCTCCTCCCTCATCCCCTCCTCCCTCCCTCCTCCCTCGCTCTCTCCTCCTCTCTCCTCTCTCCTCCTCCTCCCTCCCTCCTCCCTCCCTCCTCTCTTCATCTCCTCCTCCTCTCTCCTCCTCCTTCTCTCTCCCTTTTCTCTCCCTCCTTTGCTCCTCCCTCCTCCTCCACCAGAGGGCAGTGATGGGGAGCTGTGCCCCCAGCAGACAGATAGCCTGGGTTCGTCTGGCAGCACCAGCACCCTGGCCTCCTCCGTCATCGAGGTGGAGGCCGGCCACGCCGAGCCAGGCCCGGCCAGGAGCCGGCCGGAGGAGGAGGAGCCAGAGGAGGAGCTTTGTCCCCTCAACACCCCGCCCACTCTCTCCATCACCGAGGAGATCATGCAGTTCATCAACCAGAGTCGAGCAAGAGAGGGATTGGCTGAACTGCACACAGACACGGTGTGTTTCTTCTGTCTGCGTCTCTTAGACTCTCTCTGTCCTGCTCTTTAAGACCTCTTGACCCTGCATGTTCTATGTGTTTTGCCACACCTGGATCAAAGGAACGGTGGTTATTTATGTCAGCACCTCATTCATGTGACTCAGGGAAACATCTGGAACATTCATACATGGTTCCTGAGCGCCAGGGTTGAGTTCCCAGATTCAAGATGTATTTCTGCCTGAGTCACGTACACGCCTTCTTGGAAATAACAGAGGGCATCCGTTTCTTATCTGTTCTCCAGGCTCCAGTCCTGGAGCCGAGGGGCCCAGACCCTGGTCCTCTGGCAGAGCAGGTCATTCGTCACAACTTCTCCTGCCCCCTGAAGGAGGGCCCGGAGCCTCCAGTCTCCCAGGATCACACTTTCCAGCAGGGAGCACAGCTGCAACTGGAGAGAGACGGAGCCAAGATGGAGGCCGGAGGTACTCCTGACCATGTGACGAGTGAGTCAGAGGGAGGACGTGCAGAGAAGGAAGGATCCAGATCTCTAGATATTCCTCTGGAGGAAAAGGTGGAACGTGATGAACTAGACACACAGAGGGAGGAGGGCGAGGGAGAGGAGGAGAAGGAGGAGGAGGAGGAGGAGGAGGAGGGAGAGCAAACGGTCATCACCCCAACACGCCTGTCCCCAGTCCAAACCTCTGGCATCTCACCTAGAGAGGTGGAGCTTGTCTGTGACTTGCCCAGAGAAGAGAAGCTCTCCCCAGACCCATCCCCCAGCCTGGCCCCCCCTGCCTCCATCGGAAGCCCCCCCTCCTCCAAGAGAGACAACCAGACCACCAGGAGTGACAGGATGATCATTGAGAAGATCCGAAGCTACTATGAAGCTGCAGAGGCCCAGGCCGGGGCCAGGGTCGGGGCAGAGGCCGGGGGGGAGGCTGAGGAGGCCGGGGGGGCGAGCGACGGCCAAACACCCCGGAGGAGGAACAGCTTCTCTCAGATCCCCTCAGGGTTGGTCAAGGAGTCTGTGTCTCGCTTCCACGTCTTGGGCCACCAGGACAGCCTGTGTGAGTCCGAGAGTGGACGCTCGGACGCGGGGACAGACCCCGACCTGCCATCCTCTCCGCCCCTGGATCTCAATCCCCCAGAGGGGCCTGCCGCCAAGGCCCGCCCCACCTCCCTGCCTCCCATCTGGGCAGAGGAGAGTCAGGACCTGGGCCAGACAACACCAGGCCTGGAGGTGGACTGCATCTCTGAGGAGACAGGTGAGTTTGGACAGATATTCACAGCATGATCAAATCACGTTTTAATTTGCATAACAGTGTCACAGAGGGCTTCACATATGCCTGTAGAACTGCACCTACAGTAACCTCTACATTTGCATTCTACAGTAACTTAACCCTTGTGCTGTCTTCGTATTCTATGACTCAGCCTGTCCAAAGGGTCAAAAAGGCCCCACCTTCAACCCTGATATAAAGCAGTTTAATTACATGTTTACCCTTTAGGGCACTGTAATGTGCAGCCATGCTGTACATGTATCAGGAAGATTTAGTATTGTTTGAAACATAAACATAGTTTTGGGTCATTCTGGCCCCCAAAGAGAACACAATGGAAAAAATTCAAAGATTGAATGATTGGGTCTGATGGTCTAGCAGTCGGATGTGGAGGATATGGAAGTTTAGTACATGCTCTTATTGGGTTTCTCTCATGAAACAGAACCAATGAAAGCGCTGAAGAACACAGAGAAGGAAGCAGTGTCCGCCACCACAGAAGAAGAGTGCAAACGCAGCAGGTTGACAGGCGAAACCACAGAAGAAGTTGCCCCCTCCACCAGCACGCAGCACCTCAACGGGCACAGCCCAGGCAGAACCTGCAACACGGCGGACCTCAGGGAACCGGACGGGACCTCCACGGTTCCGCCAGCACAGGCGGTACCCTGGGGAACCCAGAGAGGGCTGGGCTGGGGCAGAGAGTTCCCCAGTGGGAGTCTGGAGGGCCTGCCAAGCCAGATCAAGGTGGGTCACTGGGCCCGCCAGTCTCAGCTGGTCTCCTCCTCCTCCTCCTCTCTGGCCCGAGGCCTGCTGGGGGCTAGCGGGGGAGGCCTGGCCGGGGTGGGGCTGTTGGAGGCAGGGCCCGTGGACCCGTGTCTGCTAGAGAACTCCGAGAGGATTCTGAACAAGGTCCAGATGTTGGCCCGCATGTATGGAGCCAAGGGAAGCAGCTTGAAGGTTCCCCTGCACCACAAGATGGCGGGGGGCCGGACCCCGGGGGGCCGGGCCCCGGGGGGCAGGACCCCGGGGGCCCGTAACCAGAGCTACGCCTACTCTCAGTACCAGAATCGCTTTGAGACCAAGACTCACCTCACCCACTACCAGAGTCACACCCATGCTCGGTGTGACACCCAGAGCGAGAACATGACCCCTGGGAGGAGCCCACGCTGTCTCCTGACCCCGAGAGACGAGAGGAGGAGAGCGGGGGAGAAGAATGGAGGGACGAAGGAAGGAAGAGCAGAGGCACAGACAGATAGTAAGTGTTTACTTTGACCGTGGTGGTTGACAGTTGTTATGTAAAGTTGCAGTTTGATCTTTTAGTATTAGGTCAGTGTTATGGATCCACCTTTGAACGAACTGATGCAACGCTTCAAAAATGTGCTTCTGGTGTGAGGCAAGGTTTTTGCAACTGCTTCTTGTTACATAACCGGAATAGCAATGTGCATGCTGGCTACCAGCAGGAATAAGATTTCTATTTGTTGTGTTATGCAACAGCCATCCAATCAGAACCCCGGGAGGAGAAAGCTGTCCAATCAGAGCCCCGGGAGAAGACAGCCGTCCAATCAGAGCCCCGGGAGAAGACAGCCGTCCAATCAGAGCACCAGGAGTTAAAAGCCGTCCAACCAGAGCCTCTTCTGTACGGCCACATCATGGTGACCGAACACCTGTCTCAGGCCTGTCACCTGCAGCTGTCTCCAACCCTCCATCTCCACAACAGCTGCCAGTTTTCAGGAGACTCCATCATAACTCAACCCAGGAATGGAGCCTCATGTGTGGTCGACACCTCCAGTGTCTCGCTCCCATCTCTGGTTCCTTGCACGCAAAGAGAGGAGCAGGAGGAGGACCTTTCTGGGAATGCAGATAAGGATACTTTAGAGGCTTCAGATCGGTATGTGGATAAAGTGTAAACATTCCTGTATATCTTAACATTTACAGTATGTTTGACTGATTCAGATTTGCAATGATTCTGAACCCAAATGAATTCCGAACCAAACTAATTCTGTTCATCATCGACTCTGCCAAAATGCCAAACTCTGACAAATTAAGTCAGGCTTTATCGATACTGACTGATTCGTGTAAATGAATTAGACTCACCAGCCATCTTTTTGATTCTGAGTCTGACTCTGACTCAGAGTCTGACTCAGTCTGACTCGGATTCTTACTCTGATTGTGACTGATTCTGACTCTGATTCTGATTCCAACTGTAGCCCCTTAGGAGAGCAGAAGGCTGTCCGTCCTCTGTACTCCATCAGGGAGGACACCTCCTCCACAGGCTGGGGACAAGCTGCCAGGGTTCCTGCGTTACTTCAGGAGGAAGAAGAAGTGACAGAGACCATCCAGCACCAGGTCCCGACCCCGAGGCAGGCTGGAGACGAGGCCCAGACAGACCCACCTCTCCTAGGGGAGAGGAGCAGATGTGACCAGGGGCTCTCTGGAGCTCACAGAGCCACACAAGAGCCAAATATCCTTACCCCTGAGCCCGGGTTCACAGAGAGGTCACATTTCTCTCCCCTCTCCTGCCTGGTTGACTCCCTACACACGGTGCCCCCGCTGCCCTGTCACCCAGCCTCAGGGGGGCAGCCGGAAACTTCCGGAGGGAGCTGGTTCGCCGTGCCTCAGCCCTGCTCGTCAGGCGGGAGCCCTGCTCCCATCCTCCCTCCCCCAGGCAGCCTGTCTGCTAATCTACCCTCCTCCGCCAATCAGGACCCTGCTAATCTACCCTCCTCCACCAATCAGGAACCTGCCTCCTCCACCAACCAGGAGCCTGCCAACCTGCCGTCCTCCACCCTGCCCTCCTCCACCCCGCCCTCCTCCACCCTGCCCTCCTCCACCATGCCCTCCTCCATAAACCAGAGCCCTGCCTATCTACCCACCTCGGCTGGCAGGAGGACCATGCCCTGGGAGTCCAGCAGCACCATGCTTGCTACCAGGCCTGTCTCCCAGCCTGGACAGGAGCTCTGTTCTTCCCTTTCATCATCAGGACACCAGCTGAACTACCACCCAGCTTCTGCCTTCAGCCCAACCCCTAGCCCCAGCCCCAGCCCCAGCCCCAGCCTCTATCATCGGCCCCCGTCCCCAGTCAAAGTGCTTCCCTGCTTCTCTCCTACACCCTCTGCTACAAGAGCTCCTTCCTCCCCCTCCCCAACCAGGGCTCTTCCCTGCTTCTCTCCTACACCCTCTGCTACAAGAACTCCTTCCTCCCCTTCTCCATCCAGGGCTCTTCCCTGCTTCTCTCCTACACCCTCCGCTACAAGAACTCCTTCCTCCCCCTCCCCATCCAGGGCTCTTCCCTGCTTCTCTCCTACACCCTCTGCTACAAGAACTCCTTCCTCCCCCTCCCCATCCAGGGCTCTTCCCTGCTTCTCTCCTACACCGTCTGCCACAAGACCCCTTCCCTCTCCCTCCCCAGTCAGGGCTGTTCCGTGCTCCTCCCCCACCCCCTCTGCTTTCACCAGGTCCCTGGCAGCCTCCTGTATCAGCCAATCAATCACCCAGAGCCTTGCCAAAAAGAACGCTCGCCTCCAGGCTACACCCCTCGCAAGCGGAAGCCACGGCCCCGCCTCCCCTCTCAGAAGGGCCTCCCCTTCCCCGAAGCCCTCCTCTCATCCCGCCCCCTCCAGGGAGGGATCATATCCACAGCGGTGTCCCCCCTCTCCTGTTCACTCCCCTGGATACGGGAAGTCCAGCTCCTCCCCTGCTCCCCTCCCAGCCTCCTCTCCAGCACGGTCTCCTTCTCCCTTCAGGAGTCAGTGTTCTGCTTCCCCAGCCCCCTCCACCAGCCTCCACCACACCCACCCTTCCCCTGTGTCTCCCTGCCCCAGGTCTCCAGCTGCTCACCATCCCAGTGGACTGAACGACAACAGCAACAACAACAACAACAATGGCGGCGGCGGCGTTGCTAACGGCGGTTGGGCAGCCAATCACAAGAAGCCTCCGCTGGTGAGCACAAACAGCATGCCACCTTCCAATGATCCACTCTGGGTTGGGTCTCACAACAGGGTGGCACGGCCATTCTCCTCCTCCAGCGAGCCCAGCTCCCGTGTCCAGTCCCCCTCCCCCTCCCCTTCCCCTTCTCCATTCAGCCGGGTCTGCTCCCCTCCTCCCCCACACCCCCACCACACAACCCCTCTGACCAACAAGCCCCCCAACCCCAGAAGCAGCAGATCAAGCTCCTTTAACCCCTTGGGCCTCACCTTGGAGCTACCCAGGGCCTCCTCAGCGAGCTGCGCCACAGGGCCCAGTGTCACCAGCCCCCGGATCACCTCCCCTCCTCCTATTGGTGTTCCTGCCACCGTGTGGGGCGTGGCCTCGCCTCAGCCCCGGAACCCGAGACTGACTCGCCCTTCCTCCCCCTCTTTCTCCTCCCTGACCTCACCCATAAGGGGGGAGGGTTCTTCATGTTCTTACCCCGCCTCTCTGAGAACCTCCAGAGCCACATCCCCCTCCCCTCCTCCCCCCTCCAGCCCCTACCTCTGCTCCCCTCCCCCCGCCCTCCCCCTGCACAGGCCCCTAGGCAGCGGCGTCCTCGCCCTGGCCTCCCGCCCCCCCAGCCCCGCCAGGACACTAAATGGACGCCGGTCATGGGGGGAGAGCGGGTTGAGGTCGGGGGGCTCCTCAGAGCTGGATTCTGGCTTGGTGAGCCCGCGAGGTGGAGCATCGCGAGGAGGCGCTCTGGCCTGCCTCAGCCCGGGCCCTGGTTCCGGAGCTCAGTCACCCGGCCGCCTCACCCCAGGGAAGAGCCTTCACGGTGGGCAGCACTTCACCAGCATCGCCTGGCCTGACGTCCGCGAGCTCCTGACCAGGTATGACGGAGGGGACGAGGCAGACTGTGATGTGGCCGCCGCCTCCCCGCCCCGCTGCTTCCACCAGGACCACGACTCAGCAGATGTGTCCTGTCGGAGTCAGCTCATCTGTGCCTACGTAGCCCAGCCTCCCCCTGCCCCAGAGAAGGACCCCACCACCGGACCCCCAGACACCCCACAGGACCCCCAGGGGCCGTGCTCTTCCCAGGCAGCCAGAGGCTCTCACAAAGCCAGCTACGCCACCACAGTCAACCTGCAGATCGCAGGCAGCGGACGCATCACCTCCTTCAGCACGGCTCAGGTGAGCCTCACCCAGACGCTGGCCCCCCAGGGGACGGGGACGGGGGACAGCCAGGGACAGAGGAGGGTCAGCATCAACGGATGCAGCCTCTCCCACCTTCCCCAGAATTGCAGCAGGATGTGAGGATGGGTGTTGCCGAGGCAGGGGCAGGGGATGGGGTAGGGGCTGGGGTAAGGGCTGGGGCAGGGCTGGGGTAAGGGCTGGGGAGGAAGTGAGGTAGAGGGGGACAATTGTGCTTTTTTCCCAGTGGATGGGGACGGTTGCCAGTCTGAAAAAGGCACTTTACCCTGGGATTGTCACAGTACTGAGAAGTAATCCTGTGGGATCTACACTAACTCTGTCAGATGAGGTCTTGTACTGTTTTGATATATCCACTTAGTGAGCTGGCAAGGAAGGGAACATACGGCGACCTTCAGACTGAAACCTCCTGCCACACTGAGCTGAAGTCTTAAAGGGCCAGTCCACCAAACAGGGGCTCCAGACTTCATCCTAGTTTAAGTCACACAAGACTTCAGGCTAATGAAACAGTCCGGTTCATCTTATCAAACCTCTTCCTTAGAAATTAAGTGCTGGTAAATGTATATTCTATGTTTAAACAAGGAACAATATTTAGTTTACCACCAACGTCTGTGTTTGGGTGAAAACCTTGGATGCTTTTCATTATTTATGAACTAATGGTATTTCTCTGCTTTCTGGCACTTAATCCAATTGTCTTTATTTTGCACAGTTGTTCCATGTCCGTGTGATTTATTTGACGACGAGTCTGTGAAGTGATTTCAGATCAAAAGCAGGATAGTGTTTCGTGTTTGTTCTTATCTGTACTTGTTATGACGTCGCTGGATGCCTTGCGTCAGTCATCAAGCAGCGTGAGTTTGGGTTCAACGCTCAAAAAATGAATCTCTTGACAGGAGCTTCAAATGTAACAAAATGTATTGGTGTTTTTTTTCTTTACCAAACTATATGTTAGTATGACTTTATTTGACTGTTGTTATAAAACAGTGTATTTTTATGGGGTTATACCTCTCACTAAATGAACACCTAGCTTATTAAATGTACAAGTTTGGAAATAAATCCTTTGTGAACTTTACTGTTGACTCTGCTTGAATGTACTTTGCAGTTACAATATTAGAACATAGATGATGATGATGATGATGATGATGTTGATGATACGTCAACTTCAGGATGCCTGTCTGATGCTTTGATTATCGCTGTGTGTAAATACAAATAAGTATGAGAAGTAAACACACCGAAGAAAGCGAAAGTTTGGCACATTACCGGGGCTTCTTTCATCGCCTGTCAACGGAATTTGCATGCCCTCAACCGATTTTTTGGGGCGTTTAATTGCCTGACAGATATAGCCTCCGGTACAACTAGATAACTGAACAGGCGACTTTTGAGGTATGTGAATTTGTTCTTGGAGATTAGTCCTCCAATATGTTTTACTCTAACCCGACATTAAATAAACACACATTCGAGTATGGGTCACCATACTTGATAATACGTCACTTCACATATATAAACACGAGCCATTATATTTTCGTGGAGTTGTAAAAATTCTGCAAGAGGCTCTTCACCAAAAAAGCAGTCAGGTATATTTTCTCGTGAATGGACCAACTTGTGACACAGCATATATGATACAAAGTGGGAGGACTCAAACTGTTTAGAAAGTGCCGATTGGTGAACGCTGACGGAGTAAATCTGCAAATATTTCGATCCCGCCTCGACTATCTAAGAACTCGCGGGGAGAACTGGACCGAACAAGATTTAATTAAACACAAATTTTGTGGAATAGTAGTGTTTTAAGTGCATGAGTAATGTAACATATACCGAAGGACACTTATTATGGACGGTTTCAGTTTATTACCGTTCTTGGGATGCTCGGACATGTACAATTCAGTTGTCCAGACCCGTTTAAACACCGAACGGACCAACCGGAGACACTGCTGAACGATACGGTGGACTACAACCGAAGACCGTAGCTCGTGATTTCGTGATCATATGCGGTAGGCACAGTTAAAAGGTTGTAACCTGACTAAAACATTATTTGGCACGTGCAACCAATCTGAATTGGTTACACATGAAGGCATAGTATCTGTGTGGTATGTTTCCTTAGGCACGTGTATACTCTTTGTTTAAAGAGTTGCAATGATTTCTTTTTCAAACGTAACCTTGTGCGCGTCATTTTATTGTGACCTATCAGATTATTTGGCGCACGACTTTGATCCTCATTTAAGATTATCAATGGATTTCAAAATGTTCTGCCTCTACGTGTCTGTAGGCTACAGCCCCTGATATCGTCTCGTCCACATTCAGTGCGCCCTTTAGTCAGTTGACTTGTGCAGGAGGGCGCATGGAATGTATCCTTATCGCCAGTAAATAGGTCATCTTTAGGACATAAAGTTATCGTATGTATTTGAACCCAGATAAACAATAGGCTTTCCATATAAATATTCCGGAAATGTTAGATGTCGGACAATTATCCATTTATCTGACGCTTTCAAGCGACGTAGCCTACAAATATTTAGTATTTTATTCTACAAATATTTAGTATTTTATTGACATGCATTTGTTTATATACAAATAATGAATTTGAAAAGTACAAAGAAACTGAAACTAAAGCAGTTATTTAAGCTCCTACCCTATACATCTACCGCAAATATGCAACTTCTGTTACCGCAGAAAATTCCTGTTTCGAGTGCTCAGGGAAAGTATAGACTTTCCTAGTCGTTGTCTGATCGCGTTACTATTGTGCGTTTCTGTGGACTTTCGACAGAAAGGAGAGGAGTGAGAAAACGAACAGATTCCGACCTGGGCCAGCCGCCACGATCGGGGGCTTAGTCGTGTATGTCTGTAGGCGCCTGGTCTTGTCTGGAGCTAACTGCGGGACGCCGCAACAAGGGATTCCGAGGTGGGTGGAAGCTTATTGCTTCAGGCTGACTCGCCGTGATTCCTCAGATACGATGGCGCGACATGGAATCACGGGGAACCCTGGAGATACTATGAAACGACTAAATGAAATACCTCACAACCGATCTTGCGCTGAGCAGCTGTCTCCGCGCTGGAAGCAGATGACCGGAGTGAGCGAGCTGGGATGGAGACGGAGAGAAGCGTCGCTTTGGTTGCTGTGTCTGGCTGTCTTCGCCGTCACACTGACAGACTCACAGAAATGCAGCCTGGAGACAATCAAAGAAGTACAGGGTGTTCTCCGACAAATTGAAAGGGTATCAAGACGCTTTCTATTAGTTTGTTTAGCCGTTCCAGATTATGGCACGTTTTTCTAGGTCCTTTTACAAAAAAAAACATTGGACTGGTGGTGGATCTAAATCGCTTTCATATCCTCATTTATTCATGGCATTAAATTGAATTAAGTAATACAGAAACAGTAATGTGCTAGTCATAGTTTATTGACTATGTTGTTTTTACTTTCTTATTAACTGTGTAGTACCCTATACAGTAGCTATAAAAAGACTACACTCCCTTTGGAAAATATGACGTTTTTGCAACATTACAGCCTTGAATGACTATGCCTAAATATAGAATACACGTGCACATAGCTTCTAACTTCCAAGTAAACAAATATTAACGGTTTAGAATGTGTTCAACGTAATCGACTATCTTGTTCTAATAGGACAATGTCATTGGTTTATATCTTGAGTGATGACGTGATATGGGCGTGTACTATGTCAGTGATGGTCTTGGCTGTACATCTCTAACCTAGCACGAGAGAGCAGGACGGATGTTATTATTCAACAGGGTTCAAAGAGAGGGTGCTTTTATATCTGTTAAGACTTAATAAAGATATACATAGCATTTTAAACTAGGAGAACTACTGATACCATAATCTTTACCTCATAATTGCAACTTTAGGCGACCCGTATACTTTTTAAATTCAGCTTCGGCTTTCTCGTCTTTAGGTCAATCTGTGTGGTACTTTAACTAGAGCTCATTTAAAGAGTTGCTAGATTGAACTAGTTGTTCCGTAGCCATTTCATTGTGGGTTTGGGCTGTGTTTTTTGAGTCCTTGTTAAGATGAGCGTCCGACATGGCGAATTGGGAGGTTTCTTATGAGCTCAGTCAATCTTTCCAACATTATGAAGATGTAGACTCGGAGCCTGCTGCATCTACAGTCGCGCACCCAGAGTCCCGCATTCTCAGTCCCCTCGTTTTTCGAGACAGCGCCTACCGATGTTCAGAAGATCGTATCACACCCTAATCCAAATGCCATTTAAAACATTATAGATGCAATATTGCGTTCTATTTTTATTTAAAGTTATCAAAATAAACATTTTATTCTGATAAATGTACTTAGTTTACTTAGTTAGTTTACTAACTCATTTTAATCTTCTTTTTTTTACAATGGCTTGTCTACAAAAAGTCCAAGGTTAAAGACTAACGTTAGGTTTCAAGATATTGTCGGGGGGAAGGCGAAAAAACATATATTAACGGCTCACATTTTCTTACAAACGATCTTTCTAAATGTTAAATAAACTATTCATATTTTGGTGTATCGACGAGCTGTAAAGTAGTTAGATTACTAGTAAAGTAGTAGATTTTTTTCACATCATTGAAAACAACTGACGATGTTTACTTTTCGGTTCCCTCACGCCTTTATCCATGTGTTTATCCGATCCTATTTGATAGGAGACGTTGTTTCGAAAAACGAGGGGACTGAGAAGAAGAAGCGGGCTCCAAAACTGCAGCGTGATACTACCTACGTTTTCCTCGGTATTACATATACACACCTATTGGCCAGAAACATCTCAGAATATGTCAACACCGTGCGCGTCTGTCACGCCGTGTCGCGGTGCTATGGAAATTATGTTGTGTGTGTGTGTGTGTGTGTGTGTGTGTGTGTGTGTGTGTGTGTGTGTAAGGATTTCTCGGTGCGTGCTCACTACTTGAACATAATTAGTATGATAGGTGATAAATAGGTGATTAGTGTTTTCGGGCTGATACACAACGCTTCCCTCAAGACCTGTCCTTCAGACGAAGGTTAGCCCATTCGCGTGTTGATTCTAGAATGGAAAGTTACAAATGGTGAATATTCTTTGAAGGGGCCAATGATTTCCCTCTCCACAAATTGTTCGATTGCAAAAATGTAGAGGCCAACTCTAGTAGACTGTAAGGTTGCAAAAAGTAGCTGTTTTAAAAGGGGGTGTAGCATCTTAACAGGGACTATACACTAGGCATGTTCTCTTCTTCATCAGAAACCGTTTGATTGTAATCTGTACACCCCTGACCTGGAGGACTACGAGGTATGTGTTTTACAACTGATAGTATCTTAATATTATTATTAACAACAGACAGATACATGTTATCAATAATATAATGCAATAATAACCACAATAATATGACTAATTCTAACATTATGATTATTATCAATCAAAGTTGATACATTCACAATATTTTTCTCATCTCCACCACAAGGAAGTCGTTTACAATTGCTAGTAAAAAATGACCCAAATCGGAGTACTAGAGTACAGTTGATAGATTGTCCAAACTTGTTGGATGTTTCTGGATGCTTGATCCTGCTCAGATTGAGTCTTGTTTAAGCCTCATCTTCTGGCTCCATCTCCAGCAGAATTGCCCCAATTCCACTCTCACCTGTTTCGCCAAGGAAGTGGAGGTCTTGCTGTACGAAGGCACATTTAGCAAGATCCCAAAACTGAAGAAGCGACTGCTACTACTTATAACCAAGGTCAGACATGTTTGTTTATCAGCTTCAGCGTGAATGTAAGACATAAAGACAGAACTCTCCAGAACTCTCCAGAACTCTCCAGAAACCCACACCCACACACCCACACACACACACACACACACACACACACACACACAAAACTGGGATGACTGAATTCCATAGTGAAGTAATGGCTCCGCCCTTTGGGAAATCATCTGTGAGACCAGATGCCCAGAAACTCGAGCTCTTTCTGCTTGTGTTCCGTCTTCCGTCCGTCTGTCTTGGCCTTGTCTAAACATGCGGAAGTGTGGACACTTAGGCAGTTCTAATAGGGTGGGATGGGGTATATCAATGGGTTTGGGTTAGTTTTAGTGTTACACAACATTTATGGAAATCCCCTCGGAGAGAAGGAACAGATGAGAAACAGATGGGGTCTCTCATTTCCTTTCTCTGTCTCGATCGGTCTCTGTTTCTGTCTCTCTGTACCTCTCTCTGTCTGTATGTCTGTCTCTCTGTACCTCTGTCTGTACCTCTGTCTGTATGTCTGTCTCTCTGACCTCTGTCTGTATGTCTGTCTCTCTGTACCTCTGTCTGTATGTCTGTCTCTATGACCTCTGTCTGTATGTCTGTCTCTCCGTCTGTATGTCTGTCTGTATGTATGTCTGTCTGTATCTCTCTGTCTGTCTATCTGTATGTCTGTCTCTCTGACCTCTGTCTGTATGTCTGTCTCTCTGTACCTCTGTCTGTATGTCTGTCTCTCTGTACCTCTGTCTGTATGTCTGTCTCTCTGTACCTCTCTCTGTCTGTATGTCTGTCTCTCTGTACCTCTCTGTCTGTCTGTATGTCTGTCTGTATGTCTCTCCGTCTGTATGTCTGTCTGTATGTATGTCTGTCTGTATCTCTCTGTCTGTCTGTCTGTCTGTCTATCTGTCTGTATCTCTCTCTCTGTGTATGTTTGTCTGTCTGTCTGTCTGCCTGTCTTTCATATGTTGATTCTGTGTGTTTCAGAAGGACAAGGATGGCTGTTCACAGTGTGAGTTTTACCCTGAGAAGGCAGCAGAAGAGTTCCTAATCTCCTTGAAATCTCTTCTTCAGGAGGACTGTGCTCTCTCTCCGTCCTAAATGCAGAAGCACTCGAGTCGATCTGAACCCCAACAGACTGGTTTGATCCGAGAACAAAAAGCTTTCGCCTCAGCAAGCTACCAAATCAACCTAGCAGGTGTAGCAGATAGCGACCAAACGCCACCCATGGTCGAGTGGAGCTTGCGACCATTAAAAGAAGTTGCTACGTTTCCACGCACAACTGATTCTGTTGAAGACGGACAGAGGCAGTAAAAGGCCTTCTGGCCTGTGGATTTCTGCTGCTGGTGTTAACTGTCTAAAGAAGAATGATAATGATAGAGTACCACTTGGAACTGAACATTGTTTTGATGTTTGTGTCTCGAGTGACATTTCTCTCTAACCGAAGTCTCTATTCTTGTTTTTTTTTGTTTTTTTCGGCAAGACATTTTAAGATTCGATTTCTTTGCCAAGGTGTCGGGTTCATCAGCTAAAATAGTTGTATAAATTGTTGGCTCTAACGTATGTATTGTAAAAAATAATAATAAAAATACAGCTTTGCTAAATAGTGCAATGTTATAAATGCTAGGTTGATATTTATTTCATATTCGTTGTCAGTAAAACTGTGCGTTATCTCTCTTATCTCTTCGATCTTTACTACAGCACCTGTACTGTAACCACGTGTGATTCAAAGTATAGACCGGAGCACAAGGGAAATTGGGAACGCTGCCAACTTTGAATTCCCGCGATAGTTGAGTTCGCGCAGTATCCTAAATCTCGTGGCTTTTTGGGGTCTAAGAAATACGTGCAAGTCACTACATTTGAATTACCATATATCGTTACCCTGTTGTGTGAGTGAAGTCAAAACTCGGATTATTGTAACAGAACATAAGGTGAGTACCTTTGTGAAATAAAGCCTAAAATACGTGGCTATTAGCTACAGTTACATGAAATTGCGATTTGAAATGCGCATTGCCAGCTAGGCCATCTTGAATTCTACAGTACCATTCAATGGGACGTGGTTAGCATTTAGCAAAACTATTGAAGGCCTTGGCTATTTCTGCTACCAATAACACCAAACACATTCCAATGCAATACACTACTTCATAGTACTACTTATTACTCATCTAGTGATAATCAAGTTGATTGTTTATCGTTTACGTGGCTAGCTAGATAACCAACAGTAACGGCGCTAGTGCTAGCTAACTAGCTCCAGCGATCCGAGAACCAGTCTCGCTAAGCTAGGCTAACCGTTTACTTTAGCTATGTTATGGCTCTGTTTGCTCCGAACTTCATCTGCCTCCGTGATCGGAAACAACATATACACAATTACTGTTTTCTTAAGTATACGGTAGTGAACTAAATTTGTAGCTAAATATATAAAAGGTCATTGTATTAATACACATAAGTACTGGAAAATGGCTCTGAACTGAGCTCTGTGCTAACATGGCTAGTCTAACAGTCAGTACTGAATAGCTGACTAGCAAGATAACGAAAACATCGGCGCTTGGCTGTCTGTTGTGTTGCGTGTCTGTAGACTACCTGAGACTGTCCAGAATGTCTGACAGCGAGGATAGCGACTTCTCTGACGCTCAGAGTGAGCGAAGCAGCGAGGCTGAAGAGGCGGAGAATGAGGTACGGTACCGGGGCATGGCAAGCTAGCGCTGACTGCTTTAGCTGAAGTTAGCTGGCAAGTTCATTCACTTTACGAACACCGAATCATATTCTAGTTACAGAGCGAGGGCACACACACACACACACACACTATATATATATAGTTTTAAAGGCAATCGAACAAGTTAAATTCCAGCAAGGAAAAAAAGGAGAAATGAAATAACGGACTTTAGTTTGATAGTAATGTAGAATGCGGGTACAGTCAGAGACTGCTAGCGGTCATATAAGTGAAGTTGTATACTAACAGTACATGGAACTAGAGCGGGTGTATGTCTTAGTGGTGTCATCATGCGGTGGCAGCTTCTAATATCCTCTGCTGTATGTTGCTTTTGACAAGACCGTCCGTTTAATGAAAACTTCACTAAACATCACTAGTAGCATCCATAGCTACCAGAGTAACTACTGTAAAACTTCAAATAATAGTCCAGTCTCAAATAGACGTCTGTCTCTTTTAAACGCCTGGTGTGACGACAGGTTTGGGGAAAAAGGCCGGTCTCAAATAGAGTTCTGGTCTGGGTTTCTTTGTATGGAGTTGGATCAGATCTTCTCAAACCCGTCAGATCTGTTCTACGTATGATTCGAGTTCACGTGACAGACAAGACAACAGTTCACGAACGACTCATCACTATGGCAACATAAAAAAGAGGTTAACGAACTTTTTTTAGTCTTCAGTTTTTCTTAATTCTCTCAGTACCATCATGGAGACAAAAAGAAAAAAGTATGATATGACATGTAAGCTGACAGTTGTCAAATTTGCCGAACAAAATTCGGGAGAAGCAGCGGCAAGACATTTCTCGGTTGATCCAAAGAGAGTGCGAGAGTGGCGGAAAAATGTCTGAACTGCAACGTCTGTCCGAGGAAGACGACAAAATGAAAGACCTGTCTCTTATAGACGCCTGTCTCATATACAAGCCGGTGCATTTCGGCGATTTAGGTAAATGGAAGCCCGGGCTATTATTTGAAGTTTCACAGTATATAGAAAGACTCAAAGTATGTCCTAAAAAGAAGGTAGACTAAGCTGAAATGGATGACGTCCAAAACGTTATTGTACGACTGATGTTTGTGTGTCTACTCGACGGTAGGAAGAACAGGCCAGTCCAACAGGTAGTGACAAGGTAGCAGAGGAGGAGGGGGAGGATCTGGAGGATGAGGAGGAGTATGATGAAGAAGAAGAGGAGGACGATGACGATCGCCCCAGAAAGAAGCCTCGTCACGGAGGGTTCATCCTGGACGAAGCTGGTACGTTCTGGGCCGTCTTGTCACACAGACTCTTCCGTATGCTCCATTGCTGCCCCCCTGTCTGAGCCAAGCCAGATAGGAACTGGCACCAAAACAGCCTACCTACAAACAGTTTGAACAAAACATGGCTCAAAGAAGGGCGTTTTAGTCCTGGTTTATTACAGGAATCCCAGGTGGACTCACCATAAGGGCTGTTGTTGTTTACAAGACGTACCCACATCAATTGACTGTGTGTTTTTGCCAAGAGCCACACTGACTGGTTCTGTCTTTACGCTCTTCTTCTCTGGTTGCTTGTAGATGTGGATGACGAGTACGAGGATGAGGACCCGTGGGAGGATGGAGCACAGGACATCTTGGACAAAGGTGAGGGGGGGGGGCAGGCAGGCGTGTGCCTGCTTAGCAATGCCAGCGATGACCGCGTAGCCATAGCAACATGCCAGGGCCACTGTGGTTGATGATGAGCTTAGACGGCACCAAGTTAACCTGTGTGCAGCCATTGTTGGTACAGGTTCATTTTTGGGGATAGGAGGAGGGGGGGATTTAAAAAAATGTCACCGTAACGTAGACTGGGGATTTGAGATCATGTTTAGTGCGTGATGCTGTGTCTGAAAGGAGTAAGGTTGTCATTGATTTGAAGGTCTGGTACAGTGAAAGTCTTACATAGCTTGTGACTTTGTTGACATTGTACTTCCTGCTCTGCTCTAATATCGTCTCTTCCCGTGTGCATGCCTCCTTCAGTTAACGGTAAATGAATTCCAGATTATTCTTCTGTGTTTCGTTCTGTCCAGTATAACAGAGTTTGTTTTCTCACGCATCCAATTCAACCCCATCCAGCCTCTGCACGTATCGTCGTCAGGGTAACCAGTGTAACACCAGGGGAAAGAGAGGGCAAATGGCATACGTTGTTGCTTTCTGATTTGTGAAAGGATGGCGAGTAGATTTTTTAGTTTCATTTATTTTTTCTTTTTTTTCCTTTTTTTTTGTAGCAACAAAGGCTAATTGCTGTAGTTAAACTAGTGACATCTACACCCTGCAAAGTTGACAGGCTTTCCGTTAATGATATGATGTTTTTCATCATTCAAGTCAACTGGTGACATCCTGCCTTGATCAGGGTTAGAGGATCATTCCAGTAAAGGTTATTACAAATTTGACCATCGGTCTTGTTCTTGACTATGGAAGCGCCCCAACCTGAACTGTGATCATTTGCCTGAACTCATCACCCGTCGACAGAAAGCTAATCTCATCGGTTTTGAACGATCTGATACGATTTCTGCTTCTTCTTTCGTTGTTGTGCTGCATCAAACCTGCCGTGTCACAGCATAGTAGTCCTCCAGTCGGCTGTGTGCTCGTGCCTCATCAGAAAGAGTCATCCTGCCGTCATTAACACTAATCCTTGTTTTTGAGTTTGTGTGCTCTTCCATCTCCCCTTGCCCTTGGCCACCTTACTTGCGTGCCGTTCTCAATGTCACTTGGCTTTTCCTTGTGCTCTTCCTCCTCGTCTCTCGGCCCCGTCTCGTCCGGCCCCGTCTCGTCCGGCCCCGCCCACATTCTGCACAGAAGAGGCAGAGGGTGAGTGTGATGATGTTCTGTTTCACTTCTTCCTGTAATGTATGTTTGGCCTGAAATGGCTTTATGGTGCAGAGGTAGTTAAAAAGACACAGGAATTAAATGGGGGCGAGTCAGCGAGGAGGGAAATGTATAGCATGGATGGCCTGGTCCTTAAGAGCCATAGACCTGAAGGTTTTAGATGTTTCCCTGCTCCAGCACATCCGATCCTGAGAGCTTAATAAGGAGCCATTCATTAGAATCAGATGTGCTGGAGCAGGGAAACATCCAAAACCTTCAGGACTGTGGCTCTCCAGGACTAGGGTTGGCCACCTGCCACCCCTTATGTATAGAAATGACCCGAGGACAGAATCGTAACCAGGGTAGTTTCGCTAAAACCTCATCCCAAATGATGCGTGCTTAACCAGCGATCCACTAGGAGCTTCTGTCTGAACAACAAGCCCAGTATCTCTCCCTGTCAGACAGGAACACGTGTAGTTTAACTGGGAGTCAGGCTCCAGATACTGGACAACCAGTCATCATCCCAGACACCGAAACCCAATGCTTCCTCCTGACTCCTCACTGAACCCTTCCTTTCTCTCCACAGTGTCAAACATCGATCATGTGGTTCTGGATGAGGACAACTCTGGATCACGCCGGCTGCAGAACCTCTGGAAGTATGTTGGTTGTTTGGCTGGCTGGCTGACTGGTTTGGCTGGTTGGCTGGTTGGCTGGCTGGTTGGCTGGCTCCAGCCTGCCCCCTGAACCCTAGACCTGGCCCATACAGTCCTTTTCTCACATTACTTGTGATAACTGAGGATGTTGTGATATTGTCTACCATCTGTTTTGCATGGAGAAGCTTAGTGCTCAATAACGGCCTGTGGTGTTTGGTTTGGAGCGGAATTGGCCACCGCTGCAGTTTGGGTGTTTTTGTGGTCTGTTAATGAGCGGGTTGTTCTTCTTCTCTTTGTCATTCGCAGGGATTCCAGAGAGGAAGCCTTAGGGGAGTATTACATGAGGAAGTATGCCAAATCATCTGGAGGAGAACAGTAAGTGTTTGTCTCGCTCAGTCTACACAGCCTTTCTGAGGCACATAATCTGTTCCCAGGATCTTATGAACCTTCTGGAAGTTTTTACCACAGAATGTAGTTATTTGCATGGTTGACATTAACAGCTTCCGCTTAATAGAACAGGGCAGGTTTTAATGGGAGGGTTCACCTCTGTGGTGGAATTCTAGAATATGGTGACAAATGTGTTTTCAAGAGAAGTTTACAGTTGGTTATGAAGCTTGATACAATGTATGTAAATGTACCTCCATTTGGTAGAGAGGCCACCTGTGGTTTTATGACATCTAACTATGAGACGTGACCTCTGGGTCACCTGAGAGTAATCTAAGGGAGTAGGTTTAGAATTGATCCAACCTCCCTTTTCTTTCCTGATTCATGTTATTGAAATCTTTGTTCGAAGATAACCACACAAAGGATAGTTGACCATCTGACCGGTCAACGACCTGTAGCTTTGTGACCATATGCAATACCATTTGTTGTAAGTGCGTTCATGGTAGTGTTTAAGGATGTTCGACATCACTCTTACAAACGACTTGTGGTTATCACGTCCTTCTTAACGACTCATCACAAAGCGCTTTGTTTCATCTTATGCACTTGTGCAGGCGAAATAAATTGTATTGAAACTGCCATTCGTGACTGTTCATATCTACACAGTGCCATCAAAGTTCTCTCTCACACCCCTCTCTCTCTCCTACTTTCTTTCTTGCTTCTCTACCTCGCTCGTCCTCGCTCAGTTTCTCAGGTGGATCTGAGGAGCTCTCGGATGACATTACCCAGCAGCAGTTACTTCCTGGGGTCAAGTATGTATCGTTTACTTCCTGGGGTCAATTAGGTATTGTTTACTTCCTGGGGTCAAGTAAATGTATGTGGCCGTTTCAATATTTCCATATTCTGCAGCATTAATGGAATCATTTTAAGTTCATTTGCTCAGCGAACTTTGTTTTTGTCTTAAGGGATCCTAATCTTTGGACAGTCAAGTGTAAGGTAAGAACTAATGTCCTTGTTTTCTGTTGTCTGACACACACACACACACACACACACACACACACACACACACACACACCAAGCCTGACACACTCACTAACTAGCTGTGGTGTGACTGCAGATAGGGGAGGAGAGAGCAACAGCCATTGCACTGATGAGGAAATTCATCGCCTACCAGTTCACAGACACGGTATGGGTTTCTTACTTTTAGCCTTGTTGATAGACGTGAATCTTTCCATCTTAAATCTGTCAATCTTCACAAACCACCAATCACATCCTTCTTCTCCTCCGACTGCATTCCTCTTGTTTTCCTCTCCTTCTGTTTCTCTCTCTCTTCCATCCCTTCCTCTCTTGTCTCTTCATCCAATCCCCCTCCTCCTCATCCCCTCCCTCCTCTCCTCTTACCCCTCATCCTCTTCCACCCCCTCTCCTCTTCTCCCTTCTCTCCTCTCCTCTCTCCTTCCTCCTCTCTTTCTTCTCCTTCCTCTTCTCCCTACTCTTCTCCTCTTACCTCCTCTCTCCTCTCCTTCCTCTCCCTCCTCTTCTCCCTTCTTTCCTCTCTCCTCTCCTTCCTCTCTCCTCTCTCCTCTCCTTCCTCATCTCCTCTCCCCTCTCCTTCCTTATCTCCCCCCTCCTCTTCTCCCTTCTCTCCTCTCTTTCCTCATCTCTTCTCTCCTCTCATTTCTCATCTTCTCTCTCCTCTCATTCCTCATCTCCTCTCTCCTCTCCTTCCTCTCTCTTCTCTCCTCTCTCCTCCTTCTCCCTCCTCTCTCCCTCCTCTCCCTCCTCTCCTTCCTCTCCTTCCTCTCTCCTCTCCTCCCTCCTACTGTCCTTCCTGTCCTCCCTCCTCTTCTCCTCACAGCCCCTCCAGATCAAGTCGGTGGTGGCTCCCGAACACGTGAAGGGCTACATCTACGTGGAGTCCTACAAACAGACCCACGTGAAGGCGGCCATCGAGGGCGTGGGCAACTTGAGGATGGGCTTCTGGAACCAGCAGATGGTGCCCATCAAGGAGATGACCGATGTCCTGAAGGTGGTGAAGGAAGTCACCAACCTCAAACCCAAGTCCTGGGTCCGCCTCAAGAGAGGCCTCTACAAAGATGACATAGCCCAGGTAGTGCAAGTCGGATAAGGCTAATGGAAGTCAGTTAAGGCTATTGGAAGGTGGTTAAAGCTAGGGTGGGCTGGCTATGGCTAGTGCTAGCCAGGTATGATGACCTAACTTGGCTAACCTGACTTGGCTATCGGAGCAGTTAAGAATCCATGTCTCTGATCCGTTCTTAACGTTCCACAGGTGGACTACGTAGAACCAAGCCAGAACACCATATCTCTAAAGATGATTCCAAGGATAGACCTGGACAGGATCAAAGCACGTATGAGCATGGTAAGCTGAAGAGCCGTATTACTCCAAGTGATTCAGATGCATAGGACCTCAAATGAATCACTGAACAGAAATGACCCTCTTCAGACACCTGAGGTCTGTGTTTATTTCTACCTACCTGGTTAGCTGTCTGTGTCTGTCTGTCTGTATGAACCTGTCTGTCTGTCTGTATGAACCTGTCTGTCTGTCTGTATGAACCTGTCTGTCTGTGTCTGTCTGTCTGTATGAACCTGTCTGTCTGTCTGTATGAACCTGTCTGTCTCTGTCTGTCTGTATGAACCTGTCTGTCTGTCTGTCTAAACCACAGAAAGACTGGTTTGCCAAGAGGAAGAAGTTTAAAAGACCAGCCCAGAGACTGTTTGATGCTGAGAAGATCAGGTACACGGAAACTTCCTCTCTCTCGCTCTCTCTCTCTCTCTCTCGCTCTCTGTCTGTCTCGCTCTCGCTCTCTCTCTCTCTCTCACGCTCTCTCTCTCGCTCTCTCAGCACAGTTGTTCTACTAGACTCCCAGATGTTCTTTGTTTTTCCAGGCTTTAACTGTGTGTATGTGCAGGTCACTGGGGGGTGAGGTCAGCCACGATGGAGATTTCATGATTTTCGAGGCCAACCGCTACAGCCGCAAAGGTTTCTTGTTCAAGAGCTTCGCCATGTCGGCTGTGGTGAGAACACACACACACATCCCTGCAGTGTCTAACACAAGCCTGAAGCTGGGCTGGATCTAGTCGCCATCTGTTCTGAGCTGACCTCTGACCCCTGCCCTCTGACCCCTGCCCTCTGACCCCTGCCCTGGTGTGTTCAGATCACAGAAGGGGTGAAGCCCACCCTGTCTGAGCTGGAGAAGTTTGAGGACCAGCCAGAGGGCATCGACCTGGAAGTGGTGACTGAGGCTTCAGGTACACACCTGTGCCTGTCTGTGTCCTTCTGTCTGTGTCCTTCTGTCTGTGTCCTTCTGTCTGTGTCCTTCTGTCTGTGTCTGTGTCTCTGTCTGTGTCCTTCTGTCTGTCTGTGTCCATGTCTCTGTGTCTTTCTGTCTGTGTCTGTGTCTGTGTCCTTCTGTCTGTCTGTGTCCATGTCTCTGTGTCTTTCTGTCTGTCTGTGTCCTTCTGTCTGTGTCTCTGTCTGTGTCCTTCTGTCTGTCTGTGTCTTTGTGTCCATGTCTCTGTGTCTTTCTGTCTGTCTGTGTCTTTGTGTCCGTGTCTCTGTATGTGTCTCGTCTGTGTCTTTCCTTCTTTCTGTCTGTGCAACATTGGCTGTGTGTCAGTGCTAAAAACGTACTGGCGTTCTTGAGAAAAATGATCTTGCCAAGCATCTTTTGAGAACGGTCTTGCACCACTGCAAGGACACAGAGCGATATTGAGCTGGGTTTGTTCTTCAAATGATAACGAGATGATAGCGATAACGAGGTCATTTCAAGCGTGGTATTTGCATTTGGAATCTGTCACTGTCAACTGTCAAGATGAGAGCCAAAGAGCTGTCATTATCTGTGAAGCAAGCCATCATTAGGCTGAAAAAACAAGACAAACCATCTGAGAGATGGTAAAAACATTAGGCGTGGCCAAAACAACAGTTTGGAACCTTCTCAAAAAGAAGGAACGCACCGTTCAAGTCGTGCTTTATTGTCAATTGTGGCATGACATCACTTTCCCTGGTGAAGAAAACACCCTTCACAACAGTTGACAAGATCAAGAACTCTCTCCAGGAAACAGGTGTATGTGTGTCAAAGTCAACAATCTAAAGACTTCACCAGAGTGAATACAGAGGGTTCACCACAAGATGTAAACCATTGGTGAGCCTCAAAAACAGGAAGGCCAGATAAGTTTGCCAAACAACATCTAAAAAAGCCTTACCGGTTCTGGAACAACATCCTATGGACAGATGAGACCAAGATCAACTTGTACCAGAGTGATGGGAAGAGAAGAGTATGGTGAAGGAAAGGAAGTGATCCTGATCCTAAGCATACCACCTGATCAGTGAAGCATGGTGGTGGTAGTGTCATGGCGAGGGCATGTATGGCTGCCAGTGGAACTGGTTTTCTTGTGTTTATTGATGATGTGACTGCTGACAAAAGCAGCAGGATGAATTCTGAAGTGTTTCTGGCAATAGTATCTGCTCATATTCAGCCAAATGCTTCAGAACATTTTGGACGGCGCTTCACGGTGCAGATGGACAATGATCCAAAGCATACTGCAAAAGCAACCAGACTTTTTGACGGGAAAGAAGTGGAATGTTATGCAATGGCCAAGTCAATCACCTGACCTGAATCCGATTGAGCATGCATTGCACACAAAAAAACACATAAAAGCACATCTTGTTCGTTTCATTTGAAATCCATTGTGGTGGTGTATAGAGCCAAAATTGTGTCGATGTCCCAATATTTATGGACATGACTATGTTCTCATAAGTCTCTGTCCAAATATTTCCGTGACTAACGTGTGTGTTAGTGCTAACGTGTGTGCGTGTGTGTCCAGGTAAGGAGCGTGAACACAACCTCCAGGCAGGTGACAATGTGGAGGTGTGTGAGGGAGAGCTCATCAACTTGCAGGGCAAGATTCTGAGTGTGGACGGAAACAAGATCACCATCATGCCGAAGCACGAGGATCTCAAGGTACGCGCACACTCAGTGGCGCAAAAATGGGGTATACAGTGCGTGCAGTGCGTGCCGTGCATACAGTGCGTGCAGTGCGTGCAGTGTGTGCCGTGCATACAGTGTGCAGTGCGTGCAGTGTGTGCAGTGCATGCAGTGTGTGTAGTGCATGCAGTGTGTGTAGTGCATGCCGTGCATACAGTGGGTGCAGTGCATTGGGGGTGTTTTTGTGTGTGTTTTGTCCATGTGTAAAATGCACCATATACCTCTATTGGTTGGGAGGGGGCGTCAAACATGACCTTGGATGATCCCCCAACAAATGTACAGTTGCGTTCCTGCTTCCACTCATGCGCATGTGTGTGCGCTCTTGAACACACACTTACACACAGTCCCCTTATGCCGTGTGTGTGTGTGTGTGTGTATGTGTGTAGGACCCCCTGGAGTTCCCGGCTCACGAGTTGAGAAAGTACTTCCGTATGGGCGACCATGTGAAAGTGATCGCTGGGCGCTACGAGGGCGACACTGGCCTCATCGTCCGTGTGGAGGAGAACTTTGTTATCCTGTTCTCTGACCTCACCATGCACGAGGTTAGACACTTCTGCTTCTCTCTCTTCTCTCTCCTCCTCTCTTCTCTCTCTCTCCTCCTCTCTTCTTTCTCTCTCTCCTCCTCTCTTCTCTCTCTCCTCCTCTCTTCTCTCTCTCTCCTCCTCTCTTCTCTCTCTTCCTCTCTCCTCCTTCTCCTCTCTCCTTTCTTCTCCCCTCTCTCTCTCTTCTCATCTCTCTTTTCCTCTCCTCCTCTCTCCTCCTTTCTTCTCCTCTCTCTCTTTTCCTGCCTCCTTGTCTGAGTTTGTCCTTATCCCCCTCACTCACCTCTCTTTTTCACTTTTCCTTTTTGGTGTGAAGCAGACAGAGCCACTTAACATGTCTCAGAATGTGTATGTGTGGAACTACAGTCTGGTGTACGGCCTGTGTACTGATGGATCCCATGTTTACACGTCTGTCTGCGTGTGCTCCCTCCCCCTCCCCAGCTGAAGGTGCTGCCGCGGGACCTCCAGCTGTGCTCGGAGACGGCGTCCGGTGTGGACGCGGGGGGGCAGCACGAGTGGGGAGAGCTGATCCAGCTAGACCCTCAGACGGTGGGGGTGATCGTCCGCCTGGAGAGGGAGACCTTCCAGGTAACATCCCAACCCCCCAGTGTGTGTGTAGAAGATGGAAGGTTGTGTTCTCTGGTACTAGTTCAGCCGGTTAATGCTCTGCCCCCCACCACCACCAGGTTCTGAACATGCACGGCAAGGTGATGACGGTGCGCCACCAGGCGGTCAACCGGCGGAAAGACAACCGTTTCGCCGTGGCGCTGGACTCGGAGCAAAACAACATCCACGTGAAGGACATCGTCAAGGTGATCGACGGGCCGCACTCGGTGAGTCGACCTTCCTAGCGCTGCTACGATTAGCTGTTGCTGTTGCTAGCACTGCTACGGCTAGCGCTGCTACGACTAGCTGTTGCTGTTGCTAGCGCTGCTACGACTAGCTGTTGCTGTTGCTAGCACTGCTACGGCTAGCGCTGCTACGACTAGCTCTGATTTTGCTTGCGCTGCTATTGCTTGTGCTGCTAGCCGCATCACGCTGACTCACTGTGCTACCGGCGACCATGTTGTTCTTGTTCTCCTTGGGTTGCTGCTAGTGCTGTGCGTCTGTTTCTGAAGTGCTGTGTGTGTGTCTGTTTCTGAAGTGCTGTGTGTGTGTGTCTGTTTCTGAAGTGCCATGTGTGTGTCTGTTTCTGAAGTGCTGTGTGTGTGTCTGTTTCTGATGTGCTATGTGTGTGTGTGTTTCTGTGTGTGTCTGTTTCTGACGTGCTATGTGTGTGTGTGTGTCTGTTTCTGAAGTGCCATGTGTGTGTGTCTGTGTCTGAAGTGCCATGTGTGTGTCTGTTTCTGAAGTGCTGTATGTGTTTCTTAAGGGCTGTGTGTCTGTTTCTGAAGTGCTGTGTGTGTGTGTGTGTTCCTGAAGTGCTGTGTTTTGCTTTCAAGGGTCGTGAGGGAGAGATCCGTCACCTGTTCCGGGGGTTCGCCTTCCTGCACTGCAAGAAGCTGGTGGAGAACGGAGGCATGTTCGTCTGTAAGACACGCCACCTCGTATTGGCTGGCGGCTCCAAGGTCGGTCTCGCTGATTGGCTGCTGCCTTACAGAAGGAGCTTGTTATTGGCTTGTGGTAAAACACATGTTTTTCTTGTCCTCCCCAGCCCAGAGATGTGACCAACTTCCCTGTTGGGGGATTTGCACCTATGAGCCCTCATATCAGCAGCCCCATGCACCACGGAGGAGGGGGTGAGTCCACACTGTACACTGCATCCTACACACTGCACACTACACACTGTATCCTGCACACTACACACTGCACACTACACACTGTATCCTGCACACTACACACTGTATCCTGCACACTACATCCTGCACACTACATCCTACACACTACATCCTACACACTGCACACTACACACTACATACTACACCCTGAAACCTATACCCTACGCCATATATTGTACACTATCCTACACCCTACATACTACACTCTATATCCTACATACTACACTCTATATCCTACATCCTATATACTAGTTCTAGTCTTCGCTAGTTCTGACTCCCTAGCCTCCACGTTCTGGTCACCTGTCAAGACTATTTTTATCCCCCAAAAATTGAGAGCCCACATACCCCTGGTGTCATGTTGTTGACCGCTGACCTTTGGCCTCTTATGCAGGTCAGCAGCAGAGAGGTGGAGGGGGAGGAGGAGGAGGCGGGGGAGGGGGAGGAATGGGGCGTGGCCGAGGCAGGAGAGACAACGACCTGATTGGCCAGACAGTCCGCATCTCCCAGGGCCCCTACAAAGGTGAGTGTGTGCAGCCTTACTCTCCTGCCCCTTGTCTCTACAGCTGTACTGGCACCCTCCCGCTCTGACCCGTCTGCCTACATTTCCCAGGGTACATTGGTGTGGTGAAGGATGCCACAGAGTCGACAGCCAGGGTGGAGCTTCACTCCACCTGTCAGACCATCTCTGTAGACAGACAGCGCCTCACCACCATGTACGGACTCTCTCGCTGTCTCTCTGTCTCTCTCGCTGTCTCTGTGTGCCTCTCTCTCTCTCTCTGTCTCTCTCTGTCTCTCTCTGTCTCTCTCTCTCTCTCTCTGTCTCTCTCGGTCTCTCTCACTCTGTGTGCCTGTCTCTCTCTCTCTCTCTCTCTCTCTCTGTCTCTCTCGCTGTCTCTGTGTGCCTCTCTCTCTCTCTCTCTCTGTCTCTCTCGGTCTCTCTCACTCTGTGTGCCTGTCTCTCTCTCTCTCTCTCTCTGTCTCTCTCGCTGTCTCTGTGTGTGCCTCTCTCTCTGTCTCTCCCTCTCTTTCTATGTCTCTCTCTGTATGTATGACTGTGTGATGCCATCTGTGTTGACAACAGGGGTGCTAAGAGACACAGCGGGCAGACCTCTACCCATGGGCGCACTCCTATTTATGGCTCCCAGACCCCCATGTATGGCACCGGCTCCCGGACCCCCATGTACGGGTCCCAGACGCCGCTGCATGATGGTGAGAGATGCACACACACACACACACACAGGAGTTTCTCGCCTCCAGAGGGTAGGATGGATGGTGTGGAGGGCTTGGCCATGGCTATTGCAGAATGTTTCCCGACGTTCTAGAACCTTGAGAATGTGGCCAAACGTTCCTTGGCGTTCTAGAACCTTGGAACGTTCCCAGGTGTTTGAGAATTTGGAAAATAACCTCTGGCCTTCTAGAATGTGGGATATGAAGGAGCAAAACAGTCTGGGATGTTCTAGAAGCGAGGGTCTGATTGGACTGTCTGCTGTCCCTGTATAGGAAACCGCACGCCTCATTACGGCTCTCAGACCCCACTGCATGATGGGAGCAGGACGCCAGGACAGAGCGGGGCGTGGGACCCCAACAACCCCAACACACCCTCCAGGTACACACACACACACACACCTGCCACTGTTGGCTATAGTAGCTACCTTGTAAGCACTTTTCAAAAGTCCCAAGTTATGCAAAACCAGATGAGGTGAGTCTGGGCTAACGATGGTGTGTCTGTGTGTGACGTGTGTATGTGTCTTGTCTGATGTGTGGTTGTGTGTTGTGTGTGTGGTGTGTGGTTGTGTGTGTGTTCCAGGGCGGATGACGAGTATGACTTTGGCTACGATGATGAGCCGTCGCCGTCCCCGCAGGGCTACGGGGGCACGCCAAACCCCCAGACCCCCGGGTACCCCGAGGTCCCATCTCCCCAGGTCAACCCCCAGTACAACCCCCAAACACCCGGAACCCCTGCTATGTGAGTAGCACACGCAGACTACTCTCTCCGTCTCTCTGTCTCGCTCTCTTGTTCTCGCTCTCGCGCTCTCTCTCACGCTCTCTCTCTCGCTCTCTCTCTCGCTGTCTCTCTCGCTCTCTCTCTCGCTCTCTCTCTCTGTCTCTCGCTCGCTCACTCTCGCTCTCTCTCTCTCGCTCGCGCTCTCTCTGGCTCTCTCTCTCTGGCTCTCTCTCTCTGGCTCTCTCTCTCTCTCTCTCTCTCTGGCTCGCTCTCTCTCTCTCTCTCTCTCTCTCTCTCTCTGTCTCTCTCTGGCTCGCTCGCTCTCTCTCTCTCTCTCTGGCTCGCTCTCTCTGGCTCTGGCTCTCTCTCTCTTTCTCTCTCACACACACACACACACACACACAATTAAACACACAAGTGTATATAAACACACACACACACACATTATCTCAACACGTGCTGACACACACACACACACACACACAGACACACACACACACACACACACAAACAGATGTACACGTATTCTCACACTCAGACACATACACACGTATACTGACACACGTATACAGACACATATTCAACAGCTTCTTCCCCCAGGCTGTGAGAGTCCTGAACTCTAATCACCCCAACCCTCTCTGACTCCCCATACAAACCCCATACCACCTGAAACTAAGACAATCTGAAAAACCTGCACTAGTCACTTATCCACTGCACTACTCACTTTTCATACACATTGCTGTGTGTACACAAATCGCACTAAAGACTCTAATATCGGCAACGTGTTTGTTTACACACTCATATTCCTTGCACATGTACAATACTCTTTGCACATGTACAGCTTCCCATCGGTAAGTATTCGTACAGTCTGTATAGTTTGTATCTTTTTTAGTCTATGTATAGGAAAATTGTTATATGTATTTTAAATTGATTGTTGTTTGCCTGTACTGTTGTATGTCTGTTCTTCTGTAGCACCGTGGCTCTGTGAGGCACGACATTTCGTTCCACTGTATGCACCCGCATGTAGCGGAATGACAATAAAGCACAACTTGAACTTGATACTCACAAACACACACACAAGACAGTGCTGTCATAACCCAGTGCTTTACCCCCCAGGTACAACACAGAGCAGTACTCCCCCTACGCGGCCCCCTCCCCACAGGGCTCCTACCAGCCCAGCCCCTCACCCCAGAGCTACCACCAGGTGGCTCCCAGTCCACTGGGTTACCAGAACACACACTCCCCTGCCAGCTACCACCCCACGCCCTCGCCCATGGCCTACCAGGTAAGACCCTCCTCTTCATCCTGCTCTCTCTCCTAAGTCTTCAGACACCAGCTGCTGTTTATCTCAGTCACTCTCTCTCTACCCCCCTAGTCTCTCTCTGTGTGTCTCTCTCTCTCTCTGTCTCTCCCTCAGTCTCTCCGTCTCACTGACTTTCTCTCCCCCGCTGGTCCGTCTCTCTCTCTCTCCGTCTCTCTCACTGACTCTCCCCTGCTAGTCTGACTCTCTCTGTCACTCCCTTGGTCTCTGTCTCTCTCTCCCTCAGTCTCTCCATCTCTCTCTCTCCATCTCACTCACTGACTCTCTCTTCCCCCCAGTCTGTCTCTCTGTCTCAGTCTCTCCGTCTCTCTCTCCGTCTCACTCACTGACTCTCTCTCCCCCACTAGTCTGACTCTCTCTCTCCCTCAGTTTCTCTGTCTCTCTCTCTCCGTCTCGCTCACTGACACTCTCTCCCTCCCCCCTCCCCCTCAGGCCAGTCCAAGCCCCAGCCCAGTGGGCTACAGCCCCATGACGCCCGGTGCTCCGTCCCCTGGAGGGTACAATCCCCACACCCCAGGCTCCAACATCGACCAGGCCTCCAGCGACTGGGTCACCACCGACATCCTGGTTCGGGTCAAGGACACCTTCATGGACCTGCAGGTGGTCAACCAGAGCGGGGTGATACGCAGTGTCACGGTGAGGGTCCGCACAAACACACACACACACACACACACACCACATGAACACACAAACACACACACACACCACATGAACACACACACAAACACACACACACACCACATGAACACACACACAAACACACACCACATGAACACACACCACATGAACACACACACATACCACATGAACACACACAAACACACACCACACAAACACACACACATACCACATGAACACACACAAACACACACCACACAAACACACACCACATGAACACACACACAAACACACACACACACCACATGAACACACACACAAACACACACCACATGAACACACACACAAACACACACCACATGAACACACATAAACACATACCACATGAACACACACCACATGAACACACACACATAAACACATACCACATTAACACACACACACATACCACATCAACACAAACACACACCACATGAACACACACACACACACATACCACATGAACACACACACCACTTGAACACAAACACACGCACACACCACATGAACACACACGAACACAAACACATACCACATGAACACACACACATACCATGAACACACACCGAGGCCAAGAGGATGGATGATTAAGAAAAAAGTTTGTTGCTTTGTTGAAATGAGTAAGACTGATCTTTAATCCTCTTCTTTTTTCTACCCCTCTCCTCCTCATCTCCTGCTCTCTCCTCATCTCCTCTTCATCTCCTGCTCTCTCCTCATCTCCTGCTCTTATCTCATCCTCTCCTCATCTCCTCCTCTGCTCTTATCTCATCTCCTTCTTTCTCCTCCTCTCCTCATCTCCTCCTCATCTCCTTCTTTCTCCTCCTCTCCTCATCTCCTCCTCATCTCCTTCTTTCTCCTCCTCTCCTCTCCTCATCTCCTCCTGCTCTTCTATCCTCCTTTGTCCTCCCTCAACTCCTCCTCTGCTCTCCTCCTCTGCTCTCCTCTCCTCCTCTCTCCTCCTCTGCTCTCCTGCAGGGTGGTATGTGCTCAGTGTTTCTGCAGGACACTGAGAAGGTGGTGAGCATCTCTAGTGAACACCTGGAGCCTGTCACTCCCACCAAGAACAACAAGGTAATGGCTTTGTTTGCTAGGCACCCACTCTCCTTCACCTCCTACACCATCTCTCCCACTCTCCTTCACCTCCTACACCATCTCTCCCACTCTCCTTCAGCTCCTACACCGTCTCTCCCACTCTCCTTCAGCTCCTCCTCCTACCCCTCACCCCTCTTCCTGTTGAATGGGTGTGTCACCCCACTGGTGGTGTGGTAGTGTGCCCTGATCTGACTGTGCTGTGAGCTGACTGTGCCTTGATCCGTTGTGCTGTGATCCGACTGTGCCCTGATCCGACTGTGCCCTGGTCCGACTGTGCCCTGGTCCGACTGTGCCCTGATCCGACTGTGCTCTGATCCGACTGTGCTCTGGTCCGACTGTGCCCTGATCCGACTGTTCCCTGATCTGACTATGCCCTGGTCCGACTGTGCCCTGGTCCGACTGTGCCCTGGTCCGACTGTGCCCTGATCCGACTGTGCTCTGATCCGACTGTGCCCTGGTCCGACTGTGCCCTGATCCGACTGTGCCCTGATCCGACTGTGCTCTGATCGGACTGTGTCCTGATCCGACTGTTTCCTGGCCTGCAGGTGAAGGTGATCTTGGGGGAGGACCGCGAGGCCACGGGGATCCTGCTCAGTATCGACGGAGACGACGGCATCGTCAGGATGGAGCTTGATGACCAGCTAAAGATCCTCAACCTCCGCTTCCTCGGACGTCTGGAGCACTGAGCGTGCCCACTGAGCGTGCCCAC
>BROE01000005.1:3373421-3391662 GCA_036571765.1 Plecoglossus altivelis | reverse complement strand
CGAGATAGTGGAATGGAGCTTGATGGACGCAGCTAAAGATTCTCAACCTCCGCTTCCTCGGACGTCTGGAGCAGCTGAGCGTGCCCCACTGAGCGTGCCACGTGAGCGTGCCACTCGAGCGTCGGTCCCACTGAGCTGTGCCACTGAGCGTGCCCACTGAGCGTGCCCACTGAGCGTGCCCACTGAGCGTGCCCACTGAGCGTGCCCACGGAGCGTGCCCACTGAGCGTGCCCACTGAGCGTGCCCACTGAGCGTGCCCACACACACACCTGTCAACCCTAGGCCTCCACTCTGGGCTTCCCCAGCCTAGGAACATCTTTGTGGTCCAGACTGGCAGTTGTGGGAGGCGTTGCCAGCTACATCGACTCAACAAACGTTCGGAAGCGTTCCCAGCTACATCGACTCAACAAACGTTCGGAAGCGTTCCCAGCTACAGTGACCATGCAGATGTGTGTGATCCCAGGCTGAGGCTGCTGTCCTGATTGGCTGGCAGGGAAAAGCTTCTGAACATGTCACGTCTCTCTGGATCTTCGTCCCTCAATCTCTGACGGGATCGGAAACGGCCCTGGTTTTATTTTCTTTGTCTCTGTCTGTCTCTTTTCCTCGGTTAGTCTGACATTGACTCTTAGTGAACTACAATCTGTTTTAGCTGTTCTGATTGGATGATTTTGTCAATGCCTGTTTTGTTCGGGGGGGGGGGGGGGTTGGGGGGGGGAGTGGGAGTGAGTGAACTCCAAAATGATGTAAAACGGTGTACAATGTCAATAAACTGTCAGCTGTGATGATGCATGGTGTGTTTTGTAGTGTTAACGAACACAGTTGAAGAACGACGACATAGAGAAACTGTTCACACACAGTGGTTACTGTGTTCACACACAGCTGTAGTGTGATTACAGGACATACACTCACCTAAAGGATTATTAGGAACACCTTTTCAGTTTCTCATCAATGCAATTATCTAATCAACCAATCACATGGCAGTTGCTTCAATGCATTTAGGGATGTGGACCTGGTCAAGACAATCTCCTGAACTCCAAACTGAATGACAGAATGGGAAAGAAAGGTGATTTAAGCCATTTTGAGCGTGGCATGGTTGTTGGTGCCTGACGGGCCGGGTGAGTATTTCACAATCTGCTCAGTTATTGGGATTTTCACACACAACCATTTCTAGGGTTTACAAAGAATCGTGTGAAAAGGGAAAAACATCCTGTATGCGGCAGCCCTGTGGGCCAAAATGCCTTGTTGATGCTAGAGGTCACAGGAGAATGGACTGACTGATTCAAGCTGGCAGAAGAGCAACTTTGACTGAAATAACCACTCGTTACAACCGAGGTATGTAGCAAAGCATTTGTGAAGCCACAACACACACATCCTTGAGGCGGATGGGCTACAACAGCAGAAGACCCCACCGGGTACTACTCATTTCCACTACAAATAGCAAAAAGAGGCTAATCTTTGCACGAGCTAATCAAAATTGGACAGTTGAAGACTGGAAAAATGTTGCCTTGTCTGATGAGTCTTGATTTCTGTTGACATTCAGATGGTAGAGTCAGAATTTGGCGTACACAGAATGAGAACATGGATCCATCATGACTTGTTACCACTGTGCAGGCTGGTGGTGGTGGTGTAATGGCGTGGGGGATGTTTTCTTGTCACACTTTAGGCCCCTTAGTGCCGATTGGGCATCGTTTAAATGCCACGGCCTACCTGAGCATTGTTTCTGACAATGTCCATCCCTTTATGACCACCATGTATGTACCCATCCTCTGATGGCTACTTCCAGCAGGATAATGCACCATGTCACAAAGCTTGAATCATTCAATTGGTTTCTTGAACATGACGATGAGTTCACTGTACTAAAATGGCCCCCACACTCACCAGATCTCAACCCAATAGAACATCTTTGGGATGTGCTGGAACGGGAGCTTCGTGCCCTGGATGTGCATCCCACAAACCTCCCTCAACTGCAAGATGCTATCCTATCAATATGGGCCAACATTTCTAAAGAATGCTTTCAGAACCTTGTTGAATCAATGTCACGTAGAATTAAGGCAGTTCTGAAGGCGAAAGGGGGTCAAACCCAGTATTAGTATGATGTTCCTAATAATCCTTTAGGTGAGTGTAGATAGGAACTGAGACACCAGACACACAGCTGTAGTGTGGTTACAGGACGTAGATAGGAACTGAGACACCAGACACACAGCTGTAGTGTGGTTACAGGACATAGATAGGAACTGAAACACTGGACACACAGCTCAGAAATACTTTCCAGTTTACTGCAGTCGCACACAGATAAAGATGACATTCATGTACAGAATAAAGACACATAATGACCTGGTTAAAGCTGATGCTAACATTGTTATATTTTACAGCAGATTATATAAAGGCGAGTTCTGGTGAGTGTCAGCACTGGCGGAGTCTGGCATTCTGGAAAATCAGATGTTAGACAAGTCAGTCATTTAATGTGTTGATAACTTGGGTTCTCTGACGAGAGAGAGAGAGAGAGAGAGAGAGAGAGAGAGAGAGAGAGAGAGAGAGAGATGGGGTTTTTCCCATTTTCAGGTTTTCCAGCTTTAGGCCACCTCAGTGATTCAGCCACAGGGAACGTGAGGGTGGTCGTGATTGATGGGGAGGTAGAACAGAGGGGTGTCTTTGGGACACAGGTGCCCAGGAGAGGTGATGTGGAGCTGGGGAGGATGAGGCTGGGGGTGGGGGTCCTGGTGGGGGTCACAGCCCAGGGTCAGGTTCCTGGACATGAGGATTTTTACCTGCACCAGTAGTTCTTGACCCTGCCAGGGTGGGTGAAGATAGGGGAGGGGTTAGTGATAGACCACAAGTACACCTGGTAGGACATCATGCTGGACTTAATATGCAGAGAAGATCGTAGTGTGTAAGTGTGTGTATGTGTAAGTGTTTGTGTGTGTGTGTGTGTGTGTAAGTGTGTAAGGGTACATGTCTACCTTGTCATCCTGCATACACTGGATCATCACATGGTCACCCAGAATTGGTGCCAGAACTCCATAGATCTGATCATACTGATCACACACACACACACATACACACATACATCATAGAGCTTTGGAGATATTTCTCTACAACCACTAACATTTTCACCACATTATCATCTTGGTTTAGCATAAAAGTTTTATGGTTTTCTTTGAATGTTGCCTCTGGGAACATTCTTAGCATGACTGTTTGGTTACTGATTTATGGTTGTTATACTGATGAAAATGTGAATATATTTGAAAGATGAACCACTGCAGACAGAACACAGAACACAGTTTGAACTGTATGCTTTTCTTTTGTCATTTCCAAATGCTGCTCATCAAACCCTTGTTAAATGAATAAAAGACTGAATATAAATGAGTAGATTCTAAAATTCTAGCTTTGTAGATTCTAGAATTCTAGCTCTGTATATTCTAGAATTCTGGCATTGTAGATTCTAGAATTCTGGTATTGTAGATTCTAGAATTCTGGCATTGTAGATTCTAGAATTCTAGCTTCGTAGATTCTAGAATTCTAGCATTGTTAGCCTTAGAAGACTTGGTCCGTTACCTTATATGTCTGGTTGCAGGAAGGCTTGATACCTGCAGAGTCCAATGACCTGAAAAGAAGGGAGGAGTCAGTTATATTGACAAGCGAGTGTGAGTGTTCAGGGGGAGGTTGTGGTGTCCATGTGAACATGTGTGTGTGTGGGGGGGGGGGAGGGGGGGGGGGGGGGGGGGGGGGGGGGGTGCCGTGTGTGTGAACACGTGTCTGTCACCCTTGGATGTCGTAGTGCGCTCGTAGTTTCAGGATGATCTGGAAGTACAGGTAAGGGGAGTTCATGCCTTCCACACATGCAGCACATACACCATGTTTTATCCACTCGTTGCTCCTGGTGACGAGCAACACACACGATGCACACACACACACACACACACACACATGCAGCACACACACCATGTTTTATCCACTCGTTGCTCCTGGTGACGAGCAACACACATACACACACACACATGCACACACACACATACACACACACACATGCACACACACATACACACATGCACATACACATATACACACACACACATGCAGCACACACACCATGTTTTATCCACTCGCTGCTCCTGGTGACGAGCAACACACACGATGCACACACACACATGCACACACACATGCACACACACACACACACACATACACACACACATACATACACATATACATACAAGCAGATGTACTCACAAACAGATGTACCCACACATTTACACACACATACACAACAGGGATGAGTGATTTCTTCCTGTACACAGACTCTTACAGCAGACGAAACGTTTACAGAATACTCCCCTCACATAGTCACACACATACACACACACACATACACACACACAAACATATATATACACACACATATGGATGCAAAACACACACACAATGATATACATGTATGTATATATGACTGAACACTTACAGTAACTTATTGTAAACAAGTCTTCCTTTAAGGCCTAAATACTTTCGCCCAGCCCAGTTCAAGAGGTCAATCACTACCAGTATTTCATATCAGTCAGTGAATGTTTGTGCTGCTATAGCAACTGAGACGGTTTTCACAGACGTCATTCTCACCAGAAATGGAAACAGCTTTGAGTCTTCAATAAGGATGGCCATAGCTGGCCAAGCTGAGAGTCTAGTTCCTGCACACACATGCATACACAAACACACACGCATACTTGTTTGAATACCATCTGTTTTCATACAAAAAGAACAATCAGAGGTATGTGTGTGTTTGGTGTGTCATGCCTGTGTGCTTGTGTGTGGGTGAGTGTGTGTGTGGGTGAGTGTGTGTGTGTGTGAGTGAGTGTGTGTGAGTGTGAGTGTGAGTGTGTTTCAGAGGTCTACTACCTTCAGGTCAGATGGGAATATGGGCCAACATGAGCAGCACATCCCTGTAGACATGGGCCTTACAGGCCAGACAGACAGGACAGAGAGAGAGACAGGACAGAGAGAGAGACAGGACAGAGAGAGAGACAGGACAGAAGACAGGACAGAGAGAGACAGGACAGAGAGAGACAGGACAGAGAGAGACAGAGAGACAGAGAGAGACACAGGACAGAGAGAGACAGAGAGAGACAGGACAGAGAGAGACAGACAGAGATAGACAGACAGGACAGCAGAGAGAGACAGGAGAGAAAGAGAAAGAGACAGAGAGAGACAGGACAGAGAGAGAGAGACAGGACAGAGAGAGACATGACAGAGAGAGAGAGACAGGACAGAGAGAGACAGAGAGACAGGAGAGAGAGAGACAGAGAGAGACACAGGAGAGAAAGATAGAGAGACAGGAGAGAAGGATAGAGAGACAGAGAGAGACAGGACAGAGAGAGACAGGACAGAGAGAGACAGAGAGAGAGAGACAGGAGAGAAAGATAGAGAGACAAAGAGAGACAGGACAGAGAGAGACAGAGAGAGAGACAGGACAGAGAGAGACAAAGAGACACAAGAGAGATTACGCACCTTGAACACATACAACTGTGGGAATATGTTAATTTGTGGATAATAAGAGTATTCTACGTGGTCCACACTACTGCACACGGCCTGAAACTGCACTGTAGATGTTACCAGAGTCCATGGATGGTCCAGTCATTGATGTTAGGCGGGACTGTGCACTCAGAGGGGTCAAAGTTCTGCAGATGGATGGATAGTGGGAAGAGGGATGGATCGAAGCAAATAGGCCGACAGAGAGACAGGCACAGGCATGTGAAAGGAGACATGGAAGGACAAGTGGATGGACGATTGATGGATGTATGGATGAGTTGTTAGACGGATGAATATACTGATGGACAGGAGGGTACGCTGACTCACTGCACAGAAGCTTCCGGGCCACTGCAGGACAAACAGAAGACACTTCCAGGTGCAGAACCTGGAAGTCAGGGTTCACACTAAGGTCAACAGCAGGGTTAGGGGTCGTCAGGGTTCACACTAAGGTCAACAGCAGGTTTGGGGGTCGTCAGGGTTCACACTAAGGTCAACAGCAGGGTTAGGGGTCGTCAGGGTTCACACTAAGGTCAACAGCAGGGTTAGGGGTCGTCAGGGTTCACACTAAGGTCAACAGCAGGGTTAGGGGTTGTCAGGGTTCACACTAAGGTCAACAGCAGGTTTGGGGGTCGTCAGGGTTCACACTAAGGTCAACAGCAGGTTTGGGGGTCGTCAGGGTTCACACTAAGGTCAACAGCAGGGTTAGGGGTCGTCAGGGTTCACACTAAGGTCAACAGCAGGGTTAGGGGTCGTCAGGGTTCACACTGAGGTTAACAGCAGGGTTAGGGGTTGTCAGGGTTCACACTAAGGTCAACAGCAGGGTTAGTGGGCCCAGGTAAAGTTTGGAATTGATCACACTCCTGCCTGCCCCCCCCCCCCAACACACGGGCACGCACACACACACAAATACACACCCGCGCGCACACATACGCACAGAGAAAGGATGTAATTATCTCACTTTTTCTCCTGTGGGTTTTCTGTCCATTGGGCTGAAGAGAGGCCAATCATGAAGATTGACAGCAAGTGCAGCCCTGAGGGGGCCATGGTCTCTCTCCTGGTCTCTCTCCTGGTCTCTCTCCCTGGTCTCTCTGCTGGACTCTCTCATCTGTCTCTTTCTCCTGTCTCTCTGCTGGACTCTCTCCTGGTCTCTCTCCTGGTCTCTCTGCTGGACTCTCTCCTGGTCTCTCTCCTGGTCTCTCTGCTGGACTCTCTCCTGGCCTTTCTGATGCCGGTGTCCCTGGTCTACCTGTCTCTGTCCTGGTCTCTGTCCTGGTCTCTCCTGGTCTCTCTGCTGGTCTATCTGCTGGTCTTTCTGATGCCGGGCTCCCTGGTCTACCTGTCTCTCTCCTGGTCTCTCTCTGCTCTACCTGTATCTCTGCTGTTACTGTGCTCCGTGCTGTGTTGCCGTAGAAACTCTATATAGACCAGGGTATCGATGGAGCTTCTGAAATCCAGTGGTTGCACTTTCAGTTCCTGCGGTTCTTTTGGCAGCTGGGCTTGTGCAATGAGGCATGCACAGGATGTTTAGATAGACAGTGTCTTCACTGTAAACTAGAGGTTAGGATGTATCACATTATTGTCATAAATATATCATGTCATATTATTGTTTGCACAAAGTAAAACTTGAGTAACAGTTTAAGTCCGTCTCCCCGGCCCCCCTCCGCCACTGCATGACTGGTTCTCAGGAGGGGGAGCTGAAGAAATGTGTTTCTGCTTATTCTAAATGTCTCAGATGTGTAGCAGGACATGGTTGAAGAAAAGCAGAAGTGTGACTGAGATTGCGAGACCGGGATGCACAAAAACAATTTGTCGGCTTTCAAAGGCTTGTCAGTTAAGAGATCAAACATCAACCACACTCAGATGCTGCTGCAGAGTTTGAACACTGAGGGGGTTCATGTGTTCATCTTCCTCTTTCACTCTGCCACGCCTTTCCTGTGATTTTTCACTCTTTATCTAACAAAGTAGACTTAAAAAATACTGTGTGAAAATATATCCCACAGCTGGTCCTCGTGCCTAAGGTTAGTTCAGCTGTCCTGTCGCAAGCACGAAGTAAGAATACTGACTCTGGCCAGGCTTCTTGTAAATATCAGCGTCTGTACAAAAGGTTTGCATCGTGTTTAGTCTTGACGCACGCTGATGTATAGACTTAGATGTTTCTTCCATCAGGGCCGAGGAGTCACGATCCGGGGGGGCGTTCAGACTCATCGGAGGCCAAGAACCTCCCACACGTTAATCATTCTGTCCATTAGCTTGTCTTATCTGTCTTCACTTTCCAAGATGTGGAATGGATTAATTTTCAAAGCATTAGTGTGTAGTCCTCATCCCTCTTCCTCCCCTGCCTGTCTTCCAGATGATTAATCAGCTAATTTTATTTTTACTTTGAACCTTTTACTTTGAATGTGTTTGCTTCGTAGGAGTACCAGTAAATACATAATCATCTGCTTTAAAAGAGTTCAACATGTCTTTAAATAAACACATCAATGTATTCCAGTTTGTTATTTATCTATTGCGACACAGAAGTTCAGCCTGAGCTGTTATACCGGTCCAAGGCATAGTTTGGTCCGTGTTGTGTTCCGTAGTTTGGCTCTGGTTCAGAAGCAGGGAAGTGGGTTGGTTTGTCCTTGTACGGCCCCCGACTAGACCAGAACCCTCCAGCAGCAGCAGGGAGTCTTACAGACAGCAACCTTCACCATGAACCACCTTCTGGTAAAAACACTTTCTCTCTCCCCTTCCCAATGCTTGTATGTTTCTCTGACGCGTGTCCCTGTCAGAGATAAGACAGATCGTGTTTGGATTATCGTACTCCGCGAGTGAGATTTCAGATTCAATCGTGGAACGGTGACTGGACGACCTTTGTACCTGTAGAGAGTGTGATTCAATTTGAACTCCCTTTTTGTAGTTGTCGTTGAAAGTATCAGATATGTTGTTCAGAAAGTGTGGGGTGGCTCATCGGAGGAAGAAAAGAACCTCCCACACCGCTTAATCATTCTGTCCATTAGCTTGTCTTATCTGTCTTCACTTTCCAAGATGTGGAATGGATTAATTTTCAAAGCATTAGTGTGTAGTCCTCATCCCTCTTCCTCCCCTGCCTGTCTTCCAGATGATTAATCAGCTAATTTTATTTTTACTTTGAACCTTTTACTTTGAATGTGTTTGCTTCGTAGGAGTACCAGTAAATACATAATCATCTGCTTTAAAAGAGTTCAACATGTCTTTAAATAAACACATCTATGTATTCCAGTTTGTTATTTATCTATTGCGACACAGAAGTTCAGCCTGAGCTGTTATACCGGTCCAAGGCATAGTTTGGTCCGTGTTGTGTTCCGTAGTTTGGCTCTGGTTCAGAAGCAGGGAAGTGGGTTGGTTTGTCCTTGTACGGCCCCCGACTAGACCAGAACCCTCCAGCAGCAGCAGGGAGTCTTACAGACAGCAACCTTCACCATGAACCACCTTCTGGTAAAAACACTTTCTCTCTCCCCTTCCCAATGCTTGTATGTTTCTCTGACGCGTGTCCCTGTCAGAGATAAGACAGATCGTGTTTGGATTATCGTACTCCGCGAGTGAGATTTCAGATTCAATCGTGGAACGGTGACTGGACGACCTTTGTACCTGTAGAGAGTGTGATTCAATTTGAACTCCCTTTTTGTAGTTGTCGTTGAAAGTATCAGATATGTTGTTCAGAAAGTGTGGGGTGGGGAGGTGGGGGAGGGTGGGGGGTGTGAAAAGTGTTTGAGGGTCGACATGTGATTTTTGGGTGCTTCCGAACGGACCTGGTGCCAAGCCTGGTGGTTGATCTCCTTGCCCCGGGTCCCATGGGTGGCAACAAGACAGGGAGAACAGGGCCAGGGGAGACAGGGTTGGTGAGGGTGGGGGAGACAGGGGGCAGGGGAGACAGGGCAGGAGACAGGGGGCAAGGGGACCAGACAGGGGCAGGGGAGACAGGGGCAGGGGAGGCAGAGGGGCAGGGGAGACAGAGGGGCAGGGGAGACAGAGGGGCAGGGGAGACAGAGGGGCAGGGCTGCTCCTGCTGTTGTGAGCTAACTCATAGTTTAGTGAGAAGAAAGCAAAGAAGACGTTTGCAAGTCATAGATTTCTTCTGTGGATGTCAGAAATGTTTTGTACCGGGACTAGAGTAATGTTGGGCATTGACTGCGATCTAGCTGAGCTCCAGGACAAGCTTGTTTTTTTATGTCTGTGCAGGTGCTTCCTGGGTCAGATGGAAATACCCTTCAGATTTTCATGTGAAAAGATTGTTATATACACCTTTTATTTGATTTCAATGGAACTCGTGTAGCCGGAATGAGGAAGACTCTATTTAGGAAGTACATATGCTCTTCATCTGACACACACACACACACACACACACACACACACACACACACACACACACACAATTATACGACACACACACACACACACACACACACACACACACACAGCCACTAGGGTCACCTCAGTCTACAGAGGGTGGGCTTTGCTGCTTTAAGCTTGACCCCTTATTGGTTGATACTACAGACTGAGTAACAGTTATTGGCTGGCAGCAATGCCAGTCATTTGGCTCAGACACCCGGTTTGACCTTGAAAGATTGCGTGGCATAGTCCTCTTAAAGAGGCGGTATCACTTGTTGACTCGCGCTGTACTGTTTCTAAGCGTCTGCTCTTCTGTTTGTTATTATTTATAAATCATTCTCTCTGTTCGAAATATGATCAAAGACTTCGTTAAAAGCGTCGTGGCCGGCTAAAATCAAGACATACTTTTCGCAAACACGTAACACGCACAATATGCGCGCTAAATTCTGAGATCTTGTCTTTTATGTGTCCTTAATGCGCGCGCAAACACACACGCGTATGCACGCTCCTTCAATGGCGTCGTCAGACCTGTTTTACTGGAGCACGTGACCCAAATCTGCTGCGTTCCAATATAATCACGAGTTTGACTAGTTTAAACGATTTACTTTATTAGCCAGTACATGTATTTGGATTAATATAAGATAAATGCAGTATCCCAATGAATGGTAATATAATCATAGCAGCTGAAACAGAGAATACAAACGGATGCCTGCAGTATTTAATGCAAGTCCAGGTGTCGAACTCGGCAAGTCAAAGAAAACAATCTTAAACTAAAGAGCGTTTTTGAATGACAGGACCGATCATCTTATTTTAGACTAAAGAATAAAATACAAGACGGCTTAAAGTTAAACAAACAAACAAACAGTATTTGCACTCTAACGAACGCGAAAAAGTGCGCTCACATTAACTATTGGTGTCCCAAACAAAACTGATATCAAATTTGTGTCCGTGATCTGATGTACAGAGGATTAAGAAATAAGAGTTTCTAACGCCGAGTAGTGCATTGTGCGTAGCAAGCTTTAAACAATAAAAAGGGATATAGGAGCCGGTGTAAAGTTGTATATTTAACGCCTCTGACGTAGGCGCGGCTGCGTCTGCTCCCCTCCGGTAAGTGTTCGCACAGTTTGTATAGTTTGTATCTTGTTTAGTTTATGTATAGGAAAATTGTTATACTTATTTTAAATAGATTGTTGTTTGCCTGTACTGTTGTATGTCTGTACTTCTGTAGCACCGTGGCTCTGTGAGTCACGACATTTCGTTCCAATGTATGACCCCACATGTAGCGGAATGACAATAAAGCACAACTTGAACTTGAACTTTGCTGGATCCCAACCTTGTACCGATTAAAAATTCAGATTAACGGGCCAACCTCCTGCAGCGAAACAACATTCTCTTTTTTGCCAGAACGACAATGGAGCCTGTGGCTAGCCCGTGTGCAGACACACCGGAGCCTCTTAAAGTAACTTAGAAATGTACCTTAGACAATTAGCATGAATCACACCAGTAAATCAGTAATCGTAGCTCATTTTAGTTCCCGTTGCCAACATTACATTTGAAATGACCTGTCTTCGGAAACTATATTTACTACAATTTTACTTCCAACAGGGTTAATTAGCCACATCTCGATTACCAGACGATATCAGTTAATGTGCAAATACCAGATAGCATTTGAAGAGGATAGCTAATAGTTGTGGGAAAGACTACGTAATGTGTAGCAACTGGCATAATATCTCGTTATCAATTCGACCCATTTTCTCCGAGTAAAAAGCGGAGTTTAGTCTCGGTCCACAGCTGGGCCCACTTAACTGCTCGTTTCGTTCTATTGTGAAAAGAATTGAGCCTGGTGGAAATGGAATGCCTAGTGTAATGGAATGTGTTTAAAAGTTCGCGTGGGATAAGTGGACTTATCCAAGTAAAGTAGGCTTTACTGGGTGTTTGTCTGGAATCATTTCAGAGAGTTTCCGGTGTCGCTGCCCGAGCCTTTAGCACCACCAGCAAACACATGAGGAACAAGGTCCCAGAAGCTCAGAAGCTATTCCAAGTGAGATCACACACACACACACACACACACACACACACACACACACACACACACACACACACACACACACACACACATCGTCATCGTAGCCAAAGTCATACTCGTCATCCGCCCTGGAACACACACACACACACAAACCTGCATGCACACACACACCAGCACGCACACATCTGCATAAACACACACCTGTACACATGCCGACTTGCCAAAAGCATTAAGTCTCAGAGACTATTGCATGTACCAGCCCTGACCACATGGGTACAGTCTGACCCTTCATGACCTTGTTTTGACCCTCCCTCTCTCTCTTCCCTGGTTTCCATGTCAACAGGAAGACAACGGTCTCCCGGTTCACATCAAAGGAGGAACCATCGACGTTCTTCTCTACCGACTTACCATGAGCATCACAATCGCAGGTAGGAGACCGCGACCGCAAGCATCAGTCTCAACGTGTCCAAATAGTTTCTAACCTCCGCTGCAACTGTCTAACATGAACCCGTCATGTGTTCTCCTCTCCGTTACAGGGACAGGATTCTCTCTGTACTGGCTACTGGTAGCCTGTCAGCCAAAGGGGAAAGCATGAGCCTGAAGGAAGAGAGGCTGGCCGCTGAGCTCAAATCACTTTGCTGCATGCGTTTGTTGTACAAATCAAATTCCATTACTTTGCAGCCTCCTTCGCGTGGCACGAGACATTATATGTACAGAATAAAGTTCGAAGTTGAAGCCTAGATATTTGAATTCACGTTTTAGTTTGCTGCGCATGCGTGTTGATTACTTTGAACACATTTCAGTCTTGTATTCTTGTAGCGCATTAGAAGTGCTGACAAAACATTTCTTCAATTCATCCAAGCTAGCGTACTTTCTAGAACAGTGGTTCTTAACCTTGTTGGATGTACCGAACCCCACCAGTTTCATATGCGCATTCACCGAACCCTTCTTAATTGAAAAACGGAAATATATATATTTTTTCAAAGTCATATAATCATATGAGTCAGGTGTGTATCTTGACCTCCACCGAACCCCTGGGACTGACTCACCGAACCCCTGGTGTTCGATCGAACCCAGGTTAAGAACCACTGTTCTAGAAGGAAAGCGACAACGACACTCGTTATTTTACTGGGAGGCTTCGTGCGTCCTAGTCCCAGACGGATTTTCGCTGCAGTTTTGCGCTGTGACGAATGTATTATTGAGACTAATCTAATTTCCCTGATATTTTCCGTCTTCCTCCACAATTTCCCGTAACACGTAGGCTCGCCCGCTGTCAGTCAAGGCGTTTAGCGGTTTCTGCGTTACGGCACGTGTCCCCAGATCCGGTCTCTGCTGACATCTAGCGCTCAGTCATAAACGTTACAAACGTTTTCTGGAACAGTTTCACAAAACGCAACATATTGTCGCTTGAGTAAGGATATGGAAATACATGTATGCATTTCATGAAGGTCAAACACACACACACACACACACAAAAGATTAGCTTACACATTAAATGGCAGAGTAAAATATTTTGTGTTTAACAGTCCACCTCCATCCAGTCGTAGCAGAATACCAAAGAACAAGTAAGTTCATTAATCACACATCATGACAAGCATACTGATTAACAAGCGCGAGTTCCTCCTTCACAATTTCAAAAACAATTCATGCAGTGTCTGGGCCCCCCAGTTACACAGTCTTACAAGCACAGTTCAATCGGACGGTTAAAACTCTTACTAATGCGACAGCAACCTGTCAGTGTGTTTGGGACCGTGGACCACACAAACGTACTGTAGGTTACATGGGAGGCTAATACAACGTCATGCTGAGACAATCTGGTTGCATTTCCTCTCGACACAGAACAGACATTTCTCTGCGAGGGGCCAATGGTGCCATTCAGAATAATCTGGTATCCGTGGCTACCAAGAGGAAGCAGGACAGGAAGAGGTTGTAGGGAGCCAATGGGGTGACTCCTTCAAATCAACGCAGAGACGCGAAAAAATTTCTTCATCTGCTTAGTGTCGATTAACGTTTCTCCCAAGCAAGCTGTTGGAAAGGTAAATATATGCTAATAATTTTGTGAAAGAGTTTAAGAAATAAGCTACACATTAATAGAGTGTAGTCAAGTAGATGTTAAAGCTGTACAGGCTGCATGAGTGGGTTCATAAATTGTGACATACATTCCTAATACAGTAGTGACGTTATGGTATACATATACGAATAATAACATGGACATGAGTGTCCATATTTAATTCTGTCTACATAACAAGCCAATTGTAATTTCATGTCTATTCACAATAAATAAGGGTGCCAATAATTTTGTCCGGCCCATCTTTTGAGTTTTGTGTGAAATTGTGTCAAATTTGCTTTTTTTCCTGTTTTTTTTTGTGTTATTCCAATACACACAAAGGAAATAAACATGTGCATAGCAAAACATGTGTAATTTCAATACTTTTCTGTGAGAAATACCTCATTTTCTGGAAAAATGTCAGGGGTGCCAACAATTTTGGCCATGACTGTACATGTGTATACAGTATATGTGTAAAGTGTACATGCTGCATGAGCTGGGTTCAGTAAATGCAAACGTTCCTTATACATCTATACATATAAGCTATATGCACATGATGTCCATATTTAATTCTGTCTACATAAAGCACAATTGTATGCAGCTACTAAACACAGACGGAAGTGTGTAGGAGAGAACACGCACACACACACACACACACACGCGCGCGCGCACACACATACACATGCACACACACACACACGCACGCACACACACACACACACACACACACCACCCCCACATTCTACAATCAAACAATGCATCTTTGTGCTTTTGGACAGTCCTGCATGTGTGTGTCCTGGCTGTGCTGTGCTGTCCTACAGACAGACTGTAACTCTGATCCAGGACCAGTCCTGTCCACCTCCTCCGTGTCAGGCACAGAAAGGCAGGACTGATCCGAGGTCAGACAGGTGGGATGTCAGCACAGCTGGTCAGTGGTCAGTGTCTGGGGGGGAACTGTGCAGATCTCCTTCTGGTACCTTCCGGAAGTCTTCGAAGGAGATGGCTTGGTCCTGGTCAGTTCCCGCCTCCTGGATGGCCCGGTCTGCGATACTCTCCATCTGCTCCTCAGTCACCTGGCTCTCCAAGAGCGCACGCAACACCTGTCAATCAAACACAGCGGCCAATCACATTGCAGAGATGATCATGTAGGGTGGTGGTGGTGGAGACGTTGGAGGAGGAGGAGGGATATCGATAACGATGAAACCTGAGGCACTATTTAAGGCAATAGAGTCATCTTGTTTAGATATCAGCGGTGGAGTGTGTTTGTTTTCCAAACAGATGGGACTGTTGGCTTTTAATAACTGAGGTTGTTTAATATAATTGTCTTGATTAAAAAGAGGAAAGATTGAAGTTTGCCATTCTGAAACTGGTCATGCTCATGCTCATGTTGCGACCGTGGCCCTGTGGCTATACGTACTAGCTGGGGAAGTCGTGGCCTAATGGTTAAGGAGTTGGGCTTGTAACCTGCAAGTTGCTGGTTCGATTTTCGCACCGGCAGGAATTGAAGGTAGGGATTGTGAACAAACAGCACTCTCTCTGCCTTCGATACCATGACTGTGGTGCCCTTGAGCAAGGCACCGAACCCCCAATTGCTTCCCGGGCGCTGGAGCAATAGCTGCCCACTGCTCCGGGTGTATGTTCACAGTGTGTGCGTGCGGTTGCCCACTACTCACTGCTGTGTGTGCACTTGGATGGGTTAAATGCAGAGGGTTACTTTCAAGTATGTCACCATACTTGACAATACATCACTTCACATACAGTGGAGACAGATTATGGACACAGATTACGGACACAGATTATGGAGACACCAGGCAGCCTGATGCAGACACTCACCTGGAGAAGCTCCCTCCTGGAGATCTTACCATCTTTGTCTTGGTCATAAAGCTGGAAAGCAACTAAGGGAGGAGCAGAAAGAGAGAAAGGGAGGGAGTGAGTGAGAGGGAGGGAAAAGAGAGAGTAGGTAGCGGGAAAGAGAGAGGGGAGAAAGGGGCAGGAAAAGAGATGGAGGGAAGAGGAGAGGGGGAGAAATAGGAGAGAAGATCAGAGCAGAGAGAGGAAGAAAAGCAAATGATAGTAAGATTGCTTTCTGACTCACACCTCCTGTGCATATTTATTAAAGATTCGAAAGGTAAAATGATCAACAAAGTGGTGATGAGAACAGGTAGGCGATCTCACACTTTAGTTTGCTGTTTCTGCTGTTGACTAATTCTGGACTGCCTGCGTTTCTGGGTCGGTTCTTCTCGACTGGACGGAAATGGGCCAGAATCTTTACAAAAGAGCGGAAGTCGACCGTTTCCTGTCTGTACAAACACAGGGAGAACGTCAGGCATTATCTTCCAGCTGGGCTCAGCTAACCCTAAGCAGGAACACAAGCAGGACCATTACCCAGGGGAGAAGAACGAGGCAACGATCCGATCTCCGATGGGGTTCATCGCCAGCTCTCTGATCTCCCCGAAATCCTGAGGCCTTTTCAAGAGGAGAGACAGATAGCGAGGGAAATATTCGGAAATCATAACACTTTGAACGCAATCTTACTTGGCAGCCTCTCAAAATTTTATCTAATTAATGTTTGGTCTCCCTGGGATAATAGACCAAATCGTTTCCCAGCCTTAACGTATATTAAAGTTGTTTTTTTAAATCAACGTTGAGATTAATTTACCGGAGTTGGCCATTTCCCTCTTTGTCCAGAGCTTCGAAACGTTCATACAGTCGAACAATGTGCGCAGGAGTGACTACAAACACAAGGCGAAACAATCGATTAGGCCACCCCAACCCTCATCGATTAGTTAGCCTAGGTCACAGAGAAAGTACCATGAAGCATAATCGATAACTAATGAATTACTAATCGATATGTTCTCTGGACCATTAGTTTAGCCTTCTGTTTTAGTTTCGATTTCTGCACTTAAATGTGTCAAACTTTCGGTCTGACACATGTCCTACAAGTATAACTGTGAATATATTATCGTAAATAATCTACTGGTCGGACTAAGATTGGACTGGACCCTACACTGGAAGGCGGTTCCTGCGCGCGTGCCAGGCGCGGCAGAACGCACCTGTCATCCATCAATCTTCTACGATTCTGATGACTTGCAAATTCCAAGAAGTTACGACACCCGGATAAAAAAGAGAGTATATTATTCAAAACGAACAGCATTGTTTAATAAACACCCTGCTTACTATAATTTGAATTTAAAGGAATTGCTACATTGCTGCGCCCAAAGTAAGAATTTCCGTTAGACCAGTCGTGAGCTACATCGGACCGCCCTTTCTACAAATGGCACAAATGCTTCCAACATAAAGCCTATGTTAATAAATATACATATTTAAATGTTGTCCAAAAGATTTAGCCGGTAAACTTACATCCAGTTTCTTGCATTAATTCCTCGACATTTGGGATTTTTGACAGGGTTGAGTTTGCCGTTCCCATTTCGGAGGAAACATCCGTTTAGTCGAAGTGAAGTCGTTTTGTCCTACACAATTAGATCATCGTTACCCTTATGTTTTCCTTGTAAACAACTCTCAGTCGTAGTCAATTTGAAATTGCAACTTTGCTTAGTTGTGTATGCAGTTCGAGAGAGCACTATTTTGATGGACAGATGATTTAACCAATCGCAGCAACACTAGGATGCTCCAAATGACCAATGCGCATTTGAGACACAGAAGCTTCGTCAACAGTGATTTACGATTAAATACGTCATGTCATCATTTGGCGCAGGGCTGTTTACGAAAATGTATATAGGTTGTTTGAATCTTGGGACGCTGTTATAGTCCAATTAGTCCAATTCCTCGTCGCTGCCGGAATTAGCAGCGACCACTAGATGGCCTCATACAACTCGGTAGTCGGTAGAAACGGTGTCGACTAAGGGAGGACTGGCCTGGCGGTGTCAAGCACCTAGGCAATACCGTAGCGTCCTTAACGACCGGTCAGCCGCGCCACCGTGAGTCACCCCGGTATGTTTCCTGCTTGAAGGGACAGCAAAGCCAGAACTGCTTTCATCAAACACTCGATTAAAATGGCGCCTTAGTATTTGTAACTGCTTTAAGGAACAAACGGTGCTGGTCTGTATGGCTAAGTGTTATGATAGCTTGTCACTCGATTTGTCAGGGGCCATGGCACTTCAGCTATTGAAATATGTTTATGTTTGCGCTACGTGCTCGCTTTTTATTTCCAGGAAGTCACGAGGAGAGAAGCATTATGTGCAAATAGCTATGTTAAGTGGTTTATATTAGACATCTGGGAAACCTCCAGTCTATCCGGCATTGTGTGTGTGTGTGTGTGTGTGTGTGTGTGTGTGTGTGTG
>BROE01000005.1:3319200-3367067 GCA_036571765.1 Plecoglossus altivelis | reverse complement strand
ACCTACAGCAAATAGTCTGCATCAGATCAACTTTCGGACTCTTTGTCTGGTTACTTCTGGTGTGTGCTGAAGGAGGAACCCTTTATGTAGTCAGCTTTCTACAAGAGGGGTTCAAACTAGTCCTGATCTTAACAGTCTCTCCAGTCTCATAACTGAATAGCAAACATGCCAACAACGATCAGTTTGTCACAGCCAACTGCCCGGGGCATTACCCAAGCTGCCAATTAAACGGTGACATTCCTGCATTGTTACGTGATCACAGGTTTACAAACATGACCGTTTTCTTCAAGGTGAAAAGCCGCGGGAACATTCAAAGGGTTTTCCATCAGTTTGGGGTTATTTTCCGCTTCAAACCGGTTCGTTTACCTTGTTTGTCAAGTGACTTACAATAACTAATTACCAACCCAAGAGGAAAGGACACTGGGCGTGTGGTATTGTAATGTGTGTGTGTATATATATATAGTGTGTCGTGTAATGTGTGTGTGATGTGTGTGTTTATATGATGTGTGATGTGTGTGTGTTGTGTATGATGTGTATGTGGTGTGCGTGTAATATTAATTACTATTCTCAGTGTGGCGTGTTGTAGTGTTTATAGATATGTGTGTGGTGTATGTGTGTGTTGTGTATATTGATATGTGTGTGTTTATATATGCATGTGTGTGTGTGTGTATGTGTGTGGTGTTTAAAGTGTGTATGTGTGTGTGCATGTAATGTGTAATGTTGTAAATATATGTGTGTGTATGGATAATGTGTGTATATATATAGTGTGTGTGTGCGGTTATAATAGTGTTGTGTGTATGGTGTTGTGTGTGTTGTGGTGTATATATGTGTTGTTGTGTGTGTTTTTATGTGGTGGTGTTATATATGGGTGTGTGTGGTGTGTGTGTGTAATGTGTGTGGTGGTGTATGTATGTGTGTGTATGTGTGTGTATGTGTGTGTGTGTGTGTGTATGCGTGTGTGAGTGTGCGTGCGCACGCGGGCGCGTGTATACAGTGAGATTCAGGCCAGATATTGGAACAAGTAACATTAAGATTCTTATTATCCAGGGCACAACCAAATGACAGGAATGTCAATCGTATTCCTGTATTCTCTCTCAGTTTCACTTTATGTGTGATGTGTGTGTGTATGTGTAATGTGTGTGTGTGTGTGTGTATATGTTGTAGTATGTGGTGTGTGTGTGTATGTGTGTGTGTGTATGTTTGTGTGCGGGTGTATGTTGGATGTGTGTGTGTGTTTATATGTGTGTGTGGTATGTGTGTGTGTGTTGGTGTGTGTTTATGTATGTGTGTGTGGTGTTGTTATGTGTGTTGTGTATGGTGTTGTGTGTGTGCTAGTCTGTTAGTTAGATAATAATTGATTGTATCACAGAAGACACAAGCATGTTTTGGCTCCGCGACAATCACTTCGGTAGAAGGAAACTAGATTCAGTGGAGATTCCAGCGATTGTTTAGTGTTTCTCAGAAGAGCCTTTTAAACGTTAAAATGTTCCCGACCAACCATGAATGTAAATATTCCACACAAACACACACACACATGCAGCATTTACAAGTGCTCTTTCCGTAAATCACCATCCACAGCGTTGAGATGTCACGTAAACATTATCTGTCTTCTTAGATTTTTAGACGTTTAGTCCTCCTCTCTGTCTGGAGAAATCTGTGATGTGTTCGTTGATTGTTCACATGCGTGTTCCCCCAGACCGGTCACAACACACAGCCTTCCTCAGATCAACAGCTGTGCTCCACACACGCAGCATACGTAGGCAAACACAGTCAGATCCACCCTAACACTGGTCTGGTCCAGTCACACTCTCTGTTCTGGTCCAGTCACACATACTGGTCTGGTCCAGTCACAAATACTGGTCTGGTCCAGTCACACTCTCTGTTCTGGTCCAGTTAAACACTGTTCTGCCCAGATGACTGAGCAACACTCACACCAACTAGCACAGCTAGCAGCTAGCACACCTGCTAGCTAAGCAGAGATTGCTAGCACACCTGCTAGTGAAGCAGCTAGCACACCTGCTAGCTAAGCAGAGATCGCTAGCACACCTGCTAGTGAAGCAGCTAGCACACCTGCTAGCTTAGCAGAACCGGGAAACAGCACATAGTGTAACCTAGCTGGAAGTAACAGGTTCCAATCCCCTCTCCTTACGTTACGCCAGTTTGGATTGAAGTGTCTGCCATATGAGTTCTCCATCTCTTCCCAGTTTCTTTCCCTGGCCTCAGGCCTGGAGACCTAGCGTGGGAGAGCACAGGGAGTGTTTGTTTGTGCCAAACGTATCTGCTGTGCAACAGGAGAGGAAAAGGGTTTGGATAAACAAAGCTATTAGCACGAAGCATTGAAGATCTGGCAACAACCGCTCTCAGTCATTCGCAATACTCTGAGACAAACTTCTGCGTGGTCTTATCTGAGTGAAATGTTGTTCTCTTATGTGATTTCGATCTCTAATTGGCAAATGTGTGTATGTGTGTGTGTGTGTGTGTGTATGTGTGTGTGTGTGTGTGTGTGTGTATGTGTGTGTGTGTGTGTGTGTTGACGTGTGTGTGTGTATTGTAAAAAAGGAAGGTTCCCACAAAGTGGAAAAACTGATATATATATATATATTTTGTTGTTATTTATATTTATATTTTGTTTGCCAAGACCCCTAATTACATGGTCAGTTTGGAGGTCACAGTTCACCGTGTCGTTAGCATTTTGTCATAGAGGCAAGTTGTACAGACATACAGACATAAGGTTCAATATTAGCCCACATTTCTACATAACAGATATGAAATCAAATGAACAGCTAAACAGCTAACCAGCTAACAGCTAACCAGCTAACAGCAAACCAGCTAACAGCTAACCAGCTAACAGCTAACCAGCTAACAGCTAACAGCTAACCAGCTAACAGCTAACCAGCTAACAGCTAACCAGCTAACAGCAAACAGAAAGATTTCAGAAGACAGAAAAGTCCAGAACTAGTTTGCGTCATAATCAAGTCACGTCTTTTTTTCTGGAACAAATCACGTGACCAGAGTCACATGACCAGAGTCACAGTCACCAGAGTCACATGACCAGAGTCACATGACCAGAGTCACCAGAGTTGACTGAACTTTCCAGATGACGTTCATCCTGTCAATCACCGCCCGTAATCTGACAATCATCTCATTTCTCCTGACACGCGCCTGTCAATCACAGCTGAGGAAAGTTTTAAAATCTCAGCCCTTCCGTCGAACAGCTAACCAGCTAACAGCTAACCAGCTAACAGCAAACCAGCTAACAGCTAACCAGCTAACAGCTAACCAGCTAACAGCTAACAGCTAACCAGCTAACAGCTAACCAGCTAACAGCTAACCAGCTAACAGCAAACAGAAAGATTTCAGAAGACAGAAAAGTCCAGAACTAGTTTGCGTCATAATCAAGTCACGTCTTTTTTTCTGGAACAAATCACGTGACCAGAGTCACATGACCAGAGTCACAGTCACCAGAGTCACAGTCACCAGAGTCACATGACCAGAGTCACCAGAGTTGACTGAACTTTCCAGATGACGTTCATCCTGTCAATCACCGCCCGTAATCTGACAATCATCTCATTTCTCCTGACACGCGCCTGTCAATCACAGCTGAGGAAAGTTTTAAAATCTCAGCCCTTCGGTCGGATGTCTGTTTGACAAGCACCAGCCGGCTGTCACACTCGTTTGTGTGACAAGCAGCAAACGTAGATATACAGAAACCAGATATGAACCCTTGTTTCTAGAATTAAAAAAATGCGTGCATTCAATCAGAACAGGGGATTTTCACCTAAAACACTTTTATCTGTGATCAAGTACTGTAATCAATGAGCTATACATTATCCTTAGTATAGAATAGACTAGAATAATGGAGCAGAATAGGATATAATATGAATATAATAAAATAAGTTGGTTTTGGTTGTTGGTTAATGTGTTCATGTTAATGTCTCTCTAAGTTAATGGTTATTCATCTCACAAAGTCACTTCACCACCATTCAAGGCCTTTGACTAGATGGGGAGAAAGGGAGAGGGTAAGAGGGAGAGAGGGGGGCAGGAGGGAGAAAGGGAGAGATATGGAGGGAGAGAGATAGAGGGAAAGACAGGGGGTAGGAGGGAGGAAGGAAGGGAGAGAAAGAGGAGGAGGGTGAGAGGGAGAGGGGAAGATTATGGCCGAAAGGTAGAGAGGGGAAGAGGGAGAGAAATCCAGCGGTGTATAGATGGAGGTGAAGCAGTGAATAGATGGAGGTGAAGCAGTGAATAGATGGAGGTGGAGCAGTGAATAGATGGAGGTGGAGCAGTGAATAGATGGAGGTGAAGCAGTGAATAGATGAAGGATAGATGATGGAGGTGAAGCAGTGAATAGATGAAGGATAGATGATGAAGGTGGAGCAGTGAATAGATGAAGGATAGATGATGGAGGTGGAGCAGTGAATAGATGGAGGTGAAGCAGTGAATAGATGAAGGTGGAGCAGTGAATAGATGAAGGATAGATGATGGAGGTGGAGCAGTGAATAGATGGAGGTGGAGTCGGGCCAGTTTGTCCCAGTCACCAGCGTGACATCCTGCCCCAGACTAGCATTCCTCACATTCCAGCCTCAACGGAACTGGAAGGATGGAGGGAGATGGAGGGAGGGAGGGTGGAGGAGGGAGGGTGGAGGAGGGAGGCAAGAGAGAGGGAGGGCTGAAGGCCAAGTGGACAGACACCAGACTGAGAGGAGAGGAGGAGAGAAGAGTGGCAGGGTGAGGGAGAGAGCGTGGAGGAGGAGAAGAGGGAGGGGTGAGAAGAGAAGAGGAGGATGAGAGACCCCAAGCCAGAGAAAACCTTCTTCCTGTTTTTGACGTAATTGACTCCGCCCCCACCAAACGTTTACTTTAGATTTGACTCATAATTCAAGATCGACATGTTGTATCCCGTCACTTCCTGCTGCTTCTGTGTTCACTAGGATCTTGCAGATCTTTCCAAGTATGGAGGAGATGAGTTGGGTTTTCCCGTCATGCAAACATTAAACCAGGAAGAAGATCTAGAATGGTGAGAAACATCCTCAGAGTTCCGTTTCTGGAACACTGAGGAACTAACATCCTCAGTGTTCCAGAAACGGAACTCTGAGGAACTCCAAAGTCCTGGTTGACCGTAAACTGAGATGAACGAGCGCTCCTGATCTTCTAGGCTCCTCCCAGTACCATCTCTCCTTCTGTCCCTGTTTCCATGGCTCCTCCCAGTACCATCTCTCCTTCTGTCCCTGTTTCCATGGCTCCTCCGAGTACCATTTCTCCTTCTGTCCCTGTTTCCATGGCTCCTCCCAGTACCATCTCTCCTTCTATCCCCGTTTCCATGGCTCCTCCAAGCACCTGACCTCCTCTACACCTTCACACCATCAGACATCTCAGTTACCCAGAAAGGCGAGCAGACGTTTTGATAAAGACTTTGTGTCTTATAACATTGATGTCCAGGATGTCCCAACTGACTTCCTCAATGTGCATCGTGGAATTCAGTCTCTCGCTTTCACTTTCCATCTTACCCTACCCCCCCTCTCTCTATTTTGCTTACTTCTGTTTTATCTCTCTCTACTTCTTTCACCCATTCCATCGCTCTACCCATGTTTTTCTCTCACTCTTTTGTTGCTCCACCCCTTTTATCTATCTATCTCTCTATCTCTATCTCTGTCTGTCTGTCTACCTATCTATCTATCTCTGTCTGTCTGTCTGTCTGTCTATCTATCTATCTATCTATCTATCTATCTATCTCTGTGTCTGTCTGTCTGTCTGTCTGTCTGTTCCTTCTGTCTGTCTGTCCTGTCGTCTATCTATCTACTATCTATCTGATCTATTCGTCTGTCCTGTCTGTCTGTTCTTCTGTCTGTCTGTCTGTTCTGTCTGTCTGTCTGTCTTTCTCTTTCTCTCTCCTTCCATTTCTCCCTTTCTCTCTTCATCCTTCCCTCAGTCCCTCCCTCCCAACCACCCTTTATCTCCTTCTCTGCTCCTCCCTCCTCTCTGTCCCCTTGTCTTCCTCTCATGTTTTCCACTACATCATCGACAGCCATGTTTCGCTTCCTTGTGATCCGTAGAACCTGGGGGAGGGGCCAATCGGAACATGGCCAATCAGAGAGGTGGCATCTGTCAGGACCTTGGATGGAATGTGTGGGGGGAGTGCAGGCCGGGGAGGTGGGCGGAGGGGGGAGGGAGGGGCACGAGGCGGGGTCATTGGTCAGGGGGACTGGGGGGTCTGTACAGGATGACCCCTCAGCTTTCTTGTTAATCCTCCAGAGAGAGAGGGAGACAGAATATAGAAGAGAGAAGGGAGAGTAGAGGAGAGAGGGTAGAGAGATACGGAGAGAGAGGGAGAGAGAGAGAGGGGGACACAGAGAGAGGGGGGAGAGAGGAGACAGAAGAGAGGGGGAGATGAGGGAGACAGAGAGAGGGGGGAGAGGGAGAGGAGGTGAGGGACATATGGAGGGAGTAGAGGGAGACAGAGAGAGGGGGGAGAAGAGAAGGGAGAGTGGAGAGAGAGGGAGAAGATACGGAGAGAAGGGAAGAGAGAGAGAGGGGGACAGAGGGAGAGAGAGATGAGGGTGAGAGGGAGACAGAGAGGGGGGTAGAGAGTCAGGGGAGAGCTGAGGGGAGGGAGGAGAGAGCGAGGAAGGAGAGAGGAGAGGGAAGAGAGAGGTGAAAGTAGAGAGAGAGACAGGGAGGTGTGAGAAGGAGGCCGAGAGAAGAGAAGAGGGAAGATAGTAAGGGAGGGAGGAGGAGGAGGGAGAAAGAGGATGAGAAAGAGGAGAGATGAGAGCCGCAAACCTGAATCTAAACCATCCAAAATGCCCCTCAGACAAACACACACACAGGCAAACAGCTCCCAATACTTCTATATATGACAAAGTCTCTATTGGGCAGACTTATAGAACTATAAACTGGTTAGCCTAGTGTCAAGGAGGCAGAGTACGAGATCCCAGAAGAGGGTGGTCAGCAGGGACATGAGGAAGAGGTCAACGTTTGCTGAGAAATGTGTGTCACAGCCTTGCGCCTTCAGACCAGGTGGTGTAAATCACATTCATGTGTGTGTGTATCAGAGCAAACCAGTCTGTACCAGCAGTGCGTGCGTGTGTGTGCATGCGTATGTGTAGGAGAGACTGAGAGAACAGACACGTAGACTGTCTGTGGAGAAGCTTTTACAAGCAATATTCCAGTGGTCTTCACACACACTCATCAAACTGCAGTTAAACCAACCCACCCACTCCCCTTCCACCCACGGGAACAAACTCCTGTGGAGCATACCCACGGACAGGAGGGGTGGGGTGAGTTGGAGGGGGGAGGGGAGGGCAGGGAGGAGGTGGAGGGGAGGGAAGGAGGGAAGGGAAGAGGTGGAGAGTAGGGGAGCAGGGGGGAGGAGGGGAGGTGGGGAGGGAAGAGGAGGGAGAAACCGGGAAGAGGAGGGGAGCGACTGAGGGGAGGAGGGGAGCGACTGGGGGGAGAGCATTGGTAGAGCAGGACCCTCCACTCTCAACCTCTCAGTGACACACAAACGGAGCAACAAACTCTCGTCCACCAGAGAAGTGGAAACGCGCTTGGTGCAATCGTCTGTCGATCGCTCGCCACGGTTTCAAAGTCTTTCTGGGATGTCTGTTTGAGTTTCGCCCCAGAAAGTAGAAAGCTTCCTTCCTCAGCCTCCATCTTCTCTGGGAAAACCCAACATTTCAGCTCTGTAGATATTTATCAGAGTGGCACTGCTGAAATCTACTTCCTTCCTCCATCTCCTTCCCTAGGCTGGTGCATTGTGACCCCAACACAGCTGTCAATCACTGGGCTGTCGTGTGCATGTTTATTTGGTAAGGGTGGTCAAATGGGTGTACCACACACAGCCACACACACACACACGCACACACATACAGCCACACACACTAGAACACACTATATTTGGCTGGCACACTATATTTATTGATTTATTTCTTTCATAGTCATGTGCGTGCACACACATACTCTATCTTTATTTCTCTCACACAAGCACACGCGCACACGCACACAAGGCCCATATCAAAAGTCAGTCACACACCCACACACTCGCACAGTTACATGTGTGTTGTTGGGGACAACAGGATACAGCCAGCATTATACAGGCTCCCTGTCTCTCCACCCTCCCCGGTTACAACCAAGAAGTAGCGGTTCAGAGTCCTGAAACAGGGAAAAGACAAAGGACGACCATCTAACTACGGTCCGTTGATCTGTTTCCTTTATCACACAAGCCTTCTAATCCAATGACAGCAGTTGACGTACAGGAACTACATCTAATGAAATGTAATCCTGAGATAGATCGAACCTGAGATCAATTGAACCTGAGATCTGAAACTAATCCTGAGAGAAATTCAGCGTGGGTCAGAAAGCAGGAAATGACCCCTTCAGTGTTTACCTTGAGGTCAGAGGTCAACGCTTGTTGACCCTGCTCAAGAAAACAGTTTTCTTTCCACAGAACCTCTGTGTGTGATTGACAGCAGCAAGCCGGGAACACATACTAGCCTGTCTCCTCAAGTAACCAGCCGCTGAAAGGTGCTGTCTACACAACCAGGCTATAAACTGAAGCCATGTTATTCTATACGACAATGTAGGTGTGTGTGTTTGTAGGAGTGTATGTGTGTGAGATGGTATGTGTAAGGGTTGTTAGGAGTGTGGGTAGGTGTGTTGTGTGTGTAGGTGTGGTAGGTGTGTGTTGTGTGTGTGTGTGTGTAGGTGTGTGTGTTGTGTGTGTGTTAGTGTGTCTGTGTGTGTGTTGTGTTGTGTAGGTATGGTGTGTGTGTGTGTAGGTGTGGTAGGTGTGTGTGTAGGTGTGGTGTGTGTTGTGTGTGTAGTGATCTGGTGTGTGTGTGTTCGTGTATGTGTGTGGTTGTGTGTCGTGTGGTGTGTAGGTGTGGGTGAGTGTGTGTTAGGTGTGTGTGGTGTGAGTGTGATGTGTGTGTGTGTGTAGGTGTGGTGTGGGTGTGTGTAGGCTGTGTGTGTGTTGTGGTGTGTAGCGTGTGTGTGTGGTGTGTTGTGTGTAGTGTGTGTGTGATGGTGTAGGTGTGTTGTGTGGGTGTGTGTGCTGTAGGTGTGTGTGTGTGTGTATGGTGTGTGTAGGTGGGTGTGTGTTTCTTCCACATGCCTGTCTCGAGCCTTGTCTGCACCTCTGTTACTTTCTATTTTCAGACAGATTCACAGGTTCCCAGGGTTAGTGATTGATGACCTCCTCTCTCCCCCCTCTTCCCCCTTCTCCCCCTCTCCCCCCTCTCCTCGTGCCATAAATCGCCCTCGTCATCTCCTGCCCCTGACCGTGGTGTCGGGTTAAAACCTGCTTAGCCTTCATGTAGAAGAAGGGGGAGAGGGGTGAGGCTGCTGGGGAGGAGGCGGGAGACACGGGGGGTGCATGGGGTGTTGGTGGTCCGTGTCTCCCTGCCACCCCTGCACCCCACGCCAACCCCCCCCCCCAACCCCCCCAAAAGTGTCCATTCTTGTCCTTCCTGTTGCCCTCCTCTAAACACACAGACACACTCGGCACAAGAAGACAACTGTCTATGTGACCGTGGGAGGGAGGGGGGAGGAGGGGGAGGAGGGGGGAGGAGGGCGGGAGAGCAGGAGGCAGAGAGGAAGCAGAAGAAGAGACAGGTGTTGGACCAGGTCTGCTAGACTCATCTGGTGTAATGCCCATGGTCACGCCAGCTCTTCTCCTACACTCTTTCCCACGCTGCCCAAGGGCAGAGGTCATCCTGCAGTCGGATGTGAGGCTTCTTCATGCCTTCAGACCCTCAAGTAGACTGGCTGATAAGATGGCTGGCTGGCTAGCTGGCTAGCTAATAGGCTGGCTGGCTAATAGGCTGGTTGGCTGGCTGGCTAGCTGGCTGGCTAGCTGGCTGGCTAGCTGGCTGGCTAGCTGGATGGATAGTTCATAAACTGGTTGGATTGCTAGCTGGCTGGCTAATAGGCTGGCTAGCTAGCTGGATGGATAGTTAATAAACTGGTTGGATTGCTAGCTGGCTAGCTAATAGGCTGGCTGTACTGCTGGCTGGCTAGCTAATAGGCTGGCTGGCTGGCTAATAGGCTGGCTGGCTGGCTCGCTGGCTGATCAACTGGCAGGCTAAAAGGTTGGCTAGCTAATAGACTGACTGGCTGCATAGGTAATGGGCTGGTTGTATTGATAGCTGGCTGGCTAATAATCTGGCTGTCTGGATGGCTAATAATCTGGCTGGCTAACTGGATGGATAGTTAATAAACTGGTTGGATTGCTAGCTGGCTAGCTAATAGGCTGGCTGGCCCGCTGGCTGGCTAGCTAATAGGCTGGCTGGCTGGCTGGCTGGCTGGCTGGCTGGCTCGCTGGCTGATCAACTGGCAGGCTAAAAGGTTGGCTAGCTAATAGACTGACTGGCTGCATAGGTAATGGGCTGGTTGTATTGATAGCTGGCTGGCTAATAATCTGGCTGTCTGGATGGCTAATAATCTGGCTGGCTAACTGGATGGATAGTTAATGAACTGGTTGGATTGCTAGCTGGCTAGCTAATAGGCTGGCTGGCTAGCTGGCTGGCTAATAGGCTGGCTGGCTAGCTGGCTGGCTAATAGGCTGGCTGGATAGCTGGATGGATAGTTAATAAACTGGTTGGATTGCTAGCTGGCAAGGCTGACTGCAGGTCAGTGGAGGGGTAAGAAACATTGGGGAAGAGGCGTTAGGGGAGGAGGGGGATGGGAGGGTGGATGTCCCCCTGCTGTTTTCTCGGGACGAGAACGGAGAGACTGAACGTGGAGGAGAGAAAGCCTTCATCTGTCTCTTGGGGAAGAAGGGCGGAGGAGGAGGACAAATGTTTGTGTTTGAGCTGTCGCCTGCATGAGGAAGCTGGCCCTGATGATGGACGTCAACACAAACAAGGACAAGGCTTCACCTCCTCATGGCTACATCTCTTACCTCACCTCCTCATGGCTACATCTCTTACCTCACCTCCTCATGGCTACATCTTTGACTTCACCTCCTCATGGATACAGCTCTTACCTCACCTCCTCATGGCTACCTTTCTGATGTCACCTCCTCACAGCTACCTCTCTTCACCTCCTCATGGCTACCTCTCTGATGTCACCTCCTCACGGCTACATCTCTGATGTCACCTCCTCACGGCTACATCTCTGATGTCACCTCCTCATGGCTACAGCTCTGATGTCACCTCCTCACGGCTACAGCTCTAGTTTTGCTTCTTCCTGTCACTTGACTGGGTTAAAACCACACCAGCTGGTATAAAGCACACACACACACATGTACACACACACGTACACACACACGTACACACACACGTACAAACATAAACAATCTCATGGTCTAAATGCCCTGGCCTAAACATGTATCGTGTACAGAGAGATATATACACACAATCAAATTATGTCACCCAAACATTTTTTCACAAACACACACACCCACCCACCCACACACACTACAGTCATTCTGCAGATACAATAGAAGGAAATTCAAAGACAGTTTTGAGCAACAACAAAAAAAGAGCAAACTGCAATATCAGCTGGGAGAAAAAGTGCACTTACAGAGTAAAGGGAGAGGTGGAGAAGAGGAGAAAGAGAGGGGGGGCGGAGGAGGGGAGAGGTGGAGAAGAGGAGAAAGAGAAGGGGGGGCGGAGGAGGGGAGAGGTGGAGAAGAGGAGCAAAAGGAGAGGGCGAGGAGGGGAGAGGTGAGAAGAGGAGAAAGAGAAGGGGGAGAGGAGGAGAGTGGAAAGAGGAGAAAGAGAGAAGGGGGCGGAGGAGGCAGGGTGGAGAGGGAGAGTGGAGAAGAGGAGAAAGAGGGGAGGAGGGCCAGGTGAAAGAAGAGAAGAGAAGCGCGCGGAGGAGGGCAGGCGATGAAGAGAGAAAGAAAGGGGGGAGAGGAGGCAGGGGAGAAGAGGAGAAAGAGAAGAGGGCGAGGAGGGAGAGTGAAGAGAGGAAGAAAGAGAAGGGCGCGGAGGAGGCAGGTGAGGAGAGAAATGGAGAAGAGGAGAAAGAGAGGCCGAGAGGAGGAGGAAGAAGAGAGAAAGAGAAGGGGGCGGAGAGGCAGGGTGGAAAGAGGAGAAAGAGAAGGGGGCGGAGGAGGGAGGGGAGAAGAGGAAAAAGAAGAGGGCGAGAGGAGCTGGAGAGGAGACAGGAGAAAGAAAGGCGGAGGAGGAAGGGAGAAGAGGAGAAAGAGAAGGGGGCCGAGAGGAATGAAGAAGAGGAGAAAGAGAAGGGGGAGAAGGATGCGGAGATGAGAAAAGAGGAGAAAGAGAAGGGGGCGGAGGAGCAGGGGAGCGAAAGAGGTGGAGAGGGGAGGGCAGGGTGGATGAGAGGAGAGTGAGGAGGAGGCAGGGTAGAGAGGAAGGTGGAGAGGGGAGTGCAGGGAGGAAGGACAGGAGGAGGGGAGGCAGGGGGAGGAGAGAGAGTGGAGGAGGGAGAGGACAGTGGAGGAGGAAGGTGGAGGAGGGAGAGCCGGGAGGAAGAGGAGAGGTGAGGAGAGGACCAGGTGGAGGAGGGGAGCTTTAAAAAATTGGCTGTACGACAACTATATGTTTATGCTGATTCACGAACATAACTTTCTCCTTGTGTGTGTGAGCGTGTGCGTGTGTGTGTGTGTGTGTGTGTGTGTGTGTGTGTGTGTGTGAGTGAGTGTGAGTGTGTGAGTGACTAGACAAGAGGTTGTCTGTTAGACCTATATTTGTGTTGGTCACTTCCTATTTGGATTGACCTTTGACCCTCCAGGAGAACAGCAGCTGAAGGAGGAAGGGAGGGAGACCAGGAAGAGGAAGGACTGGTTTTTAAGAGACGTGACCTTTTCACAGTTTGGGTTTTAATACACTTCTCTCCAGGAGCTTTGTCAAAGCACAGCAAGACAGAACACGTTACATACCGTGTGATGTGCTTTGACAGAGAGTGCACGCGCGTGCATACGTGTATGCAAGCATGCTTGTGCATACGTGTATGAAAGCATGCGTGTGCATACGTGTATGAAAGCATGCGTGTGTTTATAATCAAGAACCTGTGTTTGTGTATGTGTGTGCTTCTGCAACCTCCTCCTAGTGTGTGTGTGCGTGTCTGTGTTTGTGTTTATGTGTGTCTGTGTGTGTCTGTGTGTGTGTGTGTGTGTGTATCAAATCAAAGTTTATTTGCATAGCCCTTATTACAAGTCATGTCACAGAGGGCTTCACATACGCCCATAGAACTGCCCCTCAATGAACCTAAACCCTCAGGGGAGACGAGGAAAAAGTCACTAGCGGAGAAAAAAAGGAAGAAACCTTGGAAGGAGCAAGGTTGTGTGTGTGTGTGTGTGTGTGCGCGTGTGTGTGTCTGTATGTGTGTGTGTGCGTCTGTGTGTGTGTGTGTGAGGAGAGCTGTGTGTGTGTGTGAGGAGAGCTGTGTGTGTGTGTGTGTGTATGTGTGTCTGTGTGTCTGTGTGTGTGTATGTGTGTGTGTGTGTGTGTGTGTCTGTGTGTCTGTGTGTGTGTCTCCAAACACATCGCTTCCCTTCCCATGTCAGCGCCTATAAATACCTGCACAACAGGAAACCATGGAAACACACTTCCACAGAAGCCTGCTAACTCAGAGATCCTCGATCCACTTCCTGTCTGCTGGTTGATAAAGAACCAGCAGTCCCTCGGTGCCTGTCCACCAATCACAGCCCAGCATCTGTGGCGCAACTGTGGATGTTTACAGTTGAGTTACTTTGTGATGAACGTAGCTAAACCTTGATCCAGATGCCCCCGTCTCCCTGTTAACACTTGCACAGGTTACACAAGCTTAGATCCTCACATCCAATTCAATTCATGTTTATTTGTATGTCCCCTTTCACATTTACTGTGACTGAGGGCTGAGGGCTTCATGTACACCCAAAGAAACCGCCCCCCCCCCCTGAGCAGTGATCACGCGTAAAAAATACATGTTACATTTGAATAAATACATAAACAAATGATAGTATATTTATTTACTCTATATATATATAGAGAGAGAGAGAGTATTGCCAGAACTACATTTCCAACAATCGCGTCATTAGAATAAAATGAGTTTTGTAGTTTTTCCTCGCCGAGAAGGAGGGTCTAAGGACAGGGGATGTTCTGGGATGTTTGTCCATTTGCTGAAATCATTTGGACATTGTTTATTGTTTATCTTGCTTTGCTGTTTACATATGTTCTATGTTTGCATTTCCCTGCCACCGTAAATCCTGTGCTTGTATATCTTGCAGGGCGAATAAAACCGATTCTGATTCTGATTCTAAACCCTGAAAAACGACGAGGGAAAACTCTTTTGAAAGACGAACAGAGAAAGTTAGAAACCTTGGGAGGAGCAATCCATGGAAGGCTCCCCTCCTCCTCCAGTGAGAGTTGGTGACAGAGAGATAAACCCCAGAGGCTGAACACAGTCATGCTTTGACAGCCCTGAATTAAACTGTGCAAATGGATATTCAGCAGCGTAAATGTTCTGCTTTTGTTGAGCTTCTTCAAACAACCTGCGTGAGAACACACCATGCTCTGTCTGTCAACGTGTGGGTGTGTGTGTGCCTGTGTGTGCCTGTGTGTGCCTGTGCCTGTGTGTGTGTGTGTGTCTGTGTGTGTGTGTGTGTGTGTGCCAGTGTGTGTGGTTGTGTGGTGTCTGTTTGTGTGTCTGCTGTGTGTGTGTTGTTCTGACTGTGTATGGGTGTGTGGTATGTGTGTGTTGTGTGCGGTGTGGTGGTGTGTTTGTTGTGTGTGTTGTGTGTGGTTTCTGTCCTGTGTGTGTGTGTGTGCCTGTGTTGTCGTTGTGTGTGTGAGTGTGTGCTTGTGTGCTGTGTGTTGTGCACAGTGTGTGTGTCTGTGTTGTTGGGCTATAGGTGTCTATGTGTGTGTGATGGTCCGTGTGTGTGTGTTGTTGATCTGCTGTGTGTTGTGTGTTTCTGTGTCTGTGTGTGTGGTGGTGTGTGTGTGTGTGTGTGTGTGTGTTTGTCTGCGCGACAGACAGCCCTCAGCTTTGACACCAGCTAAACAGGTGAATCTTCATTCCCATCATGCCTGGCTGTTGTTAGTCTGTTCACTGTCTCTCTACAAAACACCCTCAGAAGACTGCCTGAGCACGCTTAACTAAAGCCTGACAGGAAAGATCTGGAAGCTCCCTGATACCTGGTCAGTCGTCAGGGGCGACCGTGGTCACACACCTGGTGGTGGTCGCAGCCTCAGCTTAGCCTCAGGAGGAAGTGTGCCTGAGGGCCCTGCAGAGATACATGGTCTCTCCTTCAGCCCTGGAGGGAAGAACAGGAGATGTAGACACACAGAATAATGCTTGATTAATGTGCTGCTGTCCTTCCTGTCCTTCTTCCTGTTCCGACACCCCACACCCACCCCCCCACCCCCATCAGGGCACAGACAACCCCACACTGCATGTAGCCAAAATAGGGCAACAGGAGGAAAAAGGTTCATGTAGGGAGTGACAGAGAGATGACAGCTAAGGAGAACATACGATCGTGTGTTTCCCTCTCTCCTCTCCCTCTCCTCTCTGTCTGTCTGTCCGTCCATCTGTCTGTTTTTTTTTCTCTCTCCTTCTCTCTCCGCTCCCTCTCTCTCCTCCTCTCCCTTCTCTCCCTCTCTCCTCTCTCGCTCTCTCTCTCCCTCTTCTCTCTCTGCTCCGTCTCCTCTCCCTCTCTCTCTCCTTCTCCCTCTCTCTCTCTCTGTCTCCTCTCTCTCTTCTCCCTCTCCTCTCCTCTCTCTCCCCTCCCTCTCCTCCCCTCTCTCTCTCTGTCTCTTCTCTTATATCTCCCTCTCTCTCCTGATTCTCTTTCCTCTCTCTCCCTCACTCTTTCTGTATCTCTCCCCTATCCTCTCTCCCCCTCACTCTGTATCTCTCCCCTATCCTCTCTCCCCCTCACTCTGTGTCTCTCCCCTATCCTCTCGTCCCCTCTCTCTGTCTCTCTCCCCTATCCTCTCTCCCCCTCACTCTGGGTCTCTCCCCATCCCTCTTCTTCCCCTCCTCTTTCTCCTCTCTCTGTTCTGGTTTCCCCTCTCTGCTTGACAGAGCTTGTGCTTCTACCCTTTGACACGAAGGTCTTAGTTTGCATTAGTTTGGTAAGCTAAAGGCACCACACACCCATACCAGTCCAGGCTGCCAGGACAGGTCCTAAAGATGAGGAATGGGGGTCAGACCTTGAGGAGGTGGAGGGAGACAGGGAAGTCTCAGTAGACTTCCTGTCCTCCAAAATAGACTTCCTGTCCTCCGGAGCAGACTTCCTGTCTTGCGGAGTAGCATCAGTCTGAGATGGGACCACCCCAGATGGAGGTCTTAAAGGCACAATCCACGGTTTTTGGAGGCTGCAAAGTGAGTCCAGGGCGAGCAGTACAAGCGTCTGCAGGGAAACCACAGGAGAGAACTTTGTGCTCAGGTGAGGAATGTGACAGCAAATAAATAACCATCAAAGTGAAAGTGAAAAAGTTGTATTGGTGATAATTGAACTGCACTCTGACCTCTGAAACCAAGTATCAGGGGCATTTTGTGAACAGTAGATAAGAGTACTGATTCATTGCTTGTCTTACAAGAATGCACACGCCCATCACAAACACCAGCAGTAAGAGATGAGGGAGGAGAAGGAGAGAGGGAGAGAGGGGAGAGGGGAGAGAGGGAGAAGGAGAGAGGGGGAGAGGGAGAAGGAGAGGGAGAGATGAGGCAAGAGAGAAGGGAGAGAGGAGAGAGGGGAAGGGAGAGACGGGGACGAGGGAGAGGGGGGAGAGGAGAGAGAGGGGGAGAGGGGAGAGAGAGAGTGATCTGTTTTCAGAGGAGGCAGCTGTCGTCAAGCAGACACAGCCTTGCTCAGACTCAGGGGTCTGGAGAGTCAAACAGGAAACGTCTCTCCTTCTGCTCCTCCTCTGCCCTCCTCCTCCCTCCTCCTCTTTTCCCATCCTCTCTTCTGCCCCTTTCTCTCACCCTTCTCCCTTTTGTTAACTCCTCCACTACTTTTCCACCTACTCTTCTTCTCTCACACAAACTCTCCTTACTTGTCCTCCTCTCTCCCTTTCTCCCTTCTCGCAACTCCTCCTCATTTTCCTCCCTTTCTTCCTTCCTTCCTTCCACCACCTCCTCCTCTCATTCTTTCTCTGTCACTCATCCACACCTCTCCACTTCTTTCTTCTCCTAATTGTATCCTCCTTCTCTCCATCCCTCTTCTACACCTCCGTCAATCTGTTACTCCCCCCTCCCCTCCCCTCCCCTCACCTCACCCCACCATCCTCCCAGAGAGGGTAAACAGGACACTGCTGCAGCTGGGTCTGCCCCGCCCCATCCTGTGTACACATCCACTTCCTGTTATTAACGACTTCCTCGGCCAATCAGAGGGCTCATCTGACCCATATTGACCGAGAAACCTTAAAACCAGTACAGTGTGTATTAAACACGCGTACAGGACTACAGACACACATGGTACACGCAGGGACTGACTCACAAGTGCACACATCCCCACGCACACGAGTGGCACACATGCCCACACACACGAGCCGCACTTTCCACTCAGTAGGTGACTCATGGTGTCAGGGTTCAATTTCAGCCAAAGAGTTATTCATCTTGTAGGTTGATAGGTGAGTGTGTGTGTGTGTATGTGTGTGCGTGCGTGTGTCTGTGTATGTGTCTGTGTGTATGTGTGCGTGTCTGTGTGTGTGTCTGTGTGCGTGTGTGAGTGTCTGTGTGTGTGTGTGTGTCTGCGAGTGTTTGTGTGTCTATGTGCGTGTCTGTGTGCGTGTCTGTGTGTGTGTGTGTCTGTGTATCTGTGTGCGTGTCTGTGTGTGTGTGTGTCCGTGTGCGTGTCCGTGTGCGTGTCCGTGTGCGTGTCCGTGTGCGTGTCTGGGTATCTTGAGTCAAGTATCTTGACTCAAAGCCAGGTAAACAGCGGTTCAACCTCACAAACGTTAACTTGGTTTCCCTGCAGTCTGCCCCAGGCCTCTTCTCTTCCCTCTACAGCCTCTAACCTCCAACCTCCACCTTCCTCTAACTGCCCCGGCCTCTAACCGACACCAACCACACATTAGCCTTGAAGGCATGTGCCTACCTCAGCTGACTCAGCTGACAGCTGACTCCTGTGTCTCAGAGACTTTCACTCTTTCCTTAGTTACTGGATTATACACACGTAGAGGAACACAGCACGCTTATCCTGGACACCAGGGACAAAGGGGGTAGTGGAACTCTGATTGTTGACCTTTATAGTCGATCATTTACTGGTACTATCTTTATTGTGGTGGTTCGTTGATTTTAGAACTTTATATCTCTCTTCTCCCTCTCTGCCTCGCTCATGGTAATCATGAAGCTTCCTTCTTCAGACCAGGCTGGGGCTGGGGTTAGAGCTGGGGTTGGGGCTGGGGCTGGGGCAGAGGCTGGGGCTGGGGCAGAGTCTCCCCTCCTGCCACCTCCTCCCTCGTCTTCTCTCCCCAGGGGAGGATCCTGAGGCCCCCCAGCCTCCACAAGAGGACCCCCTCCCCCCTCCATACCATCTCCTTTATCACCAAATGTCCTCAAAGAAAGGGGTGAAAAAGGGGGAGGGGAGGGAGGAGCGGGAGGGAGGGAGGAACGGGAGGAAAAAGGAGGAGAAGCCACCGAGAAGCAGGTGATTTGTAAAACGCAGACTCACCACAAGCTCCGAGGACTCTCCTGTCTTCTCATCGTGTAGGTTTCAGATCGACGTCCAGAAACACCTCTCAATGTTGTTAGCCGTGACGCTAACGACGATAGCTAACGGCAGATGTGGATTTGGTTGGTCTGATTTGTTATGTACACTTCTTTAATCTCCTCAGTACAATACAGGATAGAAGCTTGGAGAAGGGGGGGGGGGAATTAGCATATATATGCAGGCATGAGGGTATGGGTTGGGGGGGTGGGGGGGATAGAGGGGCTTGTGTTGGTTTTTAGATCCATGATTTTTACATGCTGTGTTAGTGGAAGTTAGGCGTCCAGGGGATGATGAGGTTGCGGTGTGGCTGCATGGTGCTTTTTACTCACTTTCTCCTCACTCCCTTGACCGTGTGTTGTAGCCCGACCGACACCTTTCGTTATCGATTCATTTCCAACTCTCCCATCTGGAGGATATAGCTCTCTCAAGACCACTATATACTGCCCGTCCTCTTCCTCCTCGGGTTCCTCCCTTTTCTCCCTCCTCGCCCTCGCTAATACCCTATATAGCTTCCTCCCCTCTCGTATCCCGAGGTTTAGAAACATATGTATGCTGTCATATTCCGCCCTTCTCGCCTCTCTTCCCCTCCTCGTCCTCCCCTTCTCCCCTTCTTCTCCCCTCCTCATCCTCCCCTTCTCCCCTCCTCGTCCTCCCCCTCCCCGCCCCCTCCCCTCCCATTCTCCCCTCCTCGTCCTCCCCTCCCCCTTCTCCAGTAATCCCATCCTGCCTAAACAGTGTTCCCCCAACACCAGCGTCCTCCCCTATCTGGCCTGCTTCAGGGGGAGCTACAGGGGTAGGCATCCCTGAGGAGGGCTGGGGGGCCCTGGGCTGGGGGGCCCTGGGCTGGGGGGCCCTGGGTTATGGGGCCCTGGGCTGGGGGGCCCTGGGTTAGGGGGCCCTGGGTTAGGGGGGCCTTGGGTTAGAGGGCCCTGGGTTAGGGGGCCCTGGGTTAGGGGGCCCTGGGTTAGGGGGGGATTGGGTTAGAGGGCCCTGGGTTTGGGGGCCCTGGGTTAGGGGGTCCTGAGCTGGGGGGCCCTGGGCTTCCAAGAAAGCCCCCTTTTATCCTAACCCTCATATCCATCTATTTACCATAACAAGTGTCAGGAGCGGATGTCTAGACAAATACTACATAACAAAAACAACCTTCTCCATCCTAGCACCATCCAACATTCATCTGAACACCACCCCAACACCACCCAACACCACCCAACAGGTCTAGAATTCAACCACAATCCACACCACTTACGCGATTTTCAGTTTATTTATGAAAATATATATTTTTGTACGTAAACATTTACAATTCTCTTTATAAATACAAATTATGTACAAACAAAATTAAATAGAAAGAATATCTTCTGGTTATGTACACATTGCATTGTTAAATTAGAGAGGATGTTACAAGTTTTTCAGAAGGGAAAACACATATTTGGTTTACAGTGACAGAGAAGACAAACAGACCAGATGAAAGAGTTGAAAACATCCTCTCTTTAAGAATCCTTCAATCGGAAATATGGGAAATGTCTGTTTATCGGTTTTTTCCTGTTTTTTTGCGTGTTTTTTCCCCCCACGTGACGAGATCTGGAATGATAACAGACGTCAGCGGGATCTTAGGAGTGGGCTGATTTCCTGTACAAACCTGTCTGATCAGATCTCAAACTACATCGCACTACAGCAGGGGTCTCCAATCCTGGTCCTCGAGGGCCGCTGTCCTGAAGGTTTTCAGTGTTTCCCTGCTCCAGCACACCTGAGTCTAATAAAGGGTCATTATGAAGCTTCCACAGAGCTTGGTAATGGCTCATTCATTAGAATCAGGTGTGCTGGAGGAGGGAAACATCTAAAACCTTCAGGACAGCGGCCCTCGAGGACCAGGATTGGAGACCCCTGATCTAAAACCTTCAGGACAGCGGCCCTCGAGGACCAGGATTGGAGACCCCTGCACTACAGCATCAAATCACACTAAACCACCAGGGAGGAAAGATAAAAGTCCTCTTTTTAAACAAATTCTAAGAAATTTCCTTTCGAACTTCCCCTCGGTGTGTGATTCAGTGACACGTCCGCTCCGATCGTGACATAGTTCTGTTCTCACCAGGAACTAGATGGATGAATCCAGGAGCATTTTAAGGAGTTTGTTTAGAGTTTCTCTCGAATAGTAGCGAGGTTTTAAAATACAAGATATCATACTATCAAACAATGAGTGTGCAGGGAAGCTGATGTGGTGACAGAAATATCGGTAGCCTCGTAGGAACGTGGGAAATCGCCCAAGCAAGATCCTGGGTGTGGTGTTGTCACGGAAACGTCAGGGACTTGATGAGATCATTGTTCTTCTAACTGTTTCGCTCTTGAAGGCTACGACGGTGATTGGTTGATGTATCCGGCAAGAGGAGAGGTCTGGGTCAAAAGACTACCACTCCCATCAGTAATAAATCCATTTCAGCTGCCGATGACCATCCAGTTTAGATTTCAGCAAAAATAAACCCCCCCCCCCCTCAAAAAAAAATAAAACAAGAAAAACATTTTTTTTTAAGAAGCTAACAAATAAAGGCAAAATCTTCATTCCATTTCAAAATGTGTCCCGATTTGGAAACATAGTACGAAATCAACAAGAGCAGATGATGGAAAAAAACAAGTTTTTTCCCCCTCTGGTTGTCTGTTCCCATGATCCTCCAGGAGATTGTAGTTTTCAGTTTATTCAGAGATTGTAGGCGACCAGGGCTCTCTAGTGATTGACGAGCGGACTGGCGAAGGAGGAGACTTCCAGGCAAACATCTTGACTCCCTCCTCAGAACAGGAACTCTGAGATTGGTGGAGGGATCCTATACCCTCCTACTGAGGAGAAATTCCTACTTAATTTTGTTTATTTATTTTTCATTTTAAAAAAGAAGAATTATATTAAGATTACAAATATATTTATAGTGCAAGTCACGCCCGAATATTCAGTGGACCCTCCAGGGATTGGAATATTGTCTTCTGAAACATTGTCAAAGTCATTTTTAATGAGCAGCATGAATAAATATTAAATAAAAATATATGTTGATCCAATAAATCTTCTTCAAATCTTTGAATTGTCCCGGAAAGGTTGTAAACATGATCAGGCCTTGGCCTTAGTTGGTTGAGGGTCTCCAGAGATGGAAATACTGTTGTTACACCTGACAAAAAAAAATTTAAACGAAGAAGAATATAGTTAGTTTTCAAATCATTTCAAAAATCCTTTGTCAAAAAAAAAAAAAAAAGATTTTTCTGACAGTTGAAAACTAGAAAGCTGTTAGCATCAGTTGCTAGTTTACCTCAGTAGCAAACACGCACTGTTCCATCTGCTCAGGGATGATGAAGACAGGATGGAAGAGGGCTTCCTTGGGGAAGCTAAGAGGAGGGACCACCACGGTGGACACACTATTCTTTCTGTTGGAGAAGAAACACGGACATGTCAAGTCGGGTTCCACACAAGTTTTACAGAGCACATAGACAAAGCTGTACGAGTTTAAGACTGCTAGCGAGCGAGCGAGTTTGACTAGCGATGAAAAGCTACTTGCCGGTCAAACTTGCTCTGGGAGATTCTGTCCTCGTCCCGCGCAAGGTTGCAGTCCGCCATCTTTTGTTTGTACGCCGCCTTGTCTCCGCCCTTCTGCTCAGGGGCGGAGCTAAGCGCTACGTCCTTATTGGACACCTTATACTGGCCGCCGGGGATAAGGAAGGCCTCCTTCTCTCTCATGCTGGCGCTGGCGAACGGGCCGGGCGTTGTCCGGTTGTTGACTGTCTCCAGGTCGTTCCTGACGGAGGAAACCATTCCCTTCCTGCCCCGCCTCAACTGGCGCAGACCCAAAATGGCGGCGCACACTAGCATGACGAGGGTGACCAGGCCCAGGACGAAGCTGACAGCCAGGGCCGCAGAGAAGCCATCGGCTGCCGTAGGCGTGACGGGTCGCTGGGTGGGACGAAGGCTGTGCTCGCATTTAGCTCCCATGAAGCCGTGGGGACACTGGCAGACCGGCCCGGTGTAATGAGTGAAGCAGGTGCCTCCGTTCTGGCAGGGGACGAGCGAGCAGGCATCAGCTCGCACGCTGCAATCCTTCCCGGTGAAACCCAGCGTGCAGGTGCACGTGAAGTCGTTGATGCCGTCCACGCACGTGCCGGCGTTGCGGCAGGGGCTGCGGCTGCACTCGTCCACGTTGGTCAGGCAGCGCGTGCCGGAGAACCCAGGACGACAACGGCACATGACGCTGTGGCCCAGGTCCAGACACTGTCCGCCTACGGGGGGAGGGAGGAGGAGGAGGAGGAGGAGGAAGGGTTAGGATCACAGCTCAGCTGAGAAAGCTAGATCTGGAAGCCCTCCCTTCTTAATCTACCGAGAGACAGACACGCACACGCAGCAGGACTGAGACTGACTCCAGATAAAATGCTCTTTCTCGGCTAATGAGGACTCCTGGGAGCAGACACATACACAAACTCAGAGTTCAATAGGTGCTAAAAAGAGATTAATTTACGTGTAATATTAGCAGCTCTATGCCCTTATCGGCTCCACTCGCTATCTGCCCTTCCATACTATCTGCCCCTCCACGCTATCTGCCCCTCCATGCTATCTGTCCCTACACGCTATCTGCCCCTACACGCTATCTGCCCCTCCATGCTATCTAGCCCAGTCCATGTCTGCCCCAGGCTGGCGTCTTCAGGCATGTTAGTACTGCATTCCTGCATGTTGCACATAGTAGGAAGCTAAAGGTGCGTTACAAAACAACACATCTGCCAGCAGGAAGAGACTGGTACCTGACTGACGATCTCTTTAGCTGTGAGCGTGTCAATGTAGATTGCCGTGCGTAGTTTACTGTGAGGGAACGTGTGTGCAGTTTGTCATACATGTGGAGTTTGTTGTTTGTGCGTGTGCGTGCGTGCGTGCGGTTTGTCATGCATGTCTACTTTGTTATGTGTGTGGTGGTTTGTCATCTGTGAGTGTAGTATGTTGTGTATATGTGTGCGTGTGGTTTGTCACTGTGTGTGTAGTATGTCATTTATATGTGTGTGTGGTTTGTCATCTGTGTGTGTGTGTGTGTGGCTTGCCATCTGTGTGTGTAGTATGTTGTTGATATGTGTGTGTGTGGTTTGCCATCTGTGTGTGTAGTATGTTGTTTGTATGTGTTTGTGTGTGGCTTGTCATCAGTATGTGTAGTATGTCGTTTATATGTGTGTTTTGTCATCTATGCGTGTAGTATGTCGTTTATATGTGTGTTTTGTCATCTATGCGTGTAGTTTGTGTGTGTGACTACACTCAAGCGGACAGATAAATACACGTTCCTTACGGGTTCCATGGCGACGGCCTGTCTCACTTACACATTCCTCAAGGCTCTGGGAAGGAGGGGGGATTACCAGCCGCATCCCTCACTGTGCGTCGGACGCTGGAGAGGGATTGGGGGTGGAGGGCTGGGGGGCACTGGCAGGGGTGGAGGGTGGTGGGGGCTACTGGGCAGGGAGTGGACGGGGCTGGGGGGCCTAGCAGGGGGTGGAGGGCTGGGGGGCACTGGCAGGGGGTGGAGGGCTGGGGGGCACTGGCAGAGGGTGAAGGCTGGGGGGATGGGCAGGGGGTGGAGGGCTGGGGGGCACTGGCAGGGGGTGGAGGGCTGGGGGGCACTGGCAGAGGGTGGAGGGGCTTGGGGGGGGCATTGTGGGCAGGGGGTGGAGGGCTGGGGGGCACTGGCAGGGGGTGGAGGGCTGGGGGGCCCTGGGCAGGGGGGTGGAGGGCTGGGGGGCACTGGCAGATAGGGGTGGAGGGGCTGGGGGTGAAATGGCACGGCGGTGCGAGGGTGGGGGGTCTTCGACTGGCAGGGGGGTTGGAGGGTGAGCAGGGTTTTGGTAGCGAGGGCATTTGGGAGGGGTAGCGCAGTCAGGGGCGCGGGTGCCGCTCTTCAGCACCGAAGGGTTGAGGCCATGGGGGCTGAAGGGCGGGGCATGGGGGGGCTGAAGGGCGGGGCATAGGGGGGATGAAGGGCGGGGCATAGGGGGGCTGAAGGGCGGGGCATAGAGGGGCTGAAGGGCGGGGCATGGGGGGGCTGAAGGGCGGGGCATAGGGGGGATGAAGGGCGGGGGATAGGGGGGGTGAAGGGCGGGGCATGGGGGGGCTGAAGGGCGGGGCATAGGGGGGATGAAGGGCGGGGGATAGGGGGGGTGAAGGGCGGGGCATGGGGGGGCTGAAGGGCGGGGCATAGAGTGGGTGAAGGGAAGGGAATAGGGAGGCTGAAGAGTGGGGCATGGGGGGATGAAGGGCGGGGCATGGAGGGGCTGAAGGGCAGGGGATAGGGGGGGTGAGGGCGGGGCACTGGGCGGGGTTGGCCATGAAGGGCAGGGGGGACCGGCCGGGGAGTTTGACAGGGTCGGGGCCAATCGGAGGGTTCCTTGCATAGTTGCCGCATCAGGGCGGATCGCGACTCCAGTCGGCTCACTTTCTTCCCTCCTGCACCAGGTGCTCCGAGTCAGCCTAAATACATCAGTAGCGAGGCGGGGCCATGCGCCCGTGCCCAGGTGTAGCTCCAGCACACGCGATGCGAGGTCGCCAGGGGGTGCCTCCGTGGTTGGCAGCCACGGTCCATGCTGCACGTCCATTTGCGCTGGCTGGGTCTCCAACAGTTCCCTCCTGGCAGTGCCGTAGAAGCCCTGAGCGGCATGGTCGGGCGGTTAGTAAATGTCTCTTCTGGTCCATAATGGGAAATTACGACGGCATAAAAAGTTTTGCAAAGAACACTACACCATTAACTACTTGTGAGGAAAAATTCGCCTATTAAGGTCGTTTCACCAAATGTGCGACTTCAATCTAAGTTCGACTTTCTGGAATCTTAAGAGGTTCTAAAGGTTCCAAATGTTTTGGAGGATCTAAAGGTTCCAAATGTTTTGGAGGTTCTAAAGGTTCCGGAGTGTCTAGAGGTTCTAGATTTCCCAGAAGTTCTGGAGTTTCTTGTCGACTATGGATTTTTTTTAAATGTGCAGATTTCTTTCAATGAGAAATTGAGCAGGGAGATTACACAAAAATACTCTGTTTAAAACCAATCACTATCTTCATCAGTCCATCCAACTCTACCTCATCTATACTTGCCAGCACAGAAGTCACTTTTTTTAAATGAATGAAAAATGAACTGAAGAGAAGTGTGGTTAAATATTGCAACTGACAAAAGCTAAATAACAGGGGGAAGAGGAACGCAGAGATTTCGAAGAGGAATCGACTTGTATATCCTGAGCCAACCCCAGGTGGTTGCCTCTGTGTTCGATCTTCAGGAGAAAAGTTGTTGTTGAAACGTTTTGCTAACATGACGACACATTTGATTCCACTTTCTTTCAGTGACGATTAACCAACTGATAACACCAGAGAACTACACTAATGTGCTCTCATATCGTTTGGATTCAAATTGTACGTCGTATAATTCTATCAGTGTTTTGTTATACATTCTTCTAAATGCCTATATTGTATATTTAAGGATAATCGAACACACTGTATGATTTTAAGATTCGATATGTTGATCGTAAGTTGACTGTATGCACCTACCTACCACAGTAAATTCCTTGTTTGTGAACGCTTACTTGGCGATGAAACACAATTCTGATTCGAAACTACTTTGTGTTCCAAATCTACTGCAAAAGGCTAAGAGGAAAATATCTGTTGTAGTTTTACCATAACTACTTTTGAACCAATGGATGACAGTAAAACATAGTAGTAGAACATGACTGACGTATCAATATTTCGTTTTTTTCCCACTCCAACTTCAACTACCCATCCACCATCGTCCCCTGTACTTCTGTACTTTGGTCAAATCTCCGTTGACAGGAAAGACACAGAGACTCCACAGCTGGGATACACAATGCAAGCTGAATCCAAATCCAGTCCGTATATTAACTTGCGGTCCCGACAGTTTTCTTCCAAGTCCAGAGGACATGAGAAGCTCTGGGTAAAAAGGGGACATGCCTACAAGCCTGCAATACCTGACTCAATCATCTAAGTAGTAATATAAAGAAACTGTAAAATAATATTAGTAGAGCAATGTGTTATTTTAATGGAAGACAATCTCCTGATTAAAATGAACAACTGACTGATAAAATCCATCAAAGTGTCCCTCAACTGGCTCTATCTCAGCTTACTTTAAGACACAGCCCAGAGAGGGGGGTCTGAGAGGGGGCCAGAGAGGGGGTCCAGCGTGGGGGGCCCAGCGTGGGGGGCCCAGAGAGGGGGGCTAGAGAAGGGGCTCAAAGAGGGGGCCAGAGAAGGGATCTCGGGAGGGGGGCTATAGAGGGGGCCCAGAGAGGGGGGTCAGAGAGGGGACCCAGAGTGGGGGGCTAGAGAAGAGGCTAAAAGAGGGGGTACCAGAGAGGGGGTACCAGACAGGGGTCTAGAGAGGAGGGGGGGTCTACAGAGGGGGCACCATAAAGTCGGCCCCAAGAAGGGACTCCCCAGTGAGGGGGGTCCAGAAAGGGGGGTCCAGAAAGGGGGTTCAGTGAGGGGTTGTTTATGAGGAGAAACCGTTAGGGACATACGTTGCAGCTTCCTCCGTTCTTGCAGGGGTTGCTGTCGCATTCGTTGGTCTCGATCTCGCAGTTGTTGCCGCTGAACCCTGGGCGGCACGTGCATGTGTAGCTCCCCTGGCCAGTGTTGGTGCAGGTAGCGTCGTTCCTGCACGGCCGGTGATTGGTGCAATAGTTGAGATCCTGGTCGCAGAACAGGCCTCCCCAGCCTTCCTTGCAGTTACACTGCCACGGTTCGTCGCAAGTGCCGTGCAGGCAGCCCGGGTGTCGCACGCACTCATCACACAAGGCTCCCTGCCACCCCAGGCGGCACGTGCACTCGCCCGGGGCTTCGCAATCCCCTTGCCCCTCGTTGCAACCAGACGAGCAGATGGCTGAGGAGATACAGAGAAAGAGAGGGAGAGAGGGGGAGAGATAGAGAGAGAGAGAGAGAGAGAGAGAGAGAGAGAGAGAGAGAGAGAGGGAGAGGGAGAGGGAGAGAGAGAGCGAGAGCAAGAATATTAGAGCCCTGTTCGCATCACAAAACAATCCCCCTTCGCCGGCCTCAGACACATCAAGTATTTGTTAAGTATAAGCGAAGCAGCTGGCACACACACACAAAAGAAACACATGCCGTCTCTTTTTCACGCGAGGGAGCCCACATTACGTTCCAGCGCGTGTCCCTGTTCAAGCATACACCCAGCGACCATTGTTAAAGCAAACAAAAGATGCTAACTAACTCCCCCATTTGAAGCAACAGCAGCTTTTTTATGCTCGACCAAGGATGTCGTTGAACTGCTTGAGTCAACAATTCAAAGTGAGGAGATTGCGCGCGCTATTGGCGTCAAATCAAAAGTGTTTTTAAACTGAAGGGAAATCCAAGTTCACATTCTGTTTCACAACCAAGTAAATATTCGCAGCTGTACAATAACGATGTATTTATTCGGAACTAACGGAGGCATTATAATGGACCGGAACTTACGGTTCGCGCAGTATTCTCCTTTCCATCCTGGGAGGCAAGTCCTGCTCCCGGAGGAATCACAAGTAAAGTGTCCGAATTGATCATCACGGGGTCGGCAGTAGTCGGAGCAGCTTTCTCCGTGGTAGAATTCATCACAGATAACGTGGTAAGAATACCGCAATTCACTCTGCTCGCTAAAACGAACGTCCTGTGACCATTCCTCTCCAACAGCAAGTCTTCTTGAAGTAACTAAACGGCTGATCAAGTTGTTTTGGTTTTCTGTGTGAAACACACACAAAAAAAATAGAACACCTTTTTAAATAACATGCATAAAAAATAACGACACGTCCAAGTGTATGCCGCTATTTTAGGATGGTTGAGTAAAATTGGAGCAAAGGTGATGGGTCCCGTTTTACAACCAGATTAATTTAAATGTGCGCCCTCTGGTGGAGAGATGACGACCTACCTGTCGACTGGCCATCGGAGGACTCCGCATTCCAAGCTTCAATTATCAGTGAAAAAGTTCCCTGAAATTAAACCAAGACGAAACCATTCGCGTCACATTAATGTTATGTAAACACGTGCTATTCACCTCTTGAAAAATAACGGTGCTGATTTGTGAGTGATAATGGATTTTGATCGGTACTTACCGGCCACTTAAAATGGAAAGGCACCCTCACCGGCGCGCTAACGGTGATGGAACTGGGGTCAGCACTGAAAATATCGGTGAGCCCCGTACCGTAGGTGCACGGGGGCTCCGGGGAGATTACATCTTGTGAATGTTTCAGACAAACGCGGAAAAAGATCTGGCAATCACTGGACTGTTTACAGACACTTCGAGAACTGCTGAAGGAGTGTACTTTCAACTCAAACACACCGGACGAGTCAGCCTATGTGGGAAAGAGCAGGTATTAGTTATGACGACACGGGTGACCTGTAACTCACCGAAGGTTTCAATCAGCCCCGCAAAAAACTAGAAGAGTCGCAACAAACAAATTAATACTTACCACTTGCGTTACTATCAACGCAAAAAAACACGTTAAAAACAAACGAGCCATTGTTGGGTGCGCGTAGTCTGCTATCCAAATATAGCAGACAATTTTAGAAATCCAATTTCGATTGAGGAAAAAAACCCTATACTCCAAACAATAATAAATTCGTCGGAGGGAGAAAATAATTGTAAATCTACAAGATTAAATGTGGATGGTATTCACAACAAAAATAAAATCCATGAGCTAATGTGGGGAGTGAGTTTGTACTCTGAACTGTTCTGTTTAGCAACCTGCAACGGTGTCGCGCTACTTATACTGTCTCGAGGAGTGGGAGGGCGCGCGGGGGAAGGCGTGTCATTTGGCTTGTTTATGGGACGCTTTGATTCTACTTCAGCACGCGGCAATTGGCGACAGCAATATAACAAAATGTTGTCGGTACAGCGACCGCATTTTATCGGCGAAAGACAATTGTGGGTTCCAAATGGTCTCGAGAAAGAACAAGTGAACTAAAAACAAAAACCATGTTGGGCAAAGCCACCATATTTAGCTGGTTATATCAGGAAGAACTGAAGTAAAGCATTTGTGTACTTTCATATTGAGTGGAAACTTAGATTGATTCTAACAGCGCCGATTTTCTAAGACTATGATGACTAAAGTGCGTTTAACAGGAACATTGGCGACACACAAGTTCAGAAACTCTCGCGCTATCCTTTAAAACGGTGTTTTCAGTCCCGTCTGTTTGTTTTCAACTCGGTGTCGCGTGCCACCCTATTCTTCTGGGACTTTTCGTTCTTTATCTTTTCCTCCGGGGAGGGTGGACAACGGCCGCGCGCTATGTAAGAGAAGTTTAGGGGAGGAGAGATGAGGGGGGGGGCGTTCGCGCGCACACACCTCGCAAATTTTTTTGTTTATCTTTTTTTTTTTTTCTAGGCTGCTAGTATGGGTTACAACACAATCGAGTCTTCCATAATAAGTGTGAGCGGACACCCGATGCTAATGATCGCCCGTTACGTATAATGGGAGGTTCAATTCAGTGATGTCGGTTTGAAAATAAAAACCTACTGACTATGTGATTATACCCTGACGTTTATATTTTTTTCAAGATATCCTCTAATTGGACACTTATAACTTTTGGTTTCCACAATCTCCTCTTCTTTTAGGGACACCCTTCCCCGACTTATGAAATGCTTGAACATACATAGACTTTTTGGAGGACCATTTTAATCAGCCCAAAAGAATCAGTAATTGTTCTGACGCGTGTGAGTCGTTAAACCGGCAGACTTGGGAGCGAAATCTTTTATTGTGCGGTGGGAAGAATCAGAGGAGTTCTTTGTTGTCTTGGTTTGGGGACCTGGAATCTTGGAAGGGGGGGCGGGGGGCGGGGGGCTCCTGCAGCACTGAAGATGTCAGATAATTGCTTTTGTAGGAGGGAAAGGGGATGGGGATGGGGGTGGGGTGGGGTGGAGCGGGGGGGACGGGGGGACGGGACGGGACGGGTACATGACGGCAGCTGTATGATAATCAACGGCACCTGGCCACTCTATGTACAATGTCTTCAGAGGGTAATAACGCACGCAAATTCCTAGGTCAGAACCTACAATAAGCACTACATAAGTGCCTTACAGGCCGGCGAGTGAATTAGATTATTGGCCATAGCTTGTTTTTAGGCTCCAACACTGAAGGCAGCGTATCTCCGTGCATGACGCTAACATGCTGATGAAGGAAAGAGACCAAATCACTCTGCTTAGCTAAGATGCTTGAATACACATCCGCTTAATGATAGTTTGACTCAGAGAACAGACAGGCTGTAGCAAAAAATACCTGCATTAAACCCCATAATTATTGTGTATGGCCGAACAAACCGTTAAGTAGCTCAGTTATATCATCAAGAAACTCCCAATGGCGATTCTAAAATCTGTAGAATAGTTAGGAGTTTGTTAGACGATGTATCGAGGACAGTATCTTCGTGGCGTGATCAACGGTTGACGGCAGTCAAGCGGTGTGTCATATGCAACACTGGAGCAATTGTCTTTTTGTCAAGTCTGCGCTGAATTCATAACTAAGTGATTCACAGCGAAAACAGCAACGCTCTCTAAATAAGGTAAATTACAAAAAGGGATTAGAGGGATTAAGGCTGTGGTGGAAAGCCGGTCATTAAAACAATTGTCGATAATGACACAAAATTGGCAAGGAACTTGAACCGGGTTCGATTTTTTTTTTCATGAAAAAGTCACGCACATTTAAAATACATGAAATTAAATAAGCGTTAAAGTGAAGAATTCATCTTGTACTTTAGACAGGGCGCGTGTCAGTAGTCCAAGACTGCGTGCTTGCTGATGTGGCTGGGGCGCGCGGGGACAATAGGGCGAAAGCTTTACAAACTGTTGCTCATCTTTGGCGCGCGTCTATTGTCATTGTAATGAGAGCAGCGCGTGCCTCTGCTGGCCCTGACTTTACCCAAGGCACGCTCCGGCTGGGGCGCGTCATACAGACGAGAGGAGACTACAGCGAGCTTCCATTGTCATTATGTTGTTGGGTAATTATCCAGACAGGCGCTTTTGCGGCTTGGGATCCAACAAAAGAATGGATAAATAAATATGAGCTGTCTCTTGTAAACAATCAAAGTTGCAATCTTTCGCGTTCACGATCTGCCGGATCGCATCATTTCGAAGAGGATTGCTTTAACCCAAACAACAAAGCGCGTCGTGTGGTTTTTAATACGACAGTATGTTGTGTTATGACACTTTTGGATCGAATATGAATAGCAACAATGGAGCATTTCATTAGGTCTATTGCAGAAGGACATTCAACTCCCTATGAAACATATTAAAGTCAGACCGTTCCGGGTAGTACGTTGATAACTGATAAGACACCAATGTAATTCCGTTTTGCATGTCTTAATTTATAGTTTGAACCCCTGAAGTAAGAATTCCTTATTAAAACAGTATAAGGTTATCGGATGGCGTCGAAATTCTGACCCTCCCGCTGAACATGATGGCATGTTATAATGCAAAAATAATCTAAATCTGTCCGAATTTCTCTGGGGATGAGCAGGTGTCGCGCGCGTGGCTTGTCACGGTAGGAATTCGACGGAGGGGAAAGAATGATTAAACAAATCGATAACCAGATGGCGCGATCGAATATGTGCATATTGTATGAAGATTGTGTTTGCACGCGCGGATATTCGACACTAGGGATTTGACGCAGCATACATTTAGCCTAACAGGTATTTAGCACGCGCAAAAAACTCCATTAAGATCAAATTATTGGGGTAGTTTATATCTTGAATAAGAGGCCCCAAATATAAACAAGAGTTGTTCGGTTAAAAATAGTGCGCGCGATTTTTCCGAGAATGTTCATATTTCCAAACGAGCGCGCATATGTTGACATCGTGGAACAGCTTTTACGCAAAGTTGTTGTCACTTCAGCGCTTAGCATCCCCACGTGCCCCAAGTCCAAATGGTGTAGGACAACTCACTTTTGGTGAGGCAGAGCGTGTGTCCTCGCGAAGGTGACGGAACAAGAGATGAACAGACAGCCGGGGGCGGAAAGGCACGCGGTGAGAACATTTGTAAAGGTGTGTCTGGGTGGCAGAAGGCGCAGGGTGCTTATAAATGTGAACCGGCGCGTTCTGCTGAGGTGTCAAGTCCGACACCCTGAGCTCGAGGCGGACCTATTCCCAGGCTTACTAAACGCCGCGTGCATGATGTTTTACGAGACTGAAGTGACAGCTTGTTTCCACGCAATTTGTTCGCACCTCTCTAGTAACTGATGTTGCCGTGCTGTTCGCTCCAAACGCAATGACACCGCTGCCTTTTGTAGGGTCATTAAAGCACAAAAATATGACCGAATAAATCTCGAGCTTCCCACCGAAACAACACGACATTTTCGTGGGAAACTATCGGAACCGTTCTTCGAAGTAGGACCGTTTTAAGTGAATCATAATTCCTGAACGCGGTCAATCAATGTATTGAAAGTTAAACATGACGATATGGCCAAATTAAAGACCCCTATTGTTGCCATCACGAGGGATAGCAGTATGTTTCTGATTATAACAGTGGTATGATCAGAATCAGAGTGCAATAGTTACTGCATCCTTGAGCAGTGATTACCCGTTAAAAAAAAACACATGTTACATTTGAATTAACACATAAACAAATGCTCAAGTATTACCAGAGCTACATTTCCAACAATCGCGTCATTAGAAGAAAAGTGAGAGTTTGAGAAATGAACTGTAGAGCTAACCTTATTGTCTCGTGGGAGAGCCCTACGGCGTTCACATTTGGGCACGTGTGTCTGGCCGGGGGGCGTCTGTTGAGAGAATGGATTTGACACTGAACAGTTTGCATGTTGCTGTGAATGGGCCTAACCACATGTCTCCCCTTCACGCGCCACAAACGGGAGCATTTACATGTCTAATGCCAATTGGCAACGTGGCTACAACCTACATTGACTTAACATCCACCAACCCCCCCTCATGCTATTCAGGAATCTCCTACACGTTTGTTCTCAGTTTTAAATGTATTGGAACGGGAAGTCAGTCTGGGATAAGGCCATTTGCAACTTTCCGCCTTTCGAAGAACATTGTTTGAATGACAAAACAATTCCTCAGTGCGGAATTACACACAATTACACACTTACACAATCAGTTAACTGAAAGCTTACCTCAGATAGCTGAACATGGACCTATTTATTGGTTTTTCTATTAATTTACAACTCGTTTGGTTATTGAGTAACAGATATGCGACTAGAACTGGATACCTAATCTAATCCCTTTTAAATCCCCTTTTAAGCAATTGAATAGCCGTTAAAAGCGGAATAGCAACTAATTTAGCGTTAAATACGAAAAACAAATATATCTTCAAAAGGATGCCGGCCATTGCTCCACGGTAATCTGTTTTGGTAAATATTGGGCTTCCAGATCAGTGGGGCTTTAACCAACAGATTCTCTTGGCTCAAATCAATTCCTGGCGGAGAAGCTTCGGTTGTTTGTTCGGAGTTAATCGTCTTAACAAGTGAAAAGGAATCTAATCGCCACCTTTAAGATCTATCTAAAGCTCCATGATCCAGCAACAGCGACCGGATCTCACTCATCTCCACACAGGCTCTGAAAAAGATTCATCAACGTCACAAAGTTGAAAGACTCCGTAAATGATGGCCAGTTAAGTCATTCATTCCTGGGAGAAAGTTCACACCTGGAGCAAAATGGTTCAAATTTGAAATGCCCTCCCCCCTCTCCCCCTTAATTAGTTCGGTCTAAATAGCTCAGCCAATAATAATAAAAAACAATGCAGAAAATCCCTCTAAAACAGTAAACAAGAGAATCGCTTTGCAAAACTAAGAGTAGAATTAAACAAAAATATATACACCACTAAATATCCCACACCATGAGAAGTGTGTGGTTGCAGAGTAGATTTCTTCAGGATCCTTGTTATGTTTGATAAACCACACCAGATCACTACCTGCGCCACTTTCTGGTCTCCTTTATTCAAGGACTTGGTAAATGAATGTTTCACATGAATATAATCTCACAGAACATTCAACAAGCACATACACCAGCAAAGTTCCCAGTTCTGCTGATTGGACGAAACCAACGACCCCCCCCCCCAGCCCCCTCCCTGCAGGTACAGATCCCAGGGCTCTCATTGGCTTAGAGGAGAATTTTCCCATCATCCACCACTCAGTCCTTGTGCACTTGCTCGTCCCGCAGTCACACCCTCGAGTCTCATTGGCCGAGCCCAGCGCCAGTCCACGGCGATCTCGAGAGCGGGAAAGCGCCGTTGCATGTGCCCCCAGAATGAAACGCGTATCCGATAGCAACAATAATTATACTTTTAAATGTTCTAAACCTTGGTTCAGCTCAGTGTCGTTTACATTTGCATGAACAAAAAAACAAAAATAGAATAATTCTAAGAACAAACATGACATGGGGTGAGAGGACGTGTTCCCAGGCTCCTCTGTGTCCAGAGAGACAGATGTCAGAGCAGGAGTTGCAGGTAAGAAGCCCTGATATCTGCTCATCCTCTGGACCACCAATGACCAGAAGCTGATGAAGTCTTTTAACCAATCAGCACCCTTTAGGATGTGTCCGGTGACAACGGAGAACCAATAGAAGCTTTAGGGCGGCATGAGCTGCCTTCACCCTCTTCGCTTAAGATCCAGGAAGCTGCTTCCTCATTGGTGCACAGGTTATGATGTTTTAGGTTTGCTCCTCTACAGCCCCGCCCCCCAAGGCATGGTTTTGGCAGTCCGCTCCATCTGATTGGACGCTTCTAGACAAGCTCGCAGGTCCCGCCCACCTGGATGACTGCGACCGCGGTCCCATTGGTTGGGCACGTTGGAGAGGTGGGCCGTGATTGGTGGGTATTGGGACCACTCACTGTTGCTTGGAACGCCAGAACCTTCCGGCGATGGAACCTAAAGAGATGCCCTGCTTCTTCTGTTGAGCTAATTCTGCTAGCCTCTGCTCCTCCTCCTAAACACACACACACACACACACACACACACACACACAATTAACACAAACACGCACAAAGACACACAGGATCAACACAGACAAACAAATACACACAAACAGTCAGTTTTTCTAGAAGTGATGTGAAGATTCAAAACACAGACATACAAGGCACAAAGAGTGAATTAGAGAAAGAAAAAAAAAGCAGTGTCATTTATAGGTCAGACACAGTAGCGCTGATGTAGCGCTGATGTAGCGCTGATGTAGCGAGCGAGCGTGCGTGCGTGCGAGCGTGCGTGCGTGCGAGCGTGGGTGGGCACACACCTGTGCCAGCTGGGCTTGTCTACGTTTGAAAGCCTCGATAGGATCCTCCTCCAGGGCGTAGTTCTCCAGAACTCCTCGCACGTCCTCCACTCCACTCAGAGCTATGGCTGGAGAGGGGAGGGGGTTGTTAAGGTTACTGGAAGAGCCAGCAGAAGTCTCGCACCTGTGCATGCTCGGAAAGAGAAACCCTCGAATGGATCTCCCCCCTCTCTGTCCCATCTCTTCTCTCCCTCCCTCTCCCTCTCTCCCTCTCTCTCCCTCTCTCTCCCTCTCTCCTCTCTTCTCCCTCTCTCTCCTCTCTCTCCCTCCTCTCTCTCTCCTCCGCCCTTCCTCTTTCAAAATTCACATCCTGTCCTTGTCTCACAGTTTTGGCCATACGACACACCACGCCTCCCCTCCCCCGCCCTCACCTCCCCTCCCTGAATCCCGCTCCCTCCCCTTCCCTGCCCTCCTCCCTCCCTGACTCACTCTTGAGAAAGGCGGCGAGGTCGTAGAGCGTGCGGTCCTCAGAGTTCCCGTCCCACTTCTTCAGGGCCATGCCGTTAAACGGCTGCAGGCTGAAGGCTTCACGTTTACAGTCCACCACGATGATCTTAGAGGTGTCCCTGTTTAGACACGACACATCCTGGAGGAGAGGAGGAGGAGAGGAGGAGAGGAGGGGAGGAGGGGGGAGGAGAGAGCCGTGGGGAGGAGAGGGGAGAGGAAGAGGAGGGGGAGAGGAGGAGAGGAGGGGGGGAGGAGGAGAGGAGGGACGGCGAGGGAGAGGAGCGAGAGAGGAGGAGAGAGGGGGAGGAGGAGAGAGGGAGAGGAGGAGAGGAGGAGGAGAGAGGAGGAGAGCGAGAGAAGGAGGGGAGAGGAGGAAGAGGAAGAGGAGGGAAGGGGGGGAGGATGAGAGGAGGAGAGGGAGGGAGAGGAGAGGGAGAGGAGGAGGAGAGGGAGGGGGAGAGGCAGGGGAGAGAGAGGAGAGGAGGAGAAGGAGGAGGAGGAGGAGAGAGGAGGAGAGAGGGAGGAGAGAGGGGAGGAGGAGGAGAGGTGAGGAAGAGAGGGGAGGAGGGCGAGGAGGGGAGGAGGAGGAGGAAGGAGGAGAGAGAGGAAGGAGGGAGAGGAGGGGGGGAGGAGAAGGGGGAGAGAAGAGCAAGAGTGTAGACAGGGGAGAAAAGAGGAGAAGGAGAAGAGAAGAGGGGAGGGAGAGGAGTTTGAGAGACGTTGTCAAATGATACACAGACACACACAGAAGCACATTATTTGCCTTTAAACTTCAGAGTGGTCCACTTGGATGTTCCTCTGCACCACGCGATGCACGCACCACACACGCACGCACCGCACACGCACACACAACAACACACACTACTGCACGCCACGCACAACACAACACACCCAACACGCACACGACATTTGCACACACGACACAACACACAACACACCCCTATGCACGCACACACACACACAAACACACACACACACATGCACGCACGACAACACACACACCCACACCACACTATGCACGCACGCACAACCCACACACAACACCACACACACCACACACACACACTATGCACGCACACGCACACACACACTATGCGGCTGGTGTGAATGAGCAGCAGCTTTGGGACTGGAAGGAGAGGGGAGAGGAGGGGGGCCGATCCAGATGAGCTCAGCAACAGCGTCCCTCTCCATCTGCCCTGTTACCCCCCTAACCACACACACACACACACACACACACACACACCCCTCCTGCATAGGCCAGCTGGACCGGGGGAAAGTGTGAGTGTGTGTATATATGTGTACCTGCATGAAGCGTGCTGGGTACATGAATGTGTGTGGGTGTGTGTGTGTGTGTGTGTGTGTGGGTGTGGGTGTGGGCGTGGTGCTGGGAGCTCTTGTTACACAGCAAGCCTCTGTGATCTCTGAACAGGACATCAGGCTGTGAGGTGTCTCCACACACACACAAACACACACACACACTTCTGTTCCGTACACGTACGTACACACACACACACACACACACTTCTGTTCCGTACACACACACACACACACACACTTCTGTTCCGTACACGTACACACACACACACACTTCTGTTCCGTACACGTACACACACACACACACACACACACACACACACACACACACACACACACACACATCTGTTCCGTATGTGAGTTCAAAGGATCTGGGAAAGTTGGTCACAGCACTTGTGTCTAAAACAAAACAATTCCTCAGATCGTTAACTTCGTGATGAAACAAAAATCGGACCAAACAGTGGTCAAGCTTCTGAGATGTTGCAGTTGGCAGTTGCTGCCCCTCTCTGCAGCCCCACGACCCCCTGCTGTGCACCTGTGACAAGGCCATGACCTCCACTAACTGTCCCTCTTTGGAAGATTCCAGCCCCCCTCCCAGCCTGTCACGGTTGGTTTGACCCTCTGTGTGAACAAGGCCCTTGTCACGGCGACCAGGAGTATTATATTGGCAGATCACATCTGTGTGTCCACACTGTTTGGAATCTTCCACTGACGGAGCAGCATCGAAATGCCCGTCCCTGCCAGACCCTCTGCACAGGGGGGTGGGGGTCACACCTCCCCCCTCCCCTCCTCTCCCCTCCCAACCCCTCTCCTTCCCCCCCTCTCCTTCCCTCTATCCCTCCCTCCACTCTCCACCTCCCTGTTGCTTTCTTAGAGGGCCAGATGGAAGCTGGGGGTAAGGGGGGGGAGGTGAGGGATGGGTAGGTGATGGGGGTATGTGAAGGGGGGAGGTGAGGAGGGAAAGGGTAGGTGAGGGAGGGGGTAGGTGAGGGGGGAGGTGATAAGGAGTAGGTGAGGGAGGAGGTAAGGGAGGTTCACAGAAAACGAAGGAGACAACTCTGAGACAAGAAAAGGAAGGAGACGGAGCTGAGAGAACTGAGGAGGACAGACGCAGCTTTCAGGTGACGCAGAGAGAAGAGCGAGGACACACAGGCAAGCACATCCACACAGGCAAGCACATCCACACAGGCAAGCACATCCACACAGGCAAGCACATCCACACAGGCAAGCACATCCACACAGGGTAAGCACATCCACACAGGGTAAGCACGTCCACACAGGCAAGCACATCCACACAGGGTAAGCACATCCACACAGGGTAAGCACGTCCACACAGGCAAGCACGTCCACACAGGGTAAGCACATCCACACAGGGTAAGCACGTCCACACAGGGTAAGCACATCCACACAGGCAAGCACGTCCACACAGGGTAAGCACGTCCACACAGGGTAAGCACGTCCACACAGGGTATGCACGTCCACACAGGGTATGCACGTCCACACAGGGTAAGCACATCCACACAGGGTAAGCACATCCACACAGGGTAAGCACATCCACACAGGGCAAGCACGTCCACACAGGGTAAGCACGTCCACACAGGGTAAGCACATCCACACAGGGTAAGCCTGTGCTGCGGGGCACAGTTAGCTTGACTGTTATCACACAGCTTTATGACAAAGTAAACAGTTGAAGCTGGCGTAACCGTCTCCATTCTGATAGGGTTAGCCATGTTTACGAATACATTCCTGAATCTGTTGGGGGTTGTTTTAGAGAGGGTAAAACTATTTATATAAAACAAAAACAAACAAAAGAACGGCCTGATTTAGGTAAGTGTCCCTGTTAGAAAATGTCTAACTGCACCCTAACTGAACATAACAGAACGGTTAACACACTTCCTAACTGTTTGATTCTCTGTGACTCTGCTGGACAGAGAGAGAGAGGGGGGAGGAGAGAGGGGGAGGAGGGGGGGAGGAGGGGCAGGCAGAAGGTCAATGAGGCCCGAGAGAGGGGGGAGGAAGGGTGGGGAGAAGCCTCCATTGTGAATGCGGAGCAGGAGGAGGAGGAGGAGGAGGTGATGGAGGAGAGAGAATGAAAGGACCAGCAGCAGGATGGATCAGAAGGAGACACAAGGGGCACACAGCATGGAAGCACTGGGGTCACACACCCGGGACCAGGCTGTGTGTGTGTGTTTGAGACAGTAGAGTGAGTGAGACGGTAGTGTGTGTGTGTGTGTGTGTGTGTGTAAGACAGGTGTGTGAGTGAGACAGTAGTGAGTGAGACGGTAGTGTGTGAGATTGGTGTGTGTTTCAGACAGGTGTGTGTGAGACAGTAGTGTGTGTGTGTGAGACAGTAGTGTGTGTGTGTGTGTGTGTGTGTGTGTGTGTGTGTAAGACAGTAGCGTGAGTGAGACAGTAGTGTGTGAGACTGGTGTGTCTGTGTGAGAGACAGTCGTGTGTGAGAGATGTGCATTTCAGACAGGTGTGTGTGTGCGTTTCAGACAGGTGTGTATGTTTCAGACAGGTGTGTGCGTTTCAGACAGGTGTGTGTGAGACAGTATTGTGTGTGTGTGTGTGTTTACCTTGACGTGATGTCCCTCCATGTAGCGTGTAGCATCTCTGAACAGGCGGTACATGACGAAGCCCTGAGGGTCGATGCTGTCAATCAGGGGGTACGCCGTCTACAGGAACACAGTAACACACATTAACACACATTAACACACACACACACACATTAACACACACACACATTAAGACACACACACACTAACACACACACACACACTAAAACACATTAACACACACACACACACACACACATTAACACTCACACACATTAAGACACACACACACAGACACACACACACAGAGACACACACACACACACACAAAAACACATTAACACACACACACACACACACATTAAGACACACAGACACACACATTAAGACGCACACAGACAGACAGACACACACACACACACACACATTAACACACACACATTAAGACGCACACACACACACACACACACACATCTTTTCAGTCCCTGCTCACACTTGTAACACTCCCTCAGCTAAACACTGGGAAACACTGAGAATGGGAAATAAAAGACTCTTGATGTGTTTTCAGATGGTTCAGGTGTTTACCCACAGCTGTGTGGACGTTTAAGAAGCACTGGACCAGGACCAGTGAGGAGGACTACAAACCAACACATGTGCTTTGAGTGTGTCCATGTTTACTCCAGCTTTGGCAGCCAGTCAAGCAACATGTAAACCTCCACCCACCTCCACCCACCTCCACCCACCCTCAGTCACCCACCCTCAGTCACCCACCCTCAGTCACCCACCCACCTCCACCCACCCTCAGTCACCCACCCTCAGTCACCCACAGCTTGGACCTGAAACCATCTCCGCATGTTCGAACGGAACCAACAAGATCCATCCAACACAAGAGCGGAGATAGGGCCTCAACAGCCAATCAGACAAAGGGGCCTCAGTTGGATTTGCATATGAATGAGGCCCTGGCGGGAGGAGGGCCGACTACTCCGTGCATGACTGTGGGCCATGTGGGTGGGCTGTTAGGATCGCAAGAGGCCCCCCGGGCTGCGGTTGCTAAGACGTAAACAAACGAGTAAACGATGAGGTGGGGGGGGGAGGAAGGGGGGAGAGGAGACGGGGGGGGGGGAGCTTTAGGGGGGCAGGGTGCTTCACTTTCCAGCACCCTGGGAGTCAAGGTCAAAGTAATACGGAACAGTCTGACCTGAGGCTTGTGTGAGCAGAGGGGAAAAGCTAGAAGTGTGTTCAAGACCTGGAGGACAGGGAGGGGGGAGGGGGGAGAGGTGGGGGGAGAAAGAGAGGTGGAGGGAGGGGTGGGGTGGGGGAGGGAGAGAAGAATGAGGGAGGTGGAGGGAGAGGTGGAGGGAGGGAAGGAGAGAGGGAAGGAGGGAGAAAGGGAGGGAGGGGTGTGTGGTCACAACAAACAAGCGTGGGCCAGCTCAGACTGGCTGAGACACCAGCTCTGGATAGGAGGGTGGATGTTGGTGTAGAAGGAGCACGCCTCAGCATGCACACACACACGCACACACACACACACACACACACACACACACACACAACTGAGGTACACACACACACACCACCCCTGTCACACACACACACACAAGTGGTTGCGACATATGGTGATGTGCGTTGTGTGTAAGTTACCATGTTGTGTGTGTATTAGTATGTGTGTGTGTGTGTATTAGCCAGTTGAGTGTGTGTAAGAATGTTGCGCATGTGTGTTAGCACATTGTGTGTACTAGGGGCGAGAGTGTGCGTAGGAGATGAATTCGTAAGTCGACAGCGTGTGTATTAAGTATGTTTGTGTTGCTGTGTGTGTGTGGCTGTATTAGAGTGTATGTGTGTGTAAGTGAATGTGACTATGTATGACTGTGTGTGAGTGAGGGGTGTGTGTGTGTGTTAGCTAGTTGTGTGTGTTAGCATGTTGTACGTGTGTTTTAGCATGTTGTGTGCGTGTGTGTTAGCTGTTTGTGCTGTTAGCCTGTTGTGTGTGGTGTGTCAGCATATTGTGCCGTGAGTGATAGCAATGTTTGTGCGTGTGTGGCTGTATGTGTGTTTGAGCTAGTTCGTGTGGCGTGGCTTAACGATCAGGTTTGTTGGTGCGTGTGTGTGTGTTAGGCCTGTGTGTGTGTGTTAGCCACTCGCGCGTAGGCAGATGCCCTCTATGCATTACCTAGATGTACGTGTGTTACATGTTGTGCGTCTATGTGGCTACGTTGTTGCATGTGTGTTAGCATGTTGTGCGTCTATGTTAGCTAGTTGTGCGTGTGTGCTAGCGTGCTCACCATGCCCGTCTCTGCGGTGAAAATGACGATCTCATAGAGAGGAGCGAGCTGCTGGAACAGGTAGTCGATCCCTGGATCCACTGTAAAAAAGGAATCACCAAAGGCCAGCACGCAGCCAAGCCCACGACTCAAGCTGCGGTCGGAGAGACTATGTTACACCTCGTTTGCGGATTTCGCAAGCTGGGGAACACAGCACACACACAACACACCACAGCAGCGACACACACACACACACATAGAGCGAGCGATTGTCAGAGGTATCAGCTATGGCTTAGGGGCTAAACGGTGGCCTCGGGTTCGCACACACACACCCACAGCCACACCACCACACACAACACACACGACACACACACCTTGTGTCACAAACAGCAACACAGAGTGGAAGCAAGAGAGTCCAGTCTGGGGGCGGGGTGGGGGCAGGGTGGTGGGCCCAGGGTGGGGGCCAGGGATTGGGGGCCAGGGTGGGGGCCGGGGTCAGGGCTAGACCACACTGGCGCTACCTGTCTGTTGGAGCAGGTAGGGAGGGTGTTGTGAAGCAGGTGTCAGCTTACAGCCTTGCTGCACCCCACCTGTCACCTGCACGCGCCACTTATAAACACACCTGGCAGGGATGGAGGGGGGTGGGGGGTGGGCGGACAGGTGGAGAGCACAGGTGAAAGTGTGGAGGGAAGAGGTGGAGGAAAGGGGATGAGGTGTTTTACAGAGAGAACAAGCTGACAGGATGGTGCGCCTCCGGTCTTGCTCGCGCCACAACGACAAGCACCACGCCACACACAAGCTGGTCCACACACACACAGCCACACACACACACCTCACACCCACAACACACACACACAAGATTGGGCCCCAAACCAACTAGAGGGACGGAACAGGAGAAAGGACACTGGGTCAGACCGCGTGTGTGCTGTGTGTGTGGTGTCGTGTGTGGCCTGTGTGTGTGTGTCACCACAGTGTGTGTGTGTCTCACAGTGTGTGTATGTGTGTGAGAGAGAGGTGGTGTGTGGAGGAAGGGCGCGATAGAGCTGCAGCGGTTGCCAACGTCGAGGTGATGATTAACGCCGTGACAGGGTAGAGGCCTAGGGTCAGCGCGTGGCCAGTGTGGGGGTGGGTGTGCGCATAGGTGGCTGGGCGTCGGCCTAGGTCGGGGCTGGCGTGGCTGGGCTGGCAGGGTCGGAGGCTACGTACCGGACCACCTCTCGGCGCGAATACACGTCTCGTAGATGCGCGGAAGCACGCTAGCGCTCTGTATAGTCTGCACGAGGAGAGTAGTCGCACAAGAGATGCGACACGACGGTGTACAGTTCTGTTTGGGTTGAGTGTGGGTTGTGGAAGCAGCCTGGGGCTGGTGGGCTCCATGATCATCTGAGGGTGCACACATATGACATCATCACTACTGGACCACAGCAGCCTGGGGCTGGTGGGCTCCATGATCATCTGAGGGTGCACACATATGACATCATCACTACTGGACCACAGCAGCCTGGGGCTGGTGGGCTCCATGATCATGTGCCTGTGTCGTGTGTGTCTGTCTGTGTCCAAGTTTTGTGTAGGTGTTGTGTGTGCCTGTCATGTGAGCCTGTGTGAGCCTGTGTTGTCTGACTAGTCAGGTGAACCTACTAGTTCCACAACACCTCACCGCCAATAATTAACCTGGATTAATCAAAACTGACCAATCACAGAGCAAGTACCTGTCTGTAGTCTTGGAAATACTTGAAAGTTCTTCTTAGCTGTTGGACGACCTGTGGGTCTGAAGGAGAGGGGAGCGGTCAAGTGAGGTTTCCAGGCACAACAGAACCACACCACACACTTCTGTTTCCGCCTCTAACACCACACACACACACACGCGCACACTAGTACGCACACACGACACACTTCTGTTCCCGTACACACACACACATTGCATGCACACACACATGCATACAACCGTTCTGTTCCGTACATGTACACACACACACACTCTGCTACACACACGCACACATTTTCTCTTTCACACACACACACTTTCAGTCGGGACACAATCACACACTTTTCAGCACACACGCACACACACACACACACCAGAACAAATTGTCGGAATGGGTTGGTGTGGCGCGGAAGGGAATCAGGCGCGGAGCACGGTCACACTAGATTTCTCACAACCTCTGGGGAAACACAGGCCTGATAACTATTCTTAAAGCTATAAATGCAGTGACAAAGAGGCTATATTTACGGTAAGTAGACAAAGGTGTAGTATATATATACTATATACTATATACTATCCCTTGGTACTTTTTAAGGAATGTTTTAACACTTCAAACTGCCCGCTTGAAACGGATATAACCAGGTCGAGACAGGTAGAGATGCAGACTGTAGACTAGGGAACAGGTGTAACCAGGTAGAGATGCAGACTGTAGACTAGGGAACAGGTGTAACCAGGTAGAGATGCAGACTGTAGACTAGGGAACAGGTGTAACTAGGTAGAGATGCAGACTGTAGACTAGGGAACAGGTGTAACCAGGTAGAGATGTAGACTGTAGACTAGGGAACAGGTGTAACTAGGTAGAGATGCAGACTGTAGACTAGGGAACAGGTGTAACCAGGTAGAGATGTATAGAGTATATGTCTAAGGAGTGGGGATTGTATATGGACGACTGGTGCACTATAGTATATACTTGTCTCTCCTAGGTACTAGGTGATTAGTCCTAGGAAGAGCAACAGGAACGTCCTCAGAATGAGTCCCTAATGCCGCCATAACAAGCAAGCTGACATCTCCCATGAGAGGCGCATCACTGACTGTTTTGAATAAGCTGCACTAAGATAGTGTGTGGATCCCCGCTGTCGAAGCTTTGTCTACCCACCCTCAGCTAAAGACCACAAAGGACCGCTGGGGGATTGCGTCCCCGGGGACAGGCAAGAGCGGAGGTACAGAGAGGGGAAGTGGAAGGGAGAGAGAGGTGGAAGGGGAGAGGAGGGGAGAAAAAGAGAGAAAACAGAGAGAGAGAGAGGTAGAGCGTAAGAGAGAGAGACAGATAGAGAGAGATGGAGGGGGGTGGAGATGGAGGGAGAGAGATAGGGAGCAAAAGAGAGAGAGACACATAAAGAGAGAGAGACACATAAAGAGAGAGAGACACATAAAGAGAGAGACAGATAGACACAGAAAGAGAGAGAGACAGAGAGAGATAGAGAGAGACATAGAGAGAGAGACACAAAGAGAGAGAGAAACACAGAGAGAGAGAGACACAGAGAGAGACACAGAGAGAGACACAGAGAGAGACACAGAGAGAGACCAGAGAAGAGAGAGAACCAGAGATAGACAGAGAGAGATAGACACCCACAGAGAGAACACAGAGAGAGAGACACAGAGAGAGAGAGACAAAACAGAGAGAGAGAGACACAGAGAGAGCAGGACACAGAGAGAGAGACACAGGAGAGAGACACACAGAGAGAGGGAGGGAGAGATAGAGAGTTATAGAGACAGAGAGAGAGACCACAGAGAGAGAGACGCACAAGAGTAGAGAGAGACACAGAGAAAGAGACACAAGACGAGTGAGAGAATAGAGAGATTAGAGAGACACAGAGAGAGAGACACAGAGACGAGAGCCACAGAGAGAGACAGATACCAAAGAGAGACCCAGAGAGAGAGACACAGAGAGAGAGACAACATAAAGAGAGACACACCAGAGAGACACTCATCCATAAAGAGAAGAACCAGAGGGGGGAAGAGAGAACACATCAGCGAGAGATGAGACACAGAGGAGGCACACAGAGAGAGAGACACAGAGAGAGAGGGGGTGAGGGGGAGAGGAGGGATGTGGAGAGGAGAGAGGGAGAGCACAGAGAGAGAGACACAGAGAGAGAGCACACAGAGAGGAGAGACACAAGAGAGAGAGACACACAGAGAGAGAGACACCAGAGAGAGAGGGAGACACACGCAGAGGAGAACACAGAGAGAGACCACAGAGAGAGAGAACACAGAGAGAGGACACAGAGAGAGACCATAAAGAGATATCACAGAGACAGGACGTGTGTAACACAGTGTGGGACCGGCATCAATCGCGAGCTAGAACGCACGTGTCTCACTAAGGATGAACCTGATGCGAGTGATCACGCGTTTGAAGATTGGTCCTGGACGCTCAGCACGCACGCACCTTCTCACTGATTGTGCGTCCTCTTGCCTACTGGGCGGGCACAGCACGCACACACACACACACACACACACACACACACACACTTCCGGGGAAGCGGTGGGATAGTGACCGGGGCCTGTCGACTAACTTCTCCCCTGAGACAGGAGAGCCACGCTAGGTTTGCTCCCGCAGGGGGGGCAGATGATGCAGGAACACATAAGAGCTTTAGAGAGACCTCACATAAGAGAGAGAGCCACATAAGGAGAGACAGATAGGACACAGAACGGAGAATGAGAGTACAGAAGAGATAGAGAGAGACATAGAGAGAGAGACACAAAAGAGAGAGAGAAACACAGAGAAGAAGAGAGACACAGAGAGAGAACAGCAGAGAGAGACACAGAAGAGAGCACAGAGAGAGACACAGAGAGAGAGAGACACAGAGATAAGACACCACAGAGATGAGACAACAGAGAGAAAGAACAGCAAGAGAGAGAGAGACAGCCAGCAGAGAGAGAGAACTGACAGAGAGAGAGAGGAACAGAAGAAGGCAACTGAGAGAGGACCACAGAGAGGAGAGACACAGAGCAGAGAGACACACCAGAGAGAGACACAGACAGAGAGAGACACCAGCAGAGAGAGACACAGAGAGAGCAGAGAGACACAGAGAGAAACGAACACCAGAGAGAGAGAGAACAGAGAGAGAGAGACACAGAGAGAGAGAACAGTCAGAGAGAGAGAGAGACTCACACACACACAGGACAACAAACACACAGAGGACAACACACAGGACAACACTAGGATACAGGGTGGGCTGGAGAGAGACACATAAAGAGAGACACAAAGAGAGACACATAAAGAGAGACACAGAGAGAGAGACACACAGAGAGAGAGAGACACAGAGAGAGAGACACAGAGAGAGAGACACAGAGAGAGAGACACAGAGAGAGACACAGAGAGAGACACATAAAGAGAGACACAGAGACAGGAGTGTGTAACAGCAGTGTGGACGCATCATGCAGCAGAACGCACGTGTCATCACTAGGGATGAACTGATCGAGTGATCACGCGTTTGATTGGTCTCGGCGCAGCGCAGACAATGCACGCGGACACACCTACAGCACACACATCTACATCACACACACACACACACACACACTTCCAGGGAGCGTGGGATAGTGACCGGGGCCTGTCGACTAACTTCTCCCCTGAGACAGGAGAGCCACGCTAGGCCGAGGGGGGGAGTCACGCACCCCTCCCCTCCGGGACACTGACGTGTGTGTGTGCGTGTGTGCGTGCATGTGTGTGTGC
>BROE01000005.1:3291409-3312518 GCA_036571765.1 Plecoglossus altivelis | reverse complement strand
CCCCCCCCCCCCCTCTCTCTCTCTCTCTCTCTCTCTCTCACTAACATTATTTGTCACACTTCAAAGTCTATCCAAATAAAGCACAAACACCAAAATGATCTGTCTAAAAACTTAATTCATGAAAAAAGAGAATTATAAATGTAGGGTTCAATCCATCATTCTGTCTCCGTGTCCCACTTCCCACAGCGACAGGAGTGAAGACAAGAACAGACACTTTTAGTTCCCAGAAAAGATCCTAGATCCTTCTGTGCCTTTAGAGAGTCTTTATCTCATTAAAGCCTGGTTCTCACTAGAGGGCCCCTAGTCATGAGGGCCCCCAATTACAAGGGCCCATTACAGGGCGGCAGGGCAGAGCAGGAGAGGAACCAGGAGGGAGGTGTGTGACGGCTCGTTCAGGGGTAATTGACGCTTCTGTATCGGACGCAGGGGCCAGAAGGTTGAGGGGGGGCCCCAGGGTCTGGGGACCCTGGCTCAGGGCTGTTCCCGAAAAACGCTGGGAGAGCCTGTTCACGTGGGAACAGACACACACACACATGCGGGGCGCAATCACACACACCTACTTCTCTAGGAGGACAACAGGAAATGGACACAGGGTTACTTCCAAGAGCCCTGGTTTAACTTCCTGGATCAATAAAATGTTGCGGTGGAAAAACTAAATCTATAAATAATTCAAAATAGCATCTAGATAGCCCTTAGATAGTCTATAGCTGAATGCAAGACTTCAAGTCTTCTGTTCGAATCATTCAACAGAAACCCAATTGGATCTCAAGAGATCTTGTGGCTTCGTTGAATGAAGTGACGGGGCTCTCTGGACACTCTGCTGTTGAAAGAGAGACAGAGTGCAGCAGATTGCACAGCAGACATTCCTGAACACATCAGGAAGACCCTGACCTGAGAACAGTCTTAGTCTGCTCATCACACGCTCACACCCTGCCTCTCTCCCTCCCTCATTCCTCCATCCTTCTTTCCTTCCTTCCTTCCTTCCTTCCTTCCTTCCTTCCTTCCTCAAGACAGGAAGGCTCACACCCTACCTCCCTTCCTCTCTCTCTCTCTCTCCCTCCCTCTGTCTCTCCCTCTCTCTCTCCCTCCTTCCTAAAGACAGGAAGGCTCACACCCTGCCTCTCCCCCTCCCTCCCTCCCTCCCTCCCTCATTCCTCCATCCTTCCTTCCTCCTCCCTAAAGACAGGAAGGCAGTCCAGACTGGCACACTTCAGTCACACCTACCGCCCGCTGTCACTTTGAAGTGGGACAAGCCAAGCCATCGAGAGAAGTGTGCACTTTGAAGATGCCACGTTCCCATAGCAACACCTCCCAGACCACCTTGGCACAGGCCGGCACAGCATCCTGCGAAGTGTGCCCCTTTGAAGACGCAAGTGGAGGAAGCAGCGAATCAGGTGACAGAAGTGTGCCTCTTTGAAGACGCAAGTGGAGGAAGCAGCGAATCAGGTGACAGAAGTGTGCCTCTTGCTTCCTGTGTCTTCCTCCGCTAACACCTCAACACTCTTTGAAGTCGCCGACACTTCAGAGTCTCAGAGTCACTCCCTCTCTCGTCCTGGTTCGCAACTTCCTGCGAAGTGTGTCCCTTTTACAAGTCCGTGACAGGAAGTGTGCTCCAGTACGCATCCTCCGGTTCCCATGCCAACGCCGCCGAACTCTGGCACGAGCCACAAGCTCTGGTGTCCACTGAAGACGTGAGAAAAGTGTGCTGTTTGAAGCGTCCGGTTCGCCTTCCAGCACCTTCTACCTCAGAGAAAGTGTGCTCTTTGAAGTGGTTCAGTTAGTGAGCAGGTGGAAGAGATACCACGGAGGAAAAGATACTGATGTCGTTTCCCACCACACGGAAAAGTGCCGTTAGCATAACCTTCGACTGTTTCTTTAAACTGAGCCTGCCTTTCAAGGCAGCAAGACTTAGTCACGGGCTGGTTGTAATCCGCATCAAGGACACTGAACCAAAGAGACTTCTGTAGAAGTGGCCCGTGTTCAAAAGCGACCTCTAGCCTCGTACTGGACCTCAGTTATAAGGATCTGAACTCATTATAACAAAAAAATACTACTAATATTTACACATCACATCAAGCTCGACTTATTACCAGCTGCTGGACAGCTGGACCAGAACCAGGGGTCCGTGATGAGAAGCCAGTACCGTTCCCTCTCTCACACCACCAACCCTTCTCCTCTCAACTCCTCCAATCGCAGCTCGGACGTGTGCGGCAACACCCCAATCAGAGTCGCCTTGTCTCAGGCCACATGACTCACCCGGTCCAATCAGAAGCGTGTCCTTCTGCTGTTCTCTCACCTAGCTGAGGGCTGGAGAGCCTTTCTCTCTCTGATACTGGTGTGCAAGACAACACTTCAAAACAATGGCGGTGCCAGAACTGATACTTGACGGGGGGGGGGACAGAGGGGAGGGACGATGAGGAGGGGGAAGAGGACAGAGGGGGGAGGACAAAGAGGGGAAGGAGGGCGGGGAGGGAGGGAGGAGGGGAACAGGCTCCACCTCGGCTTCACTTGGGAGAATGAAGGCAAGGCACCTGCCTAGCCAGTCAGAAGTGTGCCCTTTTAAACGGTCGCACGCCTAGCGAGCAGCGCGTGACAAAAGACACGCGCAGAGACTGAAACAGACCAGGAGATCTGGCAAGGCGTGAGAGAAGAGAAGTGAACCCCTCTCTAAAGGGTCTTCCTAGCGGATCCTAACTAGTCGTGGTCACATGCCGCATATCACGGACGGTTGCCAAGTGTGTCATGCACAGAAACCAGTTATCTTCACTGAGACTGACTAGGCTATAAGCCCTGTTACATTAGCACATTAGACAGTCAAGTTAGCACATTAGATGGTCACACTGGCACATTCGATGGTCACATTAGTACATTAGTACATTTAGACAGTTACATTAGTACATTTAGACAGTTACATTAGTACATTAGACGGTTACGTTAGTACATTAGACGGTCACGTTAGCACATTAGACAGTCACAGTAGCACATTAGACAGTCACGTTAGCACATTAGACAGTCACGTTAGCACATTAGACAGTCACGTTAGCACATTAGACAGTCACGTTAGCACATTAGACAGTTACATTAGTACATTTGTTATTCTGACACTGGAAAATTACCTTGTTTCCTTGCTCGTCCACTGAATTGCTCCCTGTAAGAGTCGAAGAGAGAAAGAAGGTGTTAAAAAACACAACTTGTAAAAGGAGTCCATTAGCATGCCATTTACCTAAGACTGAATTCCCAAAACAGTGTCCGATGTACGAACCTTGAAGTAAATAAAACATTCTGTTTACCAGTAAACTCCTACCCTAAGCCTAATGGTTGTGTACCTATCCCATTGAAAGCCCTGGTATAGCATACCAACCACAGGCCAGACTTCTTCACAGAGCTTAGCATCCACACACAAAACACGTATCGAGAGATATTCCACAGAGAGTAGAGAGAGGAAGGAACCGGCCCTGATCTGACTGTCATCACCAGCAGTCTGGCCTCGACTGTGACGGCTGGGTCACTGGCTGTCCTTGACCGGCCTGTCGGACAGGAGACTAGTGCCTCTCCACGTCTCCCATCTCGTCTCTACAAGGAGGGGCCATGCCTCCCATATCTCCACACCGGACGCCCACAGCCAATCCTGAGCCAGACAGGCGGGACCTGCGCTAATCCCATTGGATGTCGGAGAAGCTACTGAAGATGATGATTTGCATAATGCTGCATGTGACCTGAACTGTCTAGTGTCTCTTCTAACATCTACTGGTTGAAGGGTTGCCGTGGAAACTTGTTAGAAGTTAACAAATTGGATATGACAGTTGGAAAACAAGACAGGCAAGACAGGATATCAGTGAAGGAGAGATCACAGAGGCAGAGGAAAAAAATACCATTAAAATACCATTTTAAAAAACGGTCAGACTTACCGAATATGTAGACCATTCCTACTGCGCCTCCTATACCCATTAGCCCTGCCAGTCTCAAGACGATCTTCTTGGCGTACGCTGTGTTCTCCTTCTGCTTCTTATCTTCGCCTGGTTCTCCACCGTCCTCTCCATCACCGTCTGGAGGGGGCGGGCCCTGGGACGGACACGGACACATGTACTCAGACCTGACATACTTTATACGGTTCAGGTTAAACCATCAATAAAGAGTACAATCTAAATGTTGCAGAACTCGTTTCGCAGAGTTAGACTTGATCCAGTTTATTCCAGTTTACAGAGTTAATCATTTTAGATGACACGTCTTCCTGATGCAGTAAGACCTATCAATAGCCTGATGGTTTTTAAAAATAGAAATGTCAGATATCGGCAACATCGGGATAAACAAAGTGTAGGAATGTACTTATTGGGGGGCGGGGAGACAAAATGACCTTCAGGAAAACGACTACGTCCATGCTAACGCTACCTAACTAGCTAGCTAAATGTTTTGAGTTTTCCCTAATTATCCAACGTGCTCCTAATCATAATAATATCGATGAGCTTATTTTGAGGCCTTGATGTCACGTCCGCAATAAAGATTTCAGCCTCCCTCATTTGGTTACAGTCAACGGCTCGATCGACGGCGGATTCCGTCTGACCGTACTGATAATAATGTATTTTAGTCACTGCCTTCAGTTACACACTATAACATAACCCTCAATGTGCACGTAGATTAAAGTTGGCTATCTTGGACCGCTTAAACAACCGCCAGCAACAGTCCGAAACCCCCCCAGATCTCCTACAAACACACCACACAACCAGCAAAGCATGGCCGTAATGTGGCTCTGTACGTGACCGTTTGAGATGACAACATATTGACCACGAACGCAAAACAGACATGAGTCCATCTTCAAAGTACTAGACTAGTAATCCCAGCTCATTCATTGAGCAGCCAATATGGGGCGTACGACAACCCGCAGAGAAAGATTGAAGGTGTCTTATGAAACATGACAGCCATTTCAAATGACTGTTCTTAGAAATCAAACGGTACGTCTGTTTCCAAAACACATCCAGCTTCGCCAGATCACTTCATGTAAATGTTGCGGTTATCAGAGCAAAGAGCAACATTACACCAGACGGAATGTCACTGGTCAACATGCCTCGGCTCGACCACAGCGATCACTGACCTGGCTCTTGTGTTGCTGTTGAAGCCTCTCTTGTAAGATCGCCTGAGCGAGGCCGCCTGTCGAACTCCCCTCAACCGGGGGCCGTTCCGTGGACAGCCCCCGAATCAGCTCGGTCACTGCGGCCACCGAACCTCCCGTGGTTCCGTTTCTGAGATTGAGAAGGCCCCTGCTCGCCCGAACACACATGGGGAACATAGACGTAGCCGACATCTTGAATGGGACACTGCCGGTGAACGTAACGCGAATGAAAGGGCAAATGCTGCTCATTGGCTTGTGATACTTTGAAGGACGGACGTAAAAGCGAATAGATTTCCAGACAGGCCATGTGGTAGAGACTTGGGCGGTGCTAAAAGCATTTGCACCAATCAGGTAAAAGATAGCGTTGACCTTCGAATGCAATCCAAAATGTCCATTATAACTGATGGCAGTGCTTTCAAAGTTTTATCATGTTAACTAAAGACACACCGCACAGAAAACCGCATGACTCAATCTAAAATTTGATTCTTAGAGCACCGAGTTAATTAATGATCTTTCGTGCAAATGGCAAAAACTGGATTCCAATGTACAGGCTAGTCTCATTTCTAATTACGTATTAGTCAACATAATTATCACCAACACCTCTAAGTAAATTTGTTGCCAGTAAACATGGAAAATAATTTTACGATCATTAAAAACCGCGGCATTAGATATATTTGCCACAAGATGGCGCAAAAAGTCATTCAATAATGTTCGACTGAAAGCTCTCAATGTACAGAACGTACTGTACCACCGGAGAAAACTTGTTCCCACGAGTTCTTCTCCTTATGACATTATTATTAGATATGACCTTATTAGACATTATCTGGTAATTTTCACATTATCTGGTCATTTCTTTGTCTCCGACAAAACAAATGCCTGTATTAAGCTACTGCGACATTTATTGATAAATACACAACAAACATTGATCAAAAGTGTTCGACGCAAAAAGCACCTGTTTGGATCATCTTTTTAAGGACTAAAATATGTCAACATGTTACAAATATTAATAATAACACAATCATTTCTAATGTGTTGATATTAGAATACAAATAAATTATAAGGGTCTTCCACTCCCATTCGAAGGCAAACAATTGAAAAAAAAAAAAGAATGATGATAATTTCTCATATTGGATAGCACTTAATTGTTGTAACATTTAGCTTCCTGAAGGGCAACATTAAGTCTTGGAGCTATACAAACTTTTGTCATAGCATCTGTTATTTAGGTAGTTTTTTTAAGAGGGTCACAATTTCCAAGTGGAAGGTTTGAACTGCAACTTAGAGCAGGCCTTTTACTGACTCTCAGTTCTGTATCTGTCTCTGCTCTCCTTCTCTTCTCAGTCAAGAGTAGACTCACAGGACAAAATACACTAAGCTGCAACTAGTATCAGATTTCAAATTCCATATATTTTTCCTTTTAATATCTTCTACCCTTGCTGGTCTGAGGGAGCGCAGTTGGGACAGAAAGGCAGAGAAGGACAGGCTCATCTGAAACAGCGTTAGCAACAGTTGTTGGCCTCCTGTGCTGCGGGTTTGTCTCCTCCAGGCCAAAGGGGGGCGCTGTTGATCTTGGAGCTGGCCTTGACCGCCTCGCTCTGGACCCCTTCGCTGCCCAGCCTCTTCTGGATCTCTGCAGCCATGGTGAGGAAGGACCGCTCCACGTTGTCGGCGTTCTTCGCGCTCGTTTCCAGGAAGGGAACTTTGATGGACGTTGCAAATTCCTGTCATCGCAAACGGGGACTGTAATTACAGGCGTTCGATTGACATTATGAGGCTGGACAGTACTAAAGGATGCACACGCACACACCTGGGCGGTGGCGCAGTCCACCACCTTCTTGGAGGCGAGATCACACTTGTTCCCCACCAGCAGCTTGGAGACGTTCTCGCAGGCGTAGCGATCGATCTCCTCCAGCCACTGCTTCACGTTGTTGAACGACTCCTACAAGAGACATCACAGGACATCACAAAACATCACAGGACATCACAGGACAGGACATCAAAACACATCAAAAGACATCACAGGACATCACAAAACATCACAAATCATCACTGGACAGGACATCACAGGACATCAAAGGACATCACAACACATCACAGGGCATCAAAGGACATCACAGGACAGGACATCACAGGACAGGACATCACAGGACAGGACATCACAAAACAGGACATCACAGGACATCATGAGACATCAGAAGACATCACAAAACAGGACATCACAACACATCACAGGACATCACAGGACATCGCAAGACAAAAACAGTAGCAGGAGAGGTTACAACGTAGAGGATATTCATCTTAAGGTAGTCAAGTCAAGTCAGTTTATTTATAAAGCACATTTAAAACCAGTTTAAACCTGTTTAAACCTGTTTAAAGTTGTCAAATAAGACAAACAACGAAAACGAACAACATCAGACAAACAAAACAATTAAGCACAAGTGACTCTTAACTGACTCCAAGCCAAAAGCACAAGAATAACTATTCTACCGCTCACCTGATCAGTGACATCATAAACAATAATGATGCCATGGGCTCCTCTGTAGTAACTGGATGTGATGGTGCGGAACCTTTCCTGGCCAGCTGTGTCCCACTGGGGAAGCAGATAGGGACGCGCACAGCTGAACCGAACAGTTCAGGACATGAAGGCATTTTCAAAACAGTCAAAATGTTGTGGAAAACCATCTGACTGAAAATCAGAGGCAAGACTTGGTTTATCTGTGAAGTTTGTCTCGTCTTAAACGCGAGACTTGTACGAACACGAACTCACGATCTGCAACTTCACAGTCTTTCCCTCCATCTCTATGGTTCGGATCTTGAAGTCCACCCCAATGGTGCTGATGTAACTCTCAGTGTACGTGTCATCCTGTAGGAAGAAACCCCAGATCTGTCCATCGCTTTCTCTCACAGACTCCAGGCTACGCTCAAGCTACCTGAATGGGGGCGCCCCAGTAAACCCGTAACAAATGGCTAACGTAACTGTTCACAACAGGAAGCTGTTACCCTGTCTTATGCAATATGAGGAAGTGAAGTGTGCTTAGTAAATTGCAGAGGGCGTACGCAAGTTAAGGCAGAAATCTCCATTGGCATTTCGGTCAAGACTAATCCAAGGCTGTCATTTTTAAATTAGCATTTTAATAATCATTTAACAACAGTATTGTCGTTGGTTTGAGGGCTTTTCTGCATTACCCTAGATGACCACTAGTGGGCCACAGCCCACAGGTAGGGAATTGCTAATGTAGTTTATTTCCACTATTTGAAACAGCATTTAAGCGATGTACAATGCTACAGTGCACCAGGACAGGAACCAGGATATATAAGTCTGCTATATACAGGAAGAGTTTTAGTCGGAAGTCTCTGAGCTAGCTTGGGTAATAAAGTAATAAATAATAAAGTACCTACTGCGAATCGCAAGAGCAGACAGGACTTGCCAACGCCAGAGTCTCCAATCAGAAGCAGCTTGAACAGGTAGTCACTGTAAGAAGACGACAGCATTGTTAGCCGACTGCATCAAGTAAAGGACACACCTTGTGAATAGTTTACAAACTGAGGACCCAGAGGAAGACAAAACACACACAGCCACACACACACGGTCACACACACACACACACACACACACACACACACACACACACACACACACACACACAGCTACACGCACACACACACATACACACAGCTACACACACAGCTACACGCACACAGCTACACACACACCAGGCTCTGTTTAAAAGCTTTAACAGATTCAAATACATACAGCCTTTTAAAAGTGATCTTAATGCGTATCGTTCAACATCCAGAGCACTTGTGAATCAAGAGGTTTTGGAAAGACAGCAGAGCTTGACAGGGGCTTGTTTGAAAACTGATAAAGGGAAGTTAAGAGACGACACCAGCCTTCCCAAGAATCCCTCTCGTTCAAGAAGGACGCTCCGATCACTTCATAACTCTTCCGAACACAACGAGAACCCAAACACCACAGGAGGTTGAAACCAATGACCACCGTCGCTACTCACTATTCAGGAGTCATGGCGTCCAGGTGCCTGCGTGCAGACGGTTTATAAACGAACACAAAGTCAAACCAAACAAGAGGGAAAACGGTTGTTATCTTTGGTCTCTGCTTTTGCGTTTCCGTCCTTCAAAGGGCAAACAGCAGCGAGTCAGGATGATGAGCAGTAGCCTCCGTTATTTATTAAAGAAGCAGCTCAGGTTACAGATGGACATGGATTACCTGTCTTAAAGTGGCAGCTGCCTTTTAAAGCAGACAGCCATGGAGGAGACTGGAAACACAGACTAACTAACTATCTCTGCTGCCGACCCCCAAACTATACACCTGTATATTACCTACCTACCCAAACTATACACCTGTATATTACCTAAATACCCAAACTATACACCTGTATATTACCTAAATACCCAAACTATACACCTGTATATTACCTACCTACCCAAACTATACACCTGTATATTACCTACCTACCCAAACTATACACCTGTATATTGCCTACCTACCAAATTATACACCTGTATATTGCCTACCTACCCAAACTATACACCTGTATATTGCCTACCTACCCAAACTATACACCTGTATATTGCCTACCTACCCAAACTATACACCTGTATATTGCCTGCCTACCAAATTATACACCTGTATATTACCTACCTACCCAAATTATACACCTGTATATTACCTACCTACCCAAATTATACACCTGTATATTACCTACCTACCCAAAGTATACACCTGTATATATACCTGTATGTATATACCTAAATACCGAAACCACTCACCTTCACGCCAACCAACCAATCACTTGTTTACTCATTGATAGTCCCCCAAGAGCAAATTTCAACCACATTTTGATTTATTATCTGAAATTAATCATAAAATGAACATAACATAAGTAGTCCCATTCAGTACCTGTATTTTCTAAGCATCTCATACTGTATTTAGAAAATCATGTTTTGTAAACTTGATAGGGCCACAGTACAGAGGTTGTAAGGTCTGGGCCCTTTTGGCATCATGTTAATACATACTCAACACATCCCTATTATAAACTCTGTTCATTATATAAACAAACGGTCCAATACAAAGCAACATGTAATTTGTCTACTCACATTGTCAGCAGAACAGGTGATCAAATACACCCATCACCCTCTATGTCTGTGTGTGTGTGTGTGTGTGTGTGTGTGTGTGTGTGTGTGTGTGTGTGTGTGTGTGTGTGAGTACATACGTGTGTGTGTGTACATGTGTGTGTGTTTGTGCGTACGTGTGTGTGTGTAATGTGTGTACACATGCATGTGTGTGTACATGTGTGTATGTGTGTATGTGCATGCATGTGTGTGCGTGTGTTAAAGTGATACATGTCCATCAACCTTGTCCCTAAGCAACGTGAGAGTGCTAGCAGAGAACTGTCTGAGTGTGTCCACCATCTCTCTCTGTATCTTCAGGGAGTCTTGAGCAAACTCCCTCTGGCTCTCCACCAGGTCCTGCAGCGACACAGCCAGAGAGCCTAGAGACCGGGCCGTCTCTCCCAGTATCACCCTGCTGTGCTGCTGCTCCTCCAGGCTGATGGAGGCACAGTGGGAGAGCTGCTCCAGGATCTCCACCCTCAGCCTGGGTGGAGAGCGCTCCCCGCCTGGTGTGGGATGCAAGGGGGAGGAGGAGGAGGAGGAGGAGGAGGGGAGGAGAGAGTGGGGGTAGTTCTCCGAAGGGGTGGGGCGGACGAAGGACGGTGGGGAGGACGGAATGGGGGAGGATGATGGAGAGGGGAAGGTGGGGAACGAGGAGGAGCGGGTGGGGGTAGAGGAGGGGGAGATCCGGGAGGGGTATGGAGGGGGTGGAGGGAGGTCGGAGTGAGAGTCTGGGTGAGATGTTGAGGGAGAGGAGGAGCCCATAGGATTAGAGGAGGTCCTTCTTAATAAGCAGGCGGTCTCAGGTGAGTTATCCAGAGCATGTAAATCAGGAAGGACTGATATGGAGGGCTGGAAGACTCCCATGTACCGCTGCTCTACTTGACTTGCGTCCGTCTCTTCAGTCCTGTCTGAGAAAGACGCACATTTCACCGTTAAAAGCTACTTATCAGTAGCCTATCACGTTACAAATGCGAGTTCTAAGTAACATGACGTTTATCTACATATCAAGAGTTCACAGGTCCAACGCACCGCCCTTTGGACAGTCCCCCCCCCCCTCCTCCTCCCCCCAAAACATGTAATATTAATTATTTTCACATAATGGTACTTCCCAGATGGAAATTATACGAATAACCGATTGCTACTAACAACCTGTTGCTACTAACATCCGGTTGCTGCCATATGTAGACTATTTGACAACTCTGCATTCGACCACCACTTCGATATATGTGATTTAGAAATATGCCTTCCATCATTGTTTGAGTGCATTTTTACCTTTACTCGTCTCCATAGCATGAGGAGTTCCGTCTTCTTAACAGTTCAGTCAAGAGTAAAAGCTAATAAAAGTTATTTTTACGTTTGTCTGTCCTATAAAATATATGAATAATGCGACGAATAACCGAATATCCTGCGAAGTGGATTTCCTTTCGATGACCATTTATTAAATTTGTCCACAAACTCGTTGTTAACCGGATAATATTTTCAGGGATTTAACGGACATTCAAAATGATCGCTTCTGAAGCCGGTAACACCGTCACTTCAGACTAGAAAATGTAGTAGAACATCACAGTGCATGTCTACCTTCAGAACACAATTCCCGCGGTGAATACGGCAAGCGCGTCCGCACATGCTAGCAGACACGGTACTGATCATAGAAAATACTGCCGCCTAGTTTAGCATCGCGATGATCAGCGAGAGTTGGAACTATAGTCCTGTGTAGACCAAGCGTCAAAGCCATAGAACTACTATTTATGGTCCCATCAGAATCTAAAACAGAGACCAGATACCTGCCAGGGCCACTGGTATCTCAGCAGTAATTTGACAAGGTACCGGCCGACTGAAATAAACCACAGAAGGAGAGACCTTTCTAAAACGGAGGCAAGAACGAACTCAGTAGCAGTGTGTTAAACTCGAGCGCACCACTGGAAGGCCCATTCACAGGCATGACTCACACACACGCACGCACGCACGCACGCACACACACACACGCACACACACACACAACTGGAAGGAGCTGGTCTAGAATGAGGTCCTGATACATAACTATCTATCGGCACGTTGAAATTGATTCATTGGTTCTCCAAATAAACCTGGCAAGAACAATAACTTCAGCTGAGTGTTTCACATACCTTCTTAGTCTCGCTCAAAAAGTCTTATATAGGTCTGCTAACGGTACAGCCTCGCTAACGGTACACTTAGCTCCCTCTACAGGACACGTCGGGAACTGCAAGGGCGTAAAATCGTCAGGTTCGTAAACTTTTAGTGCACCAGGCTTCCCCGCTCTCGATCATCGGAATCGGATCATCGGAACTTTTCGAGATAACTAAACCAGACTATGGAAGAAATGCAACATGATGGAGGTCAAGTAGACGGTTGTAAAACATTATTTTCCGGTGGTGAAGGAAGTTTGGCCAATGAGTCGTGACCCGAATTCCTAAGATTTCGTTTCAATCGGAGAACTTCGTAATTATGATCAGGACGGTAGAAATGTTACAGACAATAAGTGTTTTACAACCACAGTTGAAAGTAAACTCAGTTTAACAATGCACATCGTAGTTTAACTAATTTCATTGATACATGGCCTCAATTTCAGTACAATAAATTGGACATGGTATTGTTCACATGCGTCACATCTAATTAGTATATAGAGCGTATAGGCCTTTTCTACACAATCAGACACAACACGAGAACATACAACACACGGTGAAGTTATACAATTGTTTGCTGAACTTGGACAACGCCAGAAAACAACTTAAACTCAAACATAGATATTATTTACAGGACTATTATCATTTTTTGTTGTTGTATAGGAGAAACGATACACCACATTTTCGACCATTTTAGCCCTATGCGAAAGATAGAGCAGAGCAGATACTGGAAGCCACAATCCACTGAAAGTTCTTGACCACAGACAAACCAAGTGCATTTAAAAAGCACAGAACGGTATTCAGCAAATCGTTTGAGAAACAACGTTTTTTTTCGGTCTTCTGGAAGGATCCATACCAACTACTACCTCTACCATTGCGGCCTTGAGAAAGTGACAAAGTCTGACCAACAGGTGGCAATAGAGAGCGCTAGTGCTTCGTGTCTGTGACATCTGTGGCCAGAGTTAGCTGTACATCTATTGGCACTGAGGGAGCACAAGATGGACGAAGGAAGTATAATGCTTCTCTATCTCTTCATCAAATTGTTGGCTTTCTGATTGGCCGCATCGATACGGGCAACGTTGTTGATAGCCTGAAAAATACAAATGTAAAGCGTTATTAGCAATATTTCCAATATTTCCTCCACCAGAGTCTTGTAAAATACATGTGCCCAGTTCTCTCTATACTAGCTCAGTTCTCTTTATGCTAGCTCAATTCACTACGCTAGCTGAGTTCACTACGCTAGTTGAGTTCTCTCTACGCTAGCTGAGTTCACTACGCTAGCTGAGTTCACTCTACGCTAGCTGAGTTCACTACGCTAGCTGAGTTCACTCTACGCTAGCTGAGTTCTCTCTACGCTGGCTGAGTTCACTACGCTAGCTGAGTTCACTACGCTAGCTGAGTTCACTACGCTAGCTGAGTTCTCTCTACGCTAGCTCAGGAATCTCTATGCTAACTCAGGTCTCTCTAAACTAGCCCAGATTTCTGTAAGATAGCCTAAGTATATCTGAGATACCCCAGATTTCTCTAAGATACCCCAGATTTCTGTAAGATAGCTCAAGTCTCTCTATGCTACCTCAGGTCTCTATAAGCTAGCCCCATAGCTCAGGTCCAGCCCACCTTTCCCTGTATACGGTCAATCTGGACGTTCTGTGTGTCGATCTCGTTGCCCATGTCCAGCGCCATGCTCTTCAGGTTTCCAATGATGCTGCTGACATGACCAAGGTTCTCCTCCATCTCATCCTCCCGCGCATCATCGGTCACCCTGACAGACAGGCAGGCAGGTAGGCAAAGGGAGAGACAGACAGAGGGACAGACAGACAGGCAGACAAAGGGAGAGGCAGATAGACAGGCAGGCAGGCAGGCAGGCAGACACACAGAGGAGATAACAGGTATTTAGTTGGACAGACAGGCAGATGGACCAACACATAGATAATCAGGTTGACAGAGAGATGTGGCAACATTAAGATCTACCTTTACATTGTAGTCAAGCGCAAGATATCTGGAATAATAACCAACTACCGGCTGTTCTTTCAACCACAGACGAACAGTGTTTGCGCGTGTGAGGAGACAGGTTTACATTGTAGTATGGCAATGTGGTGTTGGTGACAGAGTAAATGAGGCCAGGACAGAGAGAACACATGTTTGAGTGTCTCCAGGGTTATAAGGGATTTGATAATATCCTGTGTTTGACCAGGTGCACAGGTGACAGGTACCTGATTCTCCATGTTGTGTGTTTTAAAGGAGAGTAAACATCACATACACACACAGCTTTATGTACACAGTCCCAGCAACTACTAACACACTCGTGCAGAGTGGCTAGTTTACAAAGTGATTTGAAATAATAATACATTCATTATACAGATTATTTGTACCAAAGCGACATCCATAGGCCGATTTAAACCTGTGACCTCTTCATCCAAGATCAAACACTCTTCCACTCAGAATTAGTGTCGATTTGAAGCAGAATGGGAATTAACACTCCCAGAGACACCCATCATGGTGACTCTACCTGCGGATGTGCCCTCCCATCATGGTGACTCTACCTGCAGATGTGCCCTCCCATCATGGTAACTCTACCCGCGGATGTGCCCTTTACTCATGATGACTCTACCTGCGGATGTGCCCTCCCATTATGATGACTACTTGTGGATGTGCCCTCCCATGGTGACTCTACCTGCGGATGTGCCGTCCCATAGTGACTCTACCTACGGATGTGCCCTCCCATAGTGACTCTACCTACGGATGTGCCCTCCCATAGTGACTCTACCTACGGATGTGCCCTCCCATCATGGTGACCTTACCTGCGGATGTGCGCTCCCATTATGGTGACCTTACCTGCGGATGTGTCCTCCACTCATGATCATCTGCTCCCTCTCGTCCAGCACGCGAGAGGACGGTTGACTGGACACCACTCCATCCTGGCTGGTACCCCACACCTTCTTATACGCCTCGCTCTCCTCAAAGTTCTTCAGTCTGGGAGACACACACACGTGCATAGACATACACACACACAAACACACACACAATCACAGACACAGACATACACACACCAGTACACACACACATACAAACACTAAGCTTCAGTCTTTAGTGTGTGCGATACGTGAGGTAGTAGAATAATCAGTTGTTTCCTTATCACAGGCACAGAGCCATGGAACACTCAGCACATACTTATCACAGGCACAGAGCCATGGAACACTCAGCACATACTTATCACAGGCACAGAACCATGGAACACTCAGCACATACTTATCACAGGCACAGAGCCATGGAACACTCAGCACATACTTATCACAGGCACAGAGCCCACAGCACTTCCCCAGGTCAGTGAGGTTTTTCTCTGCTTCCTTCATGTCTGAATTGATCTGGTCCAGGCCCTCCTCAATACGCTCTAGTTGCTCTGGACAACAGGGAGATTGATGTAGGAGCGATGGATGAAAGGGTCAAAGTGGGGGTAGGGGGATGTGGGGGAAGAAAGGAGGAAATAATGAGTGGAAGAGAGAAGAGGGAGGGGTGAAGGAGTTAAAACACAAAAACAGCTTCATCGCTGAAGCTCCGTAACTTAAAGACAAGTGACAGGCTTTATGGAAACTGATGCACAAATGACCAAAAGTCAAACATGAACTTCACAGATACGAAGCAGTTAGACGTGCATGCTTCAACTGTCTGTGCTGGCTAATTGTCTGGCCTTGCCGGTTTCCAGACGAACAGACAGCCTGACTAGAAACCGCCTAGAACCGGTAATCAGACATACTCTTTGCGAGACCAGACACACAGGCCAAAGCAGTTGGACATGTCAGATAGGGGTTTTTTTCTGCCTCCGTCGTATCATGGTGGATCTGGTCCAGACTCTTGTTGATGCGGTCCACTTGCTCTGCCCACAGGGGGCAGCAGAGAGTATCAGGAAAACCAACACAGTACATTGTATAAAAGGACTAGTTAGAAATAGGCAATCCTGGCCCTCGAGGGCAGTTGTCCTGAAAGTTTTAGATGTTTTCCTGCTACAGCACACCTGATTCGAATGAATTGGTCGTTATCAAGGTCTGTGAAACTCTGATAATTATAATCAGGTGTGCTGGAGCTGGGAAACATCTCAAACCTTTCAGGACAGCGTCCCCCAAGGACAAGGATTGCCCACCCCTGGTCTAGAGATGATCAGACTAGTCACTGTGGTGAAATTGAACTCTCCTTTATTCTCTTTCTTCAACTAAGAAGCTCTCTCTGTTGTCCACCCTGTGAGGTATTTAAACAAACGCAGACACAAGACGCTCTTGAGAAGATGTGTAGGGTTCATTACACTTGGGCAGGGCTTTCTGAAAATGGCAATTATCTCCTTCGACTTTTCATCAATAAAATGCTCATTAACAGTCGCATCCTAAGTTCCATATATTCAACCGAGGAATATATTTAATTATGTTTTTCTTCCTAAAAGTGCTCCACCCACATTTGAAATCAAACGTGCGTCCCTTGTGTCAGTACACATACAGTTACAATCAGAAGAGCAGCTGACAGGAAACAGTTTTCTTCTCACCTCCTTGTTCATCCAGCATCACCAACGCTCGGATTCCAGCATCTTTACTCTGAGAAGAGAAACAGACTTCAGAACACACAGCTTTTTAAATTATTATTAAACTGTCGTGAACGTGTTACGGTCTCTTTGTTTTTTCTGGGGGTGTTTTCTTAACACCAGCTTACAAGACAAACTACGAGACAAACGTACGCCAAATGTCTATGTTGGACTTCTGGTGGAGTCCTGTAGGCCAACTAGAAGGCCAACTGGAGGCCAACTAGAAAAAGCAACTATCTTGTCTTTATACAAGCTCACGCCCTGAAGCTATGAAAACCAAGACCAAGAAAAGGATAAGCTCTCCTCACCACTTGGCCTATTTCTACCAGAGATCAATGACCTCAAGTTCTGTTGGTGTGTTTTACCCAAGATGCATCTCTGTATGTGAGCAAGCTCTTGGCCTGGGGAGGCGGGTGGGGATGTCATACACAAGACAAATGATTTGGGCCTGGAGCCTATATTTCTGTACAAATACATGGATTTTCTCTTTTATGTTATAAACTAGACAGCCCGCTTCTCTGTCTTCACAGAACACACTTTCCCCAGTACAGGAAGTAGATGAGACAGATTAGTGCGTTGTGTTTCTTGAATCGTGGAATTAGATTACGCTGTTTTCCGGGGAAGAATTAGCTTCTTGGTGATCGATCACTGACAAAAGGATGTCATTATAAAACGGTGATGTTTATGATCAGGAGGATGGTGAATAAGAGAAAGAGGAAGATGTGTGAGAGAGAGGAAGATGTTAAAAGAAGAAGATGAGAGAGAGGGAGATGAGAAAGAGGGAGGTGAGAGGGAGGGAGATTTGAAAGAGAGGGAGAAGAGAGAGATTTGAAAGAGAGGGAGAAGAGAAAGAGAGGGTGATAAAAAGAGAGGGAGATGAGAGAGAAAGAGGGAGATGAGAGAGAGGTAGGAGAGAGGGAAAAGAGAAAGTGAAAGAGGGAGAAAGTGAAAGAGGGAGATGTGAGAGAGGGAGATGAGAGAGATGGGAGATGAGAGAGAGAGGGACATAAGAGAAAGAGGGAGATGTGAAAGAGGGAGATGTGAGAGAGGGAGATGAGAGAGAGGGAGATGTGAGAGAGAGGGAGATGAGAGAGAGGGAGATGAGAGAGAGGGAGATGAGAGAGAGGGAGATGAGAGAAAGAGAGGGAGATAAGAGAGAGAGGGAGATGAGAGAGAGGGAGATGTGAAATAGAGAGAAAGTGAAAGAGGGAGATGTGAGAGAGGGAGATGAGAGAGAGGGAGATGTGAAATAGGGAGAAAGTGAAAGAGGGAGAAAGTGAAAGAGGGAGATGAGAGCAGTGGGGTCCTACCTCCTCCACCAGCTGCATCATACGTCTGGTGCTTTCCAGAGACTTACAGGGACAAAGACAAGGAAACAGCAAAGTTATTGATGTTATCGTTTAACATAGTTATCTAAAGCTAGTTTCCAGATACTACCCAGGGAACATATTTCAATATAATAGCATACAGTGTTGATAATGTCATTGTTCGGATCAATAACAACCAAACAGAGAAGTATGCACAGTCCAGTTGTCACAATGAGGATGCTGTCTCCACGGTGACTCTGCGAGACATACAGTCTGAGGTTGCTTGAGGTTCAATGAGGATATGAGACTGTGTATGGGTGTATGAGGTAATGTGAGGCTTTTGAGTCTGTGTGAGGTTGTGTGAGACTGTATGAGGCTGTGTGAGATTATTTAAGGCTGTGTGAAGTGGTATGAGGCTGTGTGAGGCTACGTAAGGCTATGTGAGGCTGTATGAGACTATGTGAGGTTCTATGAGGCTATGTGAGGCTATCTTGAGGCTGTGTGCGGCTATACAAGGCTATGTGGGGTTATGTGAGGCTATGTGAGGTTATATTGAGGCTGTGTGAGGTTATATTGGCACTGTGTGAGGTTATAATGAGGCTGTATGAGGCTGTGTGAGGTTATATTGGCACTGTGTGAGGTTATATTGGCACTGTGTGAGGTTATATTGGCGCTGTGTGAGGTTATATTGAGGCTGTGTGAGGTTATATTGGCGCTGTGTGAGGTTATATTGAGGCTGTGTGAGGTTATATTGAGGCTGTGTGAGGCTATATTGAGGCTGTGTGAGGTTATATTGAGGCTGTGTGAGGTTATATTGAGGCTGTGTGAGGTTATATTGAGGCTGTGTGAGGTTATATTGAGGCTGTGTGTGGTCGTCCTGGTTCTGACCTGCATTAACCTTTGACTGAGAAGCATCCTACTGAGAGCCAGGGACCCTCGGGAGGCGTTACCTCACCCCAGCGCACGCCCTCCTCACGCCGTCGCCACGGCAACCCCCGCTTTGGCTAGTCCAGGTGTGTCAAGCGGAGCTAACCTTTCGAGCATCCCCTGACTTCGTTTAGCCTCTCGCCCTGGGGAACTGTGTACCTTCTACCTGGGGGGAGCTGTGTGTGTGTGTGTGTGTGTGTGTGAGTGTGTGTGTGTGTGTGTGTCTGTGTGCAGAGACACACATTTGAAAGCAGATCCCATCTCAATCCTCACATCCATCTTGTTGATGTTTTCCTGTTTACAGCTGACTCACTGTCATATCCCCATGGGAGAGCACTCTGAAAACCCCTCCCCTATGAGGTTGGCGGCCATGTTTGTTTGGTTTCTCTAGCTCGTGTTGAGCCTCGACACTTGGGAGTGACGATGGTGTGACTGCGTTTCTGATGACTGCTCGTCCGTGAGGTGAGGCTGATTAATTTACCTCATCAGTGACCTGATTGGCCCTCTTCTGAAGCTCCTCCTGTTCTGTCCTGAAGGGTGGCTCGGCGGCCATCTTGGCCTAGGGTGGGCGGAGCTTGTGGAAGGAGTTAGGGGGAACGGTCCGGAACTCGATGAGAGTTGACGTTGTTTCAGATCTGGGATTAGTATTTTCGCACAATGGATGTAGTTGTCCAGTTTGTGGTTGTGGTCAAATAAATTAAAGTTTTAAGCCTTGAGAGAGAGAGAGAGAGAGAGAGAGAGAGAGAGAGAGAGAGAGAGAGAGAGAGAGTTTATTTATATTTTCATTTGCTTCACATTACAATTCTCTGGGAGGGTAATTACATGTCATATCTGATAAAGCAGGGAATATTGTCCATCCCACCCTTCCTTCCTTCCTCCCTTCCCTCCCTCCTTTCTCCCCTCCATCCTTTCCTTCCTTACTTCCTTCTTTCCTTCCTCCCTCCCTCTCTCCCTCCCTCATTCCTCCCTTCCCTCCACTCTGCAGGGCTCCTACTCTCTTCCTCAGTTTCTCTCCCATCATATCTAATTCACTGGCACACATAATTACAGCCTCTACACCTCTAGAGATCCGCACAGCCCAATACAGACCCCCCACACCATCCTACCCACCTACCTACCTACCTACCCTTCTTCCCTTCCTCCCACCCACCCACCCAACAAGCCAGCCAGCCAGCCAGCCGTCCTCCCTCCCTCGCATCCACCCACCCACCCACCCACCCTTCCTCCCTCCCTCCCGACCCTCCCTCCCTCCCTCCCTCCCTCCCTTCCGTTCCTTCCTTCCTCCCTCCCTCCCCCCTCCGCCCTCCCTTCCCCTCCCAGCCATCCATCCACAACCACCCACCTCACCCTTCCTCCCTCCCTCCCTACCCTCCCTCCCAGCATCCCCCCACCTACCCACCCTCCCTCCCTTCCAGCCATCCATCCCCCCCACCCTCCCTCCCTCCCATCCGCTCCCTCCTCCCACCCTCCCTCCCCCCCTACGCCTCCTCGTTCTACTAACAGTCTCTGCTCTTCAGGAGACCATGACAGTAGCATTCCTGTAATTATCTCTAACAACCAGCAGCATCACCAGGGCAGGTTGGCATGCAGAGCGCAAAGGAGAGGGGGATGGAACAAAGAAAGAAAGAAAGAGAAGAAAGAGGGGTGGAGGAGGAGTATACACATGCAATCAACCTAGCTGTGAATCATAAAACGTAGAGGATCACATTTAATGGATTTCTAATGTAAGAGCGATTACTAAAGACTAAAACAGGTGGATGCTGGAGGAAAGTGACTCATGCTCTGTCCAGGGGTTAGACTGGTACCTTAGGGGGGGGAGCTAGAGATGGAGGGATGGTGAGAGGATGGAGCATGTGGAGGGAGGGTGGGAGAGTGGGATGGAGAGACAGAGGGAGGGATGGAGAGACAGAGGGAGGGATGGAGAGAC
>BROE01000005.1:3276729-3291399 GCA_036571765.1 Plecoglossus altivelis | reverse complement strand
CCCTTTCTCCCTCCTCCCTCCCTCCCTCCCAGGCATCCACCCACCCACCTACCCACCCTCCTTCCTCTCCCTCATCCCTTCTCCCTTCCTCCCCCCACCCTCCCTCTCTCCCATCCTCCTTCCTTCCCTCCCACCCTCCCTCCCCCCCTACGCCTCCTCGTTCTACTAACAGTCTCTGCTCTTCAGGAGACCATGACAGTAGCATTCCTGTAATTATCTCTAACAACCAGCAGCATCACCAGGGCAGGTTGGCATGCAGAGCGCAAAGGAGAGGGGGATGGAACAAAGAAAGAAAGAAAGAGAAGAAAGAGGGGTGGAGGAGGAGTATACACATGCAATCAACCTAGCTGTGAATCATAAAACGTAGAGGATCACATTTAATGGATTTCTAATGTAAGAGCGATTACTAAAGACTAAAACAGGTGGATGCTGGAGGAAAGTGACTCATGCTCTGTCCAGGGGTTAGACTGGTACCTTAGGGGGGGGAGCTAGAGATGGAGGGATGGTGAGAGGATGGAGCATGTGGAGGGAGGGTGGGAGAGTGGGATGGAGAGACAGAGGGAGGGATGGAGAGACAGAGGGAGGGATGGAGAGACAGAGGGAGGGATGGAGAGACGGAGGGAGGGATGGAGAGACAGAGGGAGGGATGGAGAGACAGAGGGAGGGATGGAGAGACAGAGGTAGGGGATGGAGACAGAGGTAGGGGATGGAGAGACAGAGGGAGGGATGGAGAGACAGAGGGAGGGATGGAGAGACAGAGGGAGGGATGGAGAGACAGAGGTAGGGGATGGAGAGAGAGGGAGGGATGGAGAGACAGAGGGAGTGATGGAGAGACAGAGGGAGGGATGGAGAGACAGAGGGAGTGATGGAGAGACAGAGGGAGGGATGAAGAGAGAGGGAGGGATGGAGAGAGACAGAGGGAGGGATGAGGAGAGCCTTTTTAGCAGCCAATTAAGTGGTGCAATCACCTTTAGTAACTGTAGATCTAACCAGAGGATATCCACCTCCCCTGAACCCTCTGACAGTCTCCCTAAGCAACACCCTTCACCTGCCCACGCACCCCTGCAGCCACCAGCCACCAGCCACCCCACACTCCTTCACTTACAGGGGTACGACTGCAGGAGAGCAGGCGTCTGGACACCATTACAGCACAGATTTGATCGCCTGTTTAAAAGAAGGTTAAAGACCACCTTAGGCAGCTTTAACCACGACCCTCCGTCGATAGTGTTGACCATCGTCATACCCTGGGCGCGGCAGGGTATGGCTAGCTGAGCGACAGCAACACCTTTTGAACATCACGGTCTTCAATTACAGGCCCACGCCTGCTTGTGTCAGTCCGTTCGTAGTTTAACTATCCCCCCCAAAACTTCTCCGTAGTCACGTACTACAGGTCAGAGATTAAAACGTCACGACCCGAGGCTGTGAGTGACAGCGTGTCATGGAAACAGGCAGACACGAGTCGTGCTCGGGAACACGCGCAGAAAGCAGGAGATCCGGACTTCTTTTTAAACTGAAAAATATATTAAACATTTACGTAATTGGAAGCCCACTATGGCATCAACACATCATTTCGAAAAACCGTGAATGTTCTCTAATGTCAACAGTCAGTCGTGCCCACAGACATTGTCTCCACATTGCATATCATTTAAAGCGGTTCGAACAATATTATTTAATGCGTGGGCACGTCATAAGTAGGATATATCCGAAAAAAAGGATGAAAATATAATTAAAGTTGTGGTTTATGCATGTGTGGTGTTTTGACAACATCACAAAAGCCATGATAGCATTGTCTGTTGAACAATAGCAGCACGATTGACATGTACTTGGTTAAGTTTATTTCAGAAACGGATGAACGCTATAACTCCAAATGGTTTTAAACATTTTAAGTTAACTTACACAAATTATCCCGTCGTAACGAGTGCTTTTTTTACAGGTTTTAAATCCATGAGAGTAACAATACACTGCTATTATTTTCAAGCTAATTTCAGCTCTAAACTACAACAAACACCATTTTACATCTTTTCTCGAAAACTTAGGCTACCTTGTCTTTGTTCGCCGGTCAGTCTGCCATTTCAACTTCAACCAATCCACTTGATACGAGCACAATATCCGTCACCTGTCGGCTCATCCGCTCTCCGTAAGCATCCCTCTCAAATGACCGCAGGTCCCAGGTAAGAGATATAACACGCCCCGGAGTTCCGTGTTCGCTCTGCCTATTGGATCTAACGCTTGTCTGTCTCTGTCGTATCAGCGGCTCGTTCCTCTCCGCTCTCCGGTTGCTCTGGAGACGGATACCTGCGCACGTCACGAGCGGCTGCTGTGAGCGGCCCTCGGTTCTCCGTGGAGTGTGTAAATAAACGTGAACAGGCAGCTAAGCTATAGCCTGGCAGTTCTCTCCGGTTTCCAATTACACGAGGAGGTCTAGACTTGAGCCTAACAAACTTCTAGAAAGACATCGCCGTTTCCACGCGATTTATAGAGAGGATTCAAGTCATCTATGATCGATAATAGAGTTTATAATAACAGATGAAAACAACGGTTCAATTGATACTTCTCGATCTTTCGGACCATACATATACAAAAAAAACACCATAACTGATTTGTATCAACACGGCCAGTTTTATTTAGGTTGTTGGCGTATGTTACACTAGTTACACTACATTACAAAGTAGTCCAGAACAGTATGTCCCAGAAGTAAGACACCGTGTTGCTTTTAAACTTGATGAAACTTACATTGTCATCATTGCAAAGAGTACGACAGAGCGGAGTTGGCAAGTGCTGCCCTCTGGCGACTAAAAGATGCAATAGCATACATTGGCACCAAGCTTCGAGTAATGTGGCGACAGGATGTTTTAAACACATTAAAATAGCAGACAGAGGGGGAGAGAGAGAGCAAGAGGGAAGGAGGTAGAGGGAGGGAGGGAGAGAAAGAGGGAAGGAGGTGGAGAGGGAGAGAGATGAGGTGACTGTTGGCTCTGTGATTCTTCATGAGTACATGGTCAGCTGAAGCCACTGAAAGAAAAGAGGATCAGAGAAACATCAGCCGGAGCAGCAGTAGGATCTTCAGACAGCAAACAGTCAGCAAATCAATCCATCAGTCCTCCAAACTATCAGTCTATACTACCTCTTGAACGTTGACTTTAATGCTCCCATTGTTGTCCTTGTCCAGCGTCTTGAAGGCTCCTGAGACACACACACACGCACACACGCACACACGAGTTAGTTTTAACAACCTTAATCCAGAGTGCTCTTAGCTGGCGTGGCAAGTAGGGGGCGCCACAGAGGGCCGTGGGCGAAGTGGGTGGGGCTTACGGCACATGGCGTCCAGTCTGACCAGGCAGCCGATGTAGTTATCAAAGTCCATGTTCCCGTTCTCGTCGCTGTACCTGCGGATGATCAGCTGGAACAGCTGGTCGTTCAGAGGGAAGCCTGGACACACACACACACACACACACACACGCACCGTGCACACACACATACACCGTGCACACACATCAAAGGGGGTAGAGACAGATGAGAGGGGTTAGAGGGATGACAGACACGCAGACAGGAGGGAAAGGAATCGTCTTTTTATCGATGCAGCCTATCTCCAGTAAAGAGAACTGCAGCTAGAATCTTAGAACCAGGGTAGAACTCTCCAGCAGAGAGTCTGACTGCAGATCAAAGACAGCACAGGTTCCAATCTCCCTTCTCTACTAATGGCTTTGGATACAAGTGTCTGTATCTGCTTAACGAGCATCGTCCTTGTGACATTCCTGACATGAACCAGACACCAGGACCCCTCGGTGTGGACTGACCTGCAGCCGCGAAGGCCTTGGGCAGCTCGGAGGAACTGATGATGCCTGAGCGGTCTTCATCGTGGGACTTGTAGATGCCCTGGAGGGAAAGGAGGAGAGATGAGGGAGGATAGTCGCTCCCGGTTACACGTTGCCGTGGAGTCTAGACCGACTTTGCCAAACCTTTCAAGGAGGTCCAAGCTTGACTCGGTCATTTCAAAGTCCGAGGCTCCTTTTACAATCAACCTTTTTTTACAGGTTACACCTGCGTCTAGTTTACATGAAGTATTTTATAAATATATATGGCTAATTTTATGAATGACGGCTAAGCTATGAGAGTGAATGTATGTTTCATCTGTGGTCGTAGACATACAGCAGACTTTTAGAACACAAACAACTTGTCTCTTTATAACCCAGACAAACTGGGTGAAAGTCACTCCACATAAAGCTCGTTAAAGTGGAGTTTATGAGGAGGTGGTTACGTTTGCAAGTCAGATGTCCTAAGATCAACTTCCTGTACAGGCCAGGCCAGGCCAGGAGGATGGGACTGACAGAGGCGACCTGCCACAGGTGACCTGTCACAGGCTACCTGCCACAGGCTACCTGTCACAGGCAACCTGTCACAGGCAACCTGCCACAGGCTACCTGCCACAGGCTACCTGCCACAGGCTACCTGCCACAGGCGACCTGCCACAGGCTACCTGCCACAGGCTACCTGTCACATGTGACCTGCCACACGTGACCTGCCACAGGTGACCTGTCACATGTGACCTGTCACCTGCCACTCCAGCTGGGTGTGACTAACCTGCCATTTCTTGATGTTGTCCCAGAGAAACTTGAACTCATGGAAGCCCAGTTTACCTGTGCTGTCGCTCTGCAGGCTCACGGTTAAAGGTCTAACTGTTTTATGGGGGTGTGTGTGTCTGTGTGTGTGTGTGTCTATGTGTGTCTGTGTGTATGTCTGTGTGTGTATCTGTGTGTGTGTGTGTGTGTCTGTGTGTGTCTGCCTGTCTGTGTGTGTGTGTGTGTGTCTGTGTCTGTGTGTGTGTCTGTGTGTGTGTGTCTGTGTGTGTGTGTGTGTCTGTGAGCGAGACTTGGGTAAAAGGATACATCCATAACAGCAACCATACTCCTGCAGGACTCAATGGAGAATCCGTCCGTCTTGATATCACCATCTGTAATTCAGCAGATGTAGATGTGCACACACACAGGCACGCACGCACACATGCACAAATACACACAGGCACGCACACACACAAGCACAGGAACGCACACACAAGCACGCACGCACACATGCACAAACACACACAGTGAGAATGCAGAATGCGATGCTGTAACTGTGATGACTAGACTGTTCCAGGAGCACTCACGCTTGCCGAGGATCTTGTTGAGAATGTCCATTAGTTCTTTGGGGCTCACCTCCATGTCCTGGGAGAGAGAGATACAGTGTGTATGAGAGAGAGAGGGAGAGAGAGAGATACAGTGTGTATGAGAGAGAGAGGGAGAGAGAGAGATACAGTGTGTATGAGAGAGGGAGAGAGAGAGCGTGCATGAAAGAGTGTATGAGAGAGAGTGTGTATGAGAGAGAGTGTGTATGAGAGAGAGTGTGTATGAGAGAGAGTGTGTATGAGAGAGACAGTGGGAGATTACCATTATTGTTCATTATTCTACCATTATCATTACAATGTCATATTTACTCATGTAATTCATAGAGAGAAAGCATTTTCTGAACTCAACAGAGTGGGTGAGAAAGAGAGAGAGGAGGGGGGAGCAGACAGACAGACTGATGAATTGGTACATTCATGAATGCGTTCTACTTCTAACATATGCAAAAAAGTTGATAAAGCGTTCAGAAAGACAATCTGACACGATTTGGTCGTTTCTGACATAACGATCATCTAATCTAGTGTCTTAAATTGCATCGATGGATTGTTAAAGACAGTTAACACGTTCAGTCCAGTAAATGAGCAAATGTCATGTTTTGTCTTGAAATCTATTCCCCCTCAAGCACAGAAGCTCTGGACGAAGTCTGCAGATGACGATCATGTGATGAAACCACCTTGAGCTCCACATAGCAGAGCAGTCTGACTGCCAGCAGAACTGGTCTCTCCGCCCAGCCGTGACTCAGAGAACCCCTTTACAACTAAAACACAACACGCCCACCAACCTCGGGCCGGACAACGCCCAGTTAGACAATGGCAAGAATTCACATTCATATTCTCACAGACAGACACACAGACACACACACACACACACACAGACACACGAGAAACAGACAAAGAAAGAGAGGGGGAGAAGAGGAACCAGTTGGTAAACTGACACCATCCCAATCTTAAACCCGCTCCTCAGAGTCTCCTCCTCCACTGCTCTGAACATGTTACACTTCCTATCTGTCAGTTTAGTGGGAGTTCCCATCCCACTAGCGGTCAACAGACAGAACACCAGCCGCCATCAGAACACACGGTTCCGGAACACGGAAGCCTCAGGGGGGGGGTCACTGTTCTGGACGGAATCACCGCAGGGTGGAAGCAGGAATTTCCTATTGTTCAGTTGCGTTGTCAAGCGTGAAACAGCTATTGCCTAGCAACCATGACACTGTTCATTTCTGCTGCTCGCAGGTCCACAAGCTAGCTATTCTGGCCGGCAGGATCGCTGACTTTCTGATACTTGGCCCAGGATAAGAGAAATGGGTGGAGGATGGGTGGGTGAGGGAGGAGCGTGTGGAATGTGAAGACAAACAAAAAAGAGCAGCAACAGACAGTTAAACATATGTTTAACCACAGGGCGTGAGCCAGGAAGATGAACACGCCAACGTTGAATCCATTAAGGTTAAACGATGACTTTGAAATCATAAATAAACCAGGACAAACGTGAGCGCTCCTTCAGCTAGCCCACAGAAGGACGTAGCGTTGTGGTTCGACCCACAGCAGAAGCAGATGGTGGAGATAGCAGTGAAACAGTGAGTCTACTTCACTTATCACTTGATTCCAGGGTCTGTCACGTCCAACTGAAACCCTCTAGCAAACCACTGATATGGGTTTGAACGGTAGAAACAGCCAGCGAGGCTGCAGATGGTCTTGTGTTTGGATCACGACCGGGTGAGTTGACTCAATGCGAGTCTTAGTGAGCGACTCACTTTCTTGAAATCCCCTCAAGTCCAAATTGATCAGTGATTCTAATGGATTCGCTTCATCTATTGAATCAGACAAGGCCGTTTTCAGCAGATGTGAATGCGTTGACACTCCTTATACACATCTCCTAAAAGTACAAGCGTGATTACATTCCCAATATTGAATCTTAGATGTCTCATAGTACAGCTAATACTGAGTTGTTTGCATTGTCAGAATGAATATGGTTAGTGTGAGTCACAGTGTGAAATCAGAGTTAGCATGTAGCATAGCATGTAGCATAGCATATATCATAGCATGTAGCATAGCAATACTCACATCTCCAGCAAGTTGTTGAAACACCTTCCTGAACTTTTTCACCTCTTCACTCTCATTCTGCTCTCCGTAGGCCAGCGGCCTGCGAGGAGGAGGCTGGAAGACACACACACACACACAAACACACCACACACACACACAAACACACCACACACACACAAACAAACACACACACAAACACACACACAAACACACCACACACAAACCAGGTTCTGTTAGACACTGCCAAGCTCCTAGACACACATATACATTCATGTCCATCTCACTGGAATTTTACTGACACACACACACACACACACACACACACACACACACACACACACACACACACACACACCTATAAAGTTTACAAAGTAAACTTCGCACTGTGGTCAGGGCACCAAAGCTATCCTTCTATGAGAGCATTATGATAAACACGGGTACTTACAGGGTCAGAAGGAACAAATTGGCCTGGATCAATATTGCTGTTGAGAGAACACAGTACAGAGATACATAAGTTCTGCTCATTTTGCATCAAGGCCGCAAGATAAACCAAGAGTTCATCAATAGCCTATAGTAGACAGTATGAGTTGCAACAATCTGTGTGTGTGTGGGTGTGTGGGTGTGTGTGTGTGCTAATTTGAATTGGTGTACCTCACAACATCCAGGATGCCTCCAATGAGTCTCTTGGCGAGGAACATATTGCTGTTTTAGAGGTGAACCGATAGAAAACCTACGTGAACACAAAAAGAAATGCGCTTCATGGAACCATGTATATCTCTGAACAGATCAACGAAAAGTACATACGTTACAATCCCAAATTCTACTTGGAAAAACTTCGTAGCGGAAGTGAACACGCATAAAGAAAAAACGAATCGACCGTAAACTGCCGGACAGATTTAGAAAAGGCAGAATTTAGTTAACAGCTCAGAAAGACACTTACCTTGACAGCAAAGTCGCTGATGTGTAGAGAGACTGACAGAAAGGCACTCCTGCAAACGCTTAGAAAACCTGCTCAGCGACGATCCAAGTTCTTTCTCAATGCATCATCATTGCCCCACACCCACACCGCACTAATGGGAGGGTCCAGATTGCTTAGCCTGCGAGACGCCGGGTCCTATAAACCGTAGATATAACATTTATAGGAATCATATTTTCAGTCCGTAGATATTACCTTGTATTCATTTAAACATCTCATGGCATGGGTTGTTAATATAAAAAATATATCTGGTAGCTTTAGCTTTTTCACTTTATTTTTCACTTTATTTACGGTAAAATAATGACTGAATATGGGTAGAAAATATTACTTTTATTTCTAACATATTAATTCTTCCAAAGAGGAAATATAAAATCAAATTTTATGCTTACTCAGGTAGTAGCCTACTTTGGTTACATTTTTGTTGACCATTTTGGTGCCAACAAGGAAGATTAGCACTGATATAGGCGAAAGCGGATGTTTGTTTTTCGCATTTCCGGTTGAGCACCATGCCAGTCGATGGATTCAGGAAGTAGTGCATCTTCCTGCTCGGTGACGTCGCACCAGCAGCAGCAGAGCTGAAAGTTGTCATCGTAGCCTGATCCTGGTAGCCTACGAACGGCCAGCGCCATGGAGCGAGTCCCACGGGCGGATCGCTGGACAAAAGTGCTGTTTATTCTTGTTCTCATGCAGCTGACACGCCCTTTACATGCAGTGTCCGAGCCCGGTAAATGGACGCTGAAAGTCAACAGTGTGAGTAAACTTGTTCTCTTATTTGAATGGTATATGCGTAGCAACCTAACCGTGCTAGGGTTAGCTACCTATTGAAAACATGACTGGATGCCCAAGCTACGCTCAACAACTAGCTTTCTCTCCTGAAACAATTGCAAATGTCATCTGATAAACTATAAGCAGACAGGTCAATGATTTCGCGTTTCTCTGGCTTTGCAACAACGATGTAAACTTTGGTGGAAGTGTAGCAGCGCTGCTAAAGTAGTCGTGACTAAGTCCATATCTGACACAATTGTGGCCATAAACCGCTACAAATTAAATCTAGTAGTTACTGAGTTTAATTTAGCTAGCCAACATCCACATTCCACGTATTAGGTGTACAACGTATTGTTAATACTAGCTGGTTTCATGCGTCGGATTCATTAAGACGAATACTATCCGTGTAGTCTATTATTTGATGAGACTGTAACACAATACATTTGTACAGCTCGCTTGCTCAAGATCTGTCAATAGAAGCAGACACTATATCTTCTTATCTATTGTAGACTCGTATTCAGGGTGAGGCAACTTACTGTAAAATACTTCGTCTCCACCGTACGTTTTGAATCAGAATCAGAACTGGTTTTATTCGCCATGCAAGATATACAAGCACGGAATGTACTGTGACAGGGAAGTGTACACATAGAACATATATGAAACATTTGTTTTTGTTTCAGATTTTTAGCGTGACTTTTTTTTTTTAACCATGTAAAAATCGTTCGACATATTGACTCTTCGTTGTATGAATCTTTCAGGAAAGTCTGAAGAAGCAATCTTATTTTCTTTTCACTAAGACCATGTTCCAAGGCACCGTCATCAAACTTATAGGTAAGCGTATGTCCGTCCAGCCCATAGCGACAGTTGCTAACTCTCCATTCAAGCCCTTATTTAGGTAAATGGTGTTGTGGGTATGTCTCCCCATCCACAACACCCAATGTTGATGATGGCTGTTAATACAAATTGGGACTAGCTCAGTGGAATGGCGTTTGACTTTAGATTAAGCGGTTGTATGTGTGTGCGCGTGCGCGCGCGTGCGTGTATGTATGTATGTAAGTATGTAAGTATGTAAGTATGTATGTATGAATTCTGACCTTGTGTCTCGTTTCCATAGTGACCTCAGAGAGCTGTGACACAAACTCCACAGTGGAGCTCAGCGTGTCCTGGTATCTGAGGAACTCTCACTGCTATGGCGAGGTCTTCAACCTGGAGGTGAGATCCTCTTCCTCTTCACACCCCTCCCTCCCTCTCTCCCTGCCTCTCCCCCATGCCTCCCTCCCTCTCTCCCTGCCTCCCTCCCTCTCTCCCTGCCTCCCTCCTCTCTCCCCTGCCTCTCCCCGCATGCCTGCCTCTTCCCTGCCCTCCCCCCATAGCCTCCCTCCTCTCTCCCTGCCCTCCCTCCTGCCTCCCCCATGTCTCCTGCCCTCTCCCTCCCTCTCTTCCTGACTATCCACATGCCTTCCCTCCTCCCTCTCTACCTGCTCCCCCCATGCCTCCTACTCCCCTCTCCCCCATGCCTCTCTCCCCTCTCTCTGCATCCCTCCCTCTCTCCTGCCTCTCTCCCCTGCCTCCCTCCCTGCCTCCCCCATGCCTCCCTGCCTCTCCCTCCCTCTCTTCCTGCCTCTCTCACATGCCTCCCTCCATGCCTCCCTGCCTCTCCCTCCCTCTCTTCCTGCGTCTCTCACATGCCTCCCTCCCTCCCTCCCTCCCATCCCTCCTCCCTCCCTCCCTGTTCTCTCACTATCAGGTTTGTCTGTGTGTATTTGCGTACTTGTTGCTATGCCTATGTTAGTTCCACTTCCAGCAGATGCAACATCCTGTTATTTGAACACGAGCTTTTTCAGCGTTCATTTTACAGCCATCTCCATTATCTTTGTGTGACCAGAGCAGGATAATACAGCTTTATAACCCTTGCTCACCTACCCTTTGCCCTAGCCTACTTTTCTAAGTGAAGCTACTAACACCTATAGGAGGCTTGCTGATTGACAAAGTAAACATAGCATAGATTTATGGCTCTAGAAATCCAAGTGAAAAGGGGTGGTTGTGTCTTGCATGGTGGTCCTCCAGCCAGCGGAGGCAGACGGCTACTTCAAGACAACCCAAGTGAAATTGGAAGGAGGAAGCGGGTCCTACGTGTTCCATCAGTACCCCAACATCAAGTGCACACGTCACATGAACCCACAGCAGGTAGGTGGCGGTCTGGCAGAGGACCTCTGAGGAAGGGGGGGGGGCGTTGGAAAGGAAGGGGGGGGGGCGTTGGAAGAGGGGGTGGGGGGTGGAGGTGGAAGAGGGGGTGGATCTATCATGTTGATGTATTTGAAATTGATTTTTTTAGTCTATCAAACTATCTTATTGTTTTGTACCGGTCACTGAAGAAGGTGGGGAGGATGGTCATTTTTGTTAACTTTTATGAAATGTTTGTGAGTCTTGTCTGTTTTCACAGCAAGTGTGTGTGTGTGTGTGTGTGTGTGGAGAGGGGGTGTTATTTTATGTTATGTATGTAATCACAATGCAGTTTATCTTTTGTCATGCTTGTTATAATAATGACTGAAGTTGTCAGACGAGATGTTTTGGATTGTTTAAAACACGTTTGTGTCCTTTATCAGTTTGTAGTTGGTTCGTTTGACAAACCAGTCCAACTAGCAGAACCTGTTCTGAAGAAGGTAAGGGCTCAAAACCCAGACACTGTCTTAGCCTAGCGAACTGAAGCCTAGCTGTTAGAGCAGGGGTCTACAATCCTGGTCCTCGAGGGCCGCTGTCCTGAAGGTTTTCAGTGTTTCCCTGCTCCAGCACACCTGAGTCTAATAAAGGGTCATTATGAAGCTTCCACAGAGCTTGGTAATGGCTCATCCATTAGAATCTGGTGTGCTGGAGCAGGGAAACATCTAAAACCTTCAGGACAGCGGCCCTCAAGGACCAGGATTGGAGGCCTGAACACAACCCCGAACCAAAATCACCAAAGCTTTTCACTAGGCTCACTGATGGTCTATCAAACAGGCAACATGTTAATACATTTCAACAAAACAAAAAAAGACTGAGAATTTATCGGAGCCTTTATCGCTTGCGCTGCTGTGAAGTATGTGTTCATTTTGTCTTTCTGTGTGACTCTTGCAGCCTGCTACATCCCAGAAACCTGAAGGGGTCGGGAGGAGGAGGAGAGAAGCAGGGGAGGCCAAGGTGAGCAAAACAAACGACTCTCACATGCAGATCTTGAAAGGAGGCCATATTTGTTCATGTGGAGGCTGTGCAGGGTGTTTTAACCCGATGTCCCCCCCCCCATCTCATATTCTCCCCCCCCCCCAGGCTGCAGCTCTTGCAGGTAAACAGGTTCCTCGTCAAACCCAGGCCAAGGCTCCCGCAGCGCCGACAGCCAAGGTAACAGCGACTTGTCTCAGTGTACTCAATATACAAGCACTAACCTAGCCCTGCTAGCCTTAACCTAGCCCTGCTAGCCTTAACCTAGCCCTGCTAGCCTTAACCTAGCCCTGCTAACCCTACCCCAGTGTACCAGCCTTAGCCTAGCCACATTAGCCTGAACACAGTGTTCTAGCCCTAGCCTAGCCCAACTAGCACTAACCCAGTCTACTAGCCCTAGCCCTGCTAGCTCTAACCCAGTGTAATAGCCCTAACCTAACTCTTTGTGTGTGTGTGTGTGTGTGCGTGTGTGTGTGTGCGCGTGCGTGCGTGTGTGTGCGTGCGTGTGTGCGCGCGCGTGTGCGCGGTCCAGCCAGCGCAGCACTTTGACTCAGTTGCAGAGACCTGGGAGGATGGACCCTACATGTTCATCCTCCACATCAGTGAGGTCATGGCGGGGGGAAAGAACAGCCCTGCAGAGCCTGCAGGCACACCTGCCTGGGACATACAGTGTGAGTGGACAGGGAGGAACACACACACACACAGGAACACACACACATACACAGGGACACACACACAGACAGGAACACACATGCATACACAGGAACACACACATATGAACACACACACATACACAGGGGGACACACACAGACAGGAACACACATGCATACACAGGAACACACACATATGGACACAGACACACAGGAACACACATATGAACACACACACATACACAGGAACACACACACGCATATATGAACACACACACACTCAGGAACACACACACACAGGAACACACACACACAGGAACACACACACACACAGGAACACACACGCACATATGAACACGCACACACACAGTAACACACACGCACACAGTAACGCACACACATTAACTGTGGTCCCCTCCTCCTCTCTGCAGTTCAGATCAGCATGCCAGGTCCTTATGACTACATCTCTGCTACTGAGTGGCCCCTGATGGTTGTAAGTGGTTTCCTACAACCTGCAGCCATGTGTGTGTGTGTGTGTGTGTGTGTGGGGGGGGGGTGCTGTGGTGTGTGTGTGTGTAGAGAGTGTGGGCGCTGTGGTGTGTGTGTGTGTGGGGGGGGCTGTGGTGTGTGTCTGTGTGTAGAGAGAGTGTGGGGGCTGTGGTGTGTGTGTGTGTGTGTGGAGAGTGTGTGGGGGCTGTGGTGTGTGTGTGTGTGTAGAGCGTGTGGGGGTTGTGGTGTGTGTGTGTGTGTGTGTGTCTCTGTTGATTCCTACAGTTTGTCGGTGTGTGTAGTGACACATGCTGTGTGTGTGTGTGTGTGCGTGCGTGCGTGTGTGTGTGTGCAGTTCTACATGGTGATGTGCATCGTGTACGTGCTACTGGGGGTTCTGTGGCTGGTTCTGTCAGCTCTGCACTGGAGGGAGCTGCTAAGGATCCAGTTCTGGATCGGAGGAGTCATCTTCCTGGGCATGCTGGAGAAGGCTGTCTACTACGCTGAGTTCCAGAGCATTAGATACGATGGCCTGTCTGGTAGGAGGAGACACTCTGATGCATGCACACACTGACACACACAGACACACACTGACGCACACACTGACACACACACACACACACACACTGAGACACACACACACATACACACACTGAGACACACACACACATACACACACTGAGACACACACTGACGCACACACTGACACACACACACACATACACACACACTGAAACACACACACACATACACTGACGTGTGCGTGTGTGTTGTCCTCCTGCAGTTCAGGGGGCAGTGGTGTTTGCTGAGGTCTTGTCTGCTGTTAAGAGAACTCTGGCCCGTGTGCTGGTCATCATCGCTAGTCTGGGATACGGCATCGTCAAGTGAGTTCCTCACCTTTACTGTCCCTCTCTCTCATCTCCCTCTCTCTCTTACCTCCCTCTCTCTCTTATCTCCCTCTCTCTCTTACCTTCCTCTCTCTCTCATCATCCCTCTCTCTCTTACCTCCCTCTCTCTCTATCTTCCCTCTCTCTCTTACTCTCCTCTCATCTCCATCTCCCTCCTCCTCTCTTATCTTCTGCCTCTCTCTCTATCTCCCCTCTCTCTTACTCTCCTCTCTCTTCATCTCCGCTCTTCTCTTATCTCCCTCTCTCTCTTAATCTCTCTTACCCTCCCTCTCTCTCTCATCTCCATCTCTCTCTCATCTCCCTCTCTCTCATCTCCCTCTCTCTCTCATCTCCCTCTCTCTCTCATCTCCCTCTCTCTCTTATCTCCCTCTCTCTCTTATTCCCCTCTCTCTTTATCTCCCTCTCTCTCTATCTCCCTCTCTCTCTTACATCCCCTCTCTCTAACATCTCCTTCTCTCTTCTCACCTCTCCTCTCTCCTCATCTC
>BROE01000005.1:3250521-3261065 GCA_036571765.1 Plecoglossus altivelis | reverse complement strand
GGGGGGCGGGGTCAGAGCTCCGCGCTGAACAAGCGAATCCCATGCAGACCTCTTTGTGTGGCCTCACACGTTTCCCGCCTTTTTTTCTGGTGAATGATAACAGAAGAGATTAAGTATATTAAAAATATAATGTATATTTTTAAAATTGGTATAAATATATATATATATATAACATTCACAAACAAAGAAAACTGACTTGGATATTATACTAGTGGGGTCTTTACAGACTGGGTACTTAACTAGGGTGTTACAGATGAAATACTGTGTTAGTGCTTAGTTTCAACTACACACATATAAACAACAACGATAACATCCATACATGAGAACTAGGATTCCTACAGTACAGTCTGGATGTGCACAGGAGGAGAGACAGAGGCCCCTGTTTGCCCTCCAGGGATAGTAAAGAGACAGGTCATGTTTGACTCCCAGGGATAGTAGAGAGACAGGTCATGTTTGCGTCCCGGGGATAGAGGAGAGACAGGTCATGTTTGCCTCCCGGGGATAGAGGAGAGACAGGTCATGTTTGACTCCCAGGGATAGAGGAGAGACAGGTCATGTTTGACTCCCAGGGATAGAGGAGAGACTGGTCATGTTTGCCTCTGAGGGCTGGAAAAGAAGCTGATGGAACATCAATGGCCCCTGGCCCCACCTCACTGGACAAGGAAATGACCCATGACCTTACCGACACTTAGACTACAAGGGGTTAACCATAACCCTTCGATGAACTCAGCCTTATTGAGTCTACCCTGACCTCTGTCGTGGCGAGGGGATGGTGTGGTTGTAGCGGGCTGGCTGGGGCGACATGCGTGTAGTGTAAGGTCTGTACCAGGGAGACCTGACCCGTCAAACACCGCAGGATTACAAAGCCTCTCTGGAGTCCTACTGCCTTTAGTATTTACATGCTTGGACACACACACAAACACACACCACGGTAGTGAAGTGTTTTTAAAGGGATTTAGGATTGATGGCTTGATACTGTGTCGCAAATCAATATGTTTTCACAAGACTGCGCGTTCTCAGTCAACTCAGGGAGGACCGTAAGGGACGAAGGTGGGATTCTGTGCACAGTTAAATGCTTGTGTTCAACACAGTCTAAGAAAGCTCATGCCTGTGTGTGTATTTCTGTGTTTACGTTCAAACACCGCTGTGTGTGAACATCTCTCTTAGGAGGTACGAGTTAGCAAGCGCGTTTGAGCATGTATGTGTTTATCGTTTAGGTGAGTATGTGCATGGGACTGTGCGTTTATCTTAGTTTGAGGAAGTGCGTGTGTGCGAGGCCGTCTCAGTGACAGTATCTAAGGTCGACGTCGGCATGGGACCCGTTCCTGGCCGAGCGGAGGCACACCATCCCGTTGTCCATGACGACCGTCTCCTTCTCTAACTGCTCCGCTGCGGCCGACATCACCGCCTTGACGATGGACGTCGCCGCCTCATAGTACATCCTCTTCCTCTCTTCTTCCTGGTCACGTGACTCGGCTTCCACCCAAACGGACGCCTCCCTCGGCTCGTCATGGATCCTCCCGTTTTGCGGAGGTCCGCCCCCATGGCGCCGCCACCCCTCCCCTCTCCCCTCAACGCTACTGCCTAGCTCTAACGTACCCTGTGTGGTGGTTAAGGGGTTAAATCCCTTCAGCTGAAGGAGATCGGAGTCACAGTCAAGCTCTCTGTCTGGACACTCACCGCTTTGGGCGACTGCGTTCCCCTGCGAAGCCTTGGCCATCTTGGCATCCTTGGTGGCGTTGCTGTTGACCTCATCCTTCTTGGGGCTGGTCTCGTGATTGTGCGTGGCGTCGTCCTCCGTGGTCCCGTTCGTGCAGCCGTTCTCTCCGTTGGTCGTGACCTCAGGCGCGGCGGGCGCCGGTGCGGAGGCCGGCTCGGCCGCCGCCTCGCTCTTCTTCTCTGGTGTGGGGGCGGCAGCTGGTGTGGCATCAGCCTGCTTCTCCTCGCCGCCCTCGGCCGTGTGATCGTTGGCCACCTGAGCCTCGGTGGCCTTCTCGCCGCTGTCGCCCGGAGCGCTCGCCTTCTCGTCGCCGGCTGCCTCTGCGTCCCCGTCGGCGCTCGCCGCAGCCTCGTCCTCCTCGCCCTCCTTCGGCGGACCGTCTGGCTGGTCGACGCTGGTGCTTTTCCCCTTCCGCAGGATGAAGTTCTTCAGCGACACGGCACGGTTGAAATGCGTACGCTTGGCCTTGGCAGACTTGGCTTCCTTGCCGGACGCCTGTTCTTCCGTCTGCTCCTGGTCACCTGACGGGGCGGCAGCTGCGCTCTCCTCCTCCCCGCTCGCCGCACTCTCCGTCGCCGGCTTTTTCGACTTGGGGGTGACTCGCTTCTTGAAGGAAGTCCAGATCTCGTTGGCGTGCTGCGAGACCGTGCCTCCAGCTGCTGCTGCTCCTTTCTCCTCCTCTCCGTCCGCTTTCTCCGGCGCCTCGCCATCTTCCGCCGCCTTGGCTTCCTCTGTTTCGCCGGCGGTTGCCGGCTCGCCATCGGCCGCGGCCGTCTCCTCCCCCTTGGCGTCCGTGACGTCCTTGTCGGAGCTCTTGGCGGCCTTGCTGAGACCGACAACAGACGAGTCTCTCTTCAGACCCTGGAAGGTCCAGGACCTCTTGAGTTTCCACCTCTTCTGCCCGCTGTTCTCCCCCTTGGAGTCCAGGGTGGAGCTGTCCCCTGCCCCGGCCTCGGCCTCGCTCTCCACCACTTCCGTGTCCTTGGGGTCTTCGGAGCCCTTCTTGTGGGTCCGCTGGGCCATCAGCTTCTTGAAGGAGTGCCAGCGTTTCATGTGTTTGGTGGAGGAGGGAGTGGAGGTGGAGGGCTTCTGAGCCTCCGCGTCTTCAGCCTGGTTCTCCCCGGCCGGGTCTACTGGCTCGACCGTGGCGTTGCAAGCCTCTGGGTCCTCCAGGCGGTCCAGGGACTTGGACCGAACTGGTTTCTGGGGCTCCCCGCCCCCCCCGTCCTTCTTGTCTGTGCTTCTGTGGGAGAAGATCCGGGCCACAGGTTTGCGGATCAGGTCTCTGACGCTGGACTTCTCCCCGTGCTTGGTCTTGGCCTCCTTCCCATCTTTCTTCCCTTCGGCACCTTCATCGCCTTCCGCCGCCTTCTCCACCGCCTGGTCTTCGGCCACCGCCGCCCCTGACTCCGCCCCCTCCGCTGGGGCCTCCTCTCCGTTGACCTTCTCTTGTGGCTCCGCCCCCTCGGCGCCGGCCTCCTCGCCCCCGGCGCTCTGTTCCCTCTTCTTCCTCCCGCCCATCACCTTCCCCAGGCCGCTCTTGTTCAGGAACGAGTCCCAGATCCCGTCATGGGCCGGCTTGGCCTTCCCCTCCGCCGGCGGCTCTGTGCTCGGCGCCGCGGTCTCCTCGGTAACGCCGTCGGCAGGCTTGGCGTCCTCCTCCTTCGCTGCAGGAGAAGCCTCCGGGCCGGCTGCCTCATCGTTGACAACTTCGTTGTTCACAACCTCGCTGTTCACAGTCTCTTTATCCACTACCTCGCAGTTCACAGTCTCTGAGTTGGGGACCGTCTCCGCCTCCGACTTGTTTCCCGTGGCGCCGTCTTCCTGGACGGGTGCTGCGCACGCCTCTGTTGCTGCCATAGCTCCTGGGACTGGTGTCGCCGTGAAAGCCTTCCCCCCTACCCTGCGTCCTCCCTGGCTGGTTCAGATGAGTTCCTCTGGTGTTGTTCCGGCTCGGAGTGTGAGTTTACTGAGCCGTGGTGTGTGTTGGTGTACAGATTCCCTTTGAAGGGAACAACCTCAGCATTGTAGTCCGCCAGACGAACCAGGGACCACCGATCTAGGGGGTGAGAGAGAGGATTCATCAAAAACACATCCTGGCTTACACTTCCTGGGTCTGTCAGACCTACAGCAGTCTGCCAGACCTGCAGCGGTCTTTCAGACCTTCAGCAGTCTGTCAGATCTACAGCAGTTCTGTCAGACCTACAGCAGTTTGCCAGACCTACAGCAGTCTGTCAGACTTACAGCAGTCTGTCAGACCTACAGCAGTTTGCCAGACCTACAGCAGTCTGTCAGACCTACAGCAGTCTGTTAGACCTACAGCAGTCTTCCAGACCTACAGCAGAGCAGGGGAGGTTCAGTGGTGATGTTTAAGGTACCTGGCCCCTTTAACAATGCAACTGGCCCCAGCTTGGCCCCCCAGGTGAAAAACGAACCCTTCCAGAGGAAGCAGTGATTTCCAGCTGTCAGACTACAAGGCGCCTTTTCATCGCCTCGATCTACTTTACCTTCACGCCTGTTTGTATGTGCGTACATGAACGCAACAAGAGCAACATTGCTCACTCATTCCACACCGTGCTTGATGGCTAAATGGATGTTTTAACACCGGCAACTAAGCATGTTGTACCTGACCAGTAATACCTATTTCCACCTATTGTACAACGTTCATGGTGACAGAGAAGGTGGTATCGCTAAAGTTAGTCTTCAGAGGATGACTCGACATGATCACTCACCGCTTATTGCCAAGATTCGCACCGTTATTTGAGCATGGCGGAGCCATGGAGCTTGGATCTAAACCTCATCCGCTCTTACGCAAGAACCTTAACATTTTAACAAGCGATGCTACCATCAAAACCTTCTTTTTCCCTTTAGTTTGAGTTTAGATCGGGGAAGATTAGGGGGTTAGGATTAAGTGTGTGTGTTTGGGGGGTGGGGGGTGAGGGGTAAAAGTTGAACAGAGTTTACAAGTATAAGGTAAATGCAGCCAATATGGAAACTTACAGATTTCTAGAGAGAAAAGAACTGGGCAAGCAAAGCATATACCAATTAATTGTACCAATAACTTATTAGTGTGATACGTTGTATTGTGGACCGAGTTGAGTGGGCTGTACTTGATGCAGTAGAAATTACTTGTTGTGGCACAAAAAAGTGGTTAGAAGCATGGTATCAAGGAGCGGGAGCTTGAACGCTGAACTGGAAGGGACATAGGTGAGGAACTGGGATATACGTCTGAAACTAAGTCTCTAACCAACTGGTATTTTGTGTCGGGTTTCTACACCTTCGACACGCCAGCAGACGCAGTGCTGCGTCGTAAAAGAACATTATACAAGTATACTAATTCAATAGTGGTTAACGAAGCCGTGTCATAAATCACGACGTAGCTATGACTTAGATAAGCATGAATATGACTAACCATATGTCAATAACACCTATCGGATTAATAGGAGACCACGTTCAGTAGCACACGCATACTTTCAAAGCTCCCAACAAGCCAAAGGTTACAATATTGGTTCCTCAGAATAAATAGTTATAAAAAAGTTGTGCATAAAGATCACATGGTGTTGACTCACATGTAATATGAATTAGGAGCGCGAACAATAGTTAAAAAAAATGATAACCAGATTCGAGAGAATTCGAGCATCTGCTGACCATATCGAAGTGATTGGAAAACAGAAAAGAATAGATGGATATTGGACGCTGATATAGACTTAATACGTGAGAATCGTGAATGGATCCCACATAATAAAAGAGGAACCTAGTGCTATATGTAATCGAGGTCGGAGGGATAAAGAATACATGTATGGTTAGATCCAATGTTCTGCCTTACACATAAAGATAGGATGATATTCTCATATTCTTACTACGGAGTTATTAGGCACAGGTACTTCAGAATAATTTAGAGATAGTCGGTGCCCATTCACAGCCGGCTCTGCCACTTTACAAAAGGAGGGGTTTCACGGTATCCATCACCGGTATGTTGTGCTTAAAAGAACACTTTCTGTCTGTTCTGGTCTATGGCTTTCTTCCGTCACTTCCCTGCTCGATTACTATGGGTTCCACAATAGGGGGATGCTTTAAACTGCTGACCTTAAACACACACACCTCACTCACTCCACACACACACCACACTCTCACTCTTGCTAGCCTACAGGCAAACAGCGCTGTGCTCCTCCCAGCTCCCCACTGTTGTCTACCAAAATGGAGAACAAGAAAGAGGCTCTCCCTCTCCCTCCCTCCCTGTCTACCTCCCTCCCTCCCTCCCTCCCTCTCATATGTGTTACCACGCCACCTTCCTGCTGTGTGTTACCACGCTCCTGGTCACCTGACCTCCCCACACTCTTGGTCTCCTCCTCTCAGTTCCCTCTCCTGTCTCCCCCCTGTCTTGTCACATCCTCCCTCGCCTCCCCCCTCCTCCTCGACACCACCTCAGCTTTCACCTCCATAACTCCCCCCCCCATACACACCCTCCATACCTGGCCTAACCTAACCTGCCCCCCTCTCTCTCTCTCTCTCTCTCACTCACACACACACACACACACACACACAGGTCAGCCCTTCGCCCTTTTGCTAAGAGAAAAGTGATTGGTTGTCTGGGGTTGTCACTCAAAAAACCCGTGGAGGCCCCCTCTGTGGACCAGTCCCAAACCAGAACAAAGCAGACACCAGAGGCAGATTTGGGCCAGGATTGGCAGAGCAGAGTTGGAGGACAGGAAGTGAGCGAGATGGTTGAAGGAGGACACTTCACACCATGGTGGGAAGACTGAATGCAGAGAAGGTTCCACACGAGTGCTAATGACCAGACACTTGATTTCAGTTCTTGTTATTTTATAGATCTGAACTGATTCACGTGGTTAATCTTATCAGAGAGGGGGGGTGGGGGGGGGGTGATTCCATGGAAGAGGCATGGAGTTCTGGGATGACTCAATCTAGGTCAGAAAAACAGACGTACTGTACACTACAGGCTGGTTTTCACTAGAGAGACATGGGAGAGGGGTGTGTTGGAGTGAAATCTTCCCAGGCAACAAGCACTTTGGGTGGTAATTTTCCCTGGTAACTGTAGTCCGTGCATCATTAGCACATCATCGGTGTTTCGCGCTGCATACTGGAGACAAAATGGATCGTTTTAAATGCTCGGAGTTGTGGTCTAACATAGAGACAACACCACAGTATCTTCTCGAGCTCCCCGAGTATAGAAGACTCTTTATCAAGCTACTCTCTTCACCCACAGACAAGTCTTTATCCCCCCCCCCCCCCCCCTCTCTCTGTCATGTGCTCCTGCGCTACACTCTGACCTCGTTTTCCTCAGTCGGCTACGAGGTTCCTTTGAAAAAACAGTTAAATGTTTTATCCACGCCTGTAGTATCTGTCATTGTAGCGTAATACAGATTTGATGTTTATCTCTAAATCTTCCTGCCGAAATTTTTTGGGGGGGATAATCTGTTATCTCCTCAGACGTCCCGAAGCGGCTGAGGTGCGCCGATGCACTCGACATACTTCGTCGCATTCGATTAATTCTACGGACCTTGTGACTGCATATGACGCGAAATGAGTACAGTAACATACATTGTAAAAATGTATGTGTTGTCTTTGTGTGCGAGGCCTGTACATAACACGTTTAAATCAGATTTTCTGCGGTTGCATGCGTGCGCTCTCCAACGGAGCGTCTGGGTAAACCGAGAGATGAACCATGCCCACGCTCTCATGTCCTGCCTGACACAAGGACAATCGCGCGCTTTAGCCTTTTTGTCCCCCTTTTCATTTGGGCACTCTTCTCTCTTTGTTATGCTAAACCAGGACTGAGCGCGAGAGGGTTTTAAGAAGCCCCTGCGATCGAGCTTAGCTCTGAGCTCCAATCACGCGCGGTAGAAATAGAACATAATTCTAATGAGGGAGAGAGCGAGGAAAAAGCCAATGCAAACGCTCGAGACAGCAGGTGCCCGTGCTTTTCAAACTCTCATTTGCATTGCTAATACGATTCACAAAGCCACCACCCCATTTCTGGACTAAAGAAGCGTCTTCACCGAAATGTTTTTACTGTGTTTCCTCTCGAAATTGTTTGGGCCATGTAAGTTAGGTAAATCAACCCGATAATTAACCCACAGCATAGCGCACGTTTCCCAGTTGCGGCCATGATTTATTGAGCGAACAATAGACTGTTGCCCAATTGAGAAGTCTGTGTAGCCTTATAAAGCGCAAATGTCTCGTCGTAGGAAAGAAGTCACAGAAAACGACATGCTTTAAAGCCGCGTTATCAAATTCAATTAAAATTACAAGCTCGGTGAATCGGTAGATGCAACATGAAGGTGATTAGTAGACTACAATATGAAATCCTCATTGAGGTAAACAACTCAAGCGCCAAATTCCCAACAAATGCTGCCCTTGTCTATTGTGGAAGGGGAATGGCTAGACCATTCTGTTGGCGCGTTCTCGAAGCCTCTCTGTCTCCCAGTCTTCCTCCCCCCCCCCCAAAAAAAACATTTTTCAGTCTCAGGAGGCATCTTCTACTTAAATGTCGGAATCGAGATCCTGAACGACCTCGTTTAGATTCACGCTCGACTGGGTTTAATTATAACGTGTGAGGGGTCGGTCTGGCGGGCAGTCTGGAAGTTGATTGACTGACGAGCAGAAGCGAGAGGTCCTAGGGCATAGAACGGCTCATCATTGCATTGTTTTGGAGAGCGCAGACGTCTCTGCATTTCCACAGACTCGGTCATCGCAAACGTGCGTTTCTTACTATCTATGATAACACGCAAACACATGATATATTTCTAGTCAGTGTGCCAACGATTTTGGAGCATTGAGCGCGCACGCATCACCAAACAACAGCCTGGTCATTGTCTCCCCTCCACAACCTACTCATACCCCTCCAACTAAACCAAACCGAACCCCGGAGCAAGAGACTCCTCTCAACAAAAGCCATGGTTTCGCCATTCCCTCCCCCCTAAATACAATAGTTTTTTCACATTAAAGGTTACGTATCTCCAGCCAATATACATTACGTGCACCACATAAATACCGCCAATTAGCGTAAATCCGTTTTTTTTTTAATTAACAAAAAAATTCTCCAAACCTCTTTTCGTGTGACTAAATCCGTTTCTGCGTGCAGGAGAAAGGAAATAAGCTGATCCAGACGGGAAAAGACACAAACTAAATCCTCGCTCGCATCCTCGTGCCTCCAAGCAGCCAACCCCAGTGTGGAGAATTGCGCGCGGGGACGTCGAGGGTCGCGGTGGTATTAACAGACGCGCAGCTGCGGCTCCGCACATACACACACACCATCTATCTCACCCCCGTTGCCCTTGGCAACCGCGGAGACCACCCCTCCCTCCTCCTCCTCCCCCTACCACCCCTCAAACCTTCTCCTTCCCACCCCCACCCCCACCGCTAAGAGGGTTAGAGCACTGGTCGAAACTGTTTCCCTCAGTAATTTGCCCTCAGCGCGAGCAATAGCCACTTGCATTTCATTTGCGTAAAACGTTCGCGATTACAGTTGCGGGAAAAACTCGCTCTGTCCTCCGAGAACAGGTTATTTCCCGCGCGCAGAGTCCATTCACATACAACGTCTAGATGCAGCCGACGGCCACTGCGAGTATTGTGAGAGTTGGGAACAATGGATTTGCTGGCACATTAAGAGGAGAATGGACACATGGAGGGAACGAGAGTGCGTATGGACTGTGACTGGCCATTTAAACTATCAATTATTCAATCTGCCTGAATAAAAAAAAAATCATTCAAATGAACAAAAGCACAGACTGCAGGAACCATGCTTGTCCACATTGTGCCATCCTGGTTTGTATCTGAGGCACCCTTCTCCGTTGATGTTTGTGGCAGATGCGCACTGTCACCCAGATACAAACAGTTTGTTGCTAGTGAGTCAGCACATGTTTGGCATTGGTGGGAAGAGGGGGTGGAAGGGGTAGGGGAGCGGAAGGGGGGACGGAGGGGACAGGCGAGGGAAGAGCGAGCGGGATAGCAGGGTAACGTGGGTCAGGGCGGCGAGGCCATTTAGTCAGATACATGTGAGATACGCACTACAACAGGACGGACAGTGATAAAAGTGTGTTCACAAAAAGACAAATATGAAACGAACCATCCCGTCTCCTCCAGTATCCCCCCCCACCCTCCACCATTAGCGCGGTCACGCCCAGACCTGTGCCTGCTCGTCAATCCTCTCTAGTCCGCAGAATAAGTCTCCACCCCCCCGACCTTCCCTCCAAGTATCGACAGCCCCACCTCCACCCCCACCACGTTTCCTCCAGTAATCCCCCCACCTCTTTCCCCAACCACCCTTATGGCCACCAAGGCCCACGCGGCCAGGGGAAACCATTAGCAGGGCAGCGAGCTGCCAGCCTGGATGTCCGTATCACATTCGTCTGTGTCTCTTTTCTTTTAATATCGGACAAAATCTCTCCCCCCCCCCACCTCCCCCGGATGGAGTAAATTGTGCGGTACTCTGGAAAAGCAATGCTGCTTGGTTAATATTTCATAAGGCCATGCATCTGCAAGTACTCCCCTAAGCTTTCATTTCCTGCCGGGGAACCATGCTGTGGAACCGTACCGGGGAACTGTGCCGTTATACGACCCATGACCAGGGTTCGAACCTCGGCCGTGCTTGCGCTTGGCACGTGAACGATGCTAGCTCGCTGAGCCGAAGACTCAGGCGCTGCAGCTCAGATCCTCATGAGTAAGATTCTCACCGGGGGGTCTTAATATCTATCAACATGTCACAGGGTTTGGAGTAGCAAGGTTTCGTCTCCGAACCACCTCCGATACGTCTCTCTGTGGAGTCAGTGTCGTCGTTCCCCCCCCCCCCCCCCCCCCCCCC